>OY759270.1:1540134-1920134 GCA_963662155.1 Lamellibrachia columna | reverse complement strand
AACTAGAGTTACGAACGTAATGTAGCGCCGCATCGTTGGACCGCGCAGTCAGTGTATCAGTCTGAAACAAATGTATGTAGATTAATTGATAAAGGTAATCCCTCCGCAGAACTCACGGTACAATTTATTTCCTTCCTAGTGGCCGAAACATTCAATTTTAATATGATTTGAAATATGTTGGTGTTTGAATAAATATTACTTTTTAAAAGGAAGGTTTCTATACACGCACTTATTTCTCCCTTTTGAAATTGTGTGTGTCATTCCAAGCCCGGTAGTGCGGAGTGTTCGGCCGTCCGATTAAAACATGTCTAAAATATAGGTTTGGAGGTTTTAGAAATTGAGGAACTTCTTAATTTTTACAAGATATATTTCTTTCAAAAAGTATAAGATCATCATGCTACAATGCATCGCACATGCATGGGTTTATCGTTACTCCTCCATCTTCCGTCGGAAGATTTTTAGACCAGGAGATTGGCCAGAAAAAAAGTGACATTCCCGGCTACAACAGGAATATTGAGAGGGTTGGTGTGTGTGTGTGTGTGTGTGTGTGTGTGTGTGCGTGCGTGCGTGCGTGCGTGCGTGCGTGCGTGCGTGCGCGCGCGCGCTTATACCTGTGTTCGGGCGTGCGTGTGTGCGTGCGTATGTGCGTTCGTTCTTTTGTGTATGTGTGCACATGTGATTGAAAAATACCGGATCATTCTGTGTTATCCTCTAGAGGGCGACACTGTGCAATTTCTGGCCTGTAAACACGATAAAGTAAGAAATGTCCTTCGTTGAACGGAGTTGGTCACCTATACCTATATTCTATAAAGAATCGCACCACCGCGATTATTATGGTCTATACCCAGGCTTCATCCGGGCTTTGCCGTTCATATCGGCTGGTTTGTATCGCACAATTCTGCATTAAACTATTTCTTTAAAACAATAGGCGTGGTGGCGGCGTTTTACCCACGTCCACAATGGCTGCTGCTCATCTAGAACCAAGCAGTGGTGGCTAAAAAAATGCGTGCATTACCTCGTTCGATAGCTGGAAACAGAGCTTAATTTATATAATTTCTGTCGATACAAATTTCGCACATTTCATGAGAGACGACGTCTCGTGGGGAAGAAAATCCTTACACACTCCTGCCAGAGGTATCGCAAATGACAGTGACAATACTCACGAGGCCTCACACCTTTTTGCAGGGCAGAACTCACGAAACTCGATCGTGAAAATTCAATATCGCTTGCTTACATTTGGCAAAAGATTCGTCTGCATTTTGGTTTCCAGTCAACAGGAGCGCATTTTTTAGATTTAACTAACGTTCGACTTGAAGAACTTGAGAACACTATTGCGTATCACTGGTTGCAACTTATCAACCCCGGCCTTCTGCTACTCATTAACCCCGGCCTTCTGCTACTCATTAACCCCGGCCTTCCGCTACTCATCAACCCCGGCCTTCCGCTACTCATCAACCCCGGCCTTCCGCTACTCATCAACCCCGGCCTTACGTTACTCATCAACCCCGGCCTTTCGCTACTCATCAACCCCGGCCTTCCGCTACTCATCTACCCAGGCCTTCCGCTACTCATCAACCCCGGCCTTCCGCTACTCATCAACCCCGGCCTTCCGCTACTCATCAACCCGGGCCTTCCGCTACTCATCAACCCCGGCCTACCACTGCTCATCAACCCCGGTCTTCCGCTACTCATCAACCCGGGCCTTCCGCTACTCATCAACTCCGGCCTTCCGCTACTCATCAACCCCGCCCTTCCGCTACTCATCAAGCCAAGATACGACGCAGAGTTGCGCAACCGTTCCTTGGCTTCACTAAAGTCAGAGATCTCTCGAGCACTTGCTTCCCTTCAGGACGAGCTACGCACCATTGGGGACACTCGGGATATGCGTATTGGGGGTAGCTTCGGCTACAACCACAGATCTGTCTCATCTAATGGGCGGCAGACATTCTCTCACAAGTCGTGTGTGTTGTGTAAAACCGTAGGACGGACGTCCAGCAGTGACAACCTGATTGAGCCGCTACTTGTCTGATAGTGACAAGAAAGCCTGGGGCTGGTCAAGACTCGTGACCAATGACGCATGTGATGAAGGCGAGGTCGATCTATGAGACGATGACGAGCCTGAGAACGTCATTAGTGACCACTCAGCACGTCTCGTAGAGTGCTGTCTCTCCTCACGTCTCGTAGAGTGTGGTCTCTCCTCACGTATCGTAGAGTGCGGTCTCTCCTCACGTCTTGTAGAGTGTGGTCTCTCCTCACGTCTCGTAGAGAGCGGTCTTTCCTCACGTCTCGTAGAGTGTGGTCTCGCCTCACGTCTCGTATAGTGTGGTCTCTCCTCACGTCTCGTAGAGTGCGGTCTCTCCTCACGTCTCGTAGAGTGCGGTCTCTCCTCACATCTCGTAGAGTGCGGTCTCTCCTCACGTGTCGTAGAGTGTGGTCTCTCCTAACGTCTCGTAGAGTGCGGTCTCTCCTCATTCTCGTAGAGTGCCGTCTCTACTCACGCCGAATCAACGTAGTACCTGTGCTGTACACATTCTACCAACATCATTCTATGGCACTGACCCTTGATACTGATGCTATGATAAACAGCTCGTTTGTACCATCAACCCATCAAACCGGCATCCCAGATTGCTCATCAGGCTGATGCGACGTCACCAGAGGTCACTTGTCATTCCACTTCGATGCATTGATTGTCAAGCAACTTGATGTCGATGTTTTGGCAGAGAATCCTTTCCCTGGTCGCAGTGATACAGCTGTCCGCCCATACAAGAAGCAACTCACTATCGGCGCTGCCGACATTGCCCACTACGGCACTGAGGGTGGCACAACCAGAATGCCTTCTAAGGCGTACGCAAGCCGTCCTCCTGAGCAATCCCCGAAAGACAATTGGAGGGAGTCCTGAATCAAGAAGGGTGTGTAATCAAAATCGTTGACGATTTTTACATTGGCGGCAACACCCCTGATGAGGCTCTGCACAACTAGAGTCGAGTATAAACTGCCCTGAGACACAACACCCTGCGTATATCAGTCCCAAAGGTTATTATCTGCCCCAGGGCTGCCGTGGATATGGTGCAGTGGTACTCTACAGGCCAACCCACACAAGATCTCCAATGTATGTGCTGTCGAGCCCCTAGTCACCGTCCAAGGTCTACGCTCTTTGTGGGTGCGTACACGGCCCTCAGTTCTACATGGTCCTCAGCCGTGTTCTACAAGGCCCTCAGCCGTGTTATACAAGGCCCTCAGCCGTGTTATACAAGGCCCTCAGCCGTGTTATACAAGGTCCTCAGCCGTGTTCTAAAAGGCCCTCAGCCGTGTTATACAAGGTCCTCAGCCGTGTTCTACAAGGTCCTCAGCCGTGTTCTACAAGGCCCTCAGCCGTGTTATACAAGGCCCTCAGCCGTGTTCTACAAGGCCCTCAGCCGTGTTATACAAGGTCCTCAGCCGTGTTCTACAAGGCCCTCAGCCGTGTTATACAAGGTCCTCAGCCGTGTTCTACAAGGTCCTCAGCCGTGTTCTACAAGGCCCTCAGCCGTGTTATACAAGGTCCTCAGCCGTGTTCTACAAGGTCCTCAGCCGTGTTCTACAAGGTCCTCAGCCGTGTTCTACAAGGTCCTCAGCCGTGTTCTACAAGGCCCTCAGCCGTGTTCTACAAGGTCCTCAGCCGTGTTCTACAAGGTCCTCAGCCGTGTTCTACAAGGCCCTCAGCCGTGTTCTACAAGGTCCTCAGCCGTGTTCTACAAGGTCCTCAGTCGTGTTCTACACGGTCCTCAGCCGTGTTCTACAAGGCCTTCAGTCGTGTTCTACAAGGTCCTCAGCCGTGTTCTACAAGGTCCTCAGTTGTGTTCTACAAGGTCCTCAGCCGTGTTCTACAATGTCCTCAGTCGTGTTCTACAAGGTCCTCAGTCGTGTTCTACAAGGTCCTCAGCCGTGTTCTACAAGGTCCTCAGTCGTGTTCTACAAGGTCCTCAGCCGTGTTCTACAAGGTCCTCAGTCGTGTTCTACAAGGTCCTCAGCCGTGTTCTACAAGGTCCTCAGTCGTGTTATACAAGGTCCTCAGCCGTGTTCTACAAGGTCCTCAGCCGTGTTCTACAAGGTCCTCAGCCGTGTTCTACAAGGTCCTTAGCCGTGTTCTACAAGGACCTCAGTCGTGTTCTACAAGGTCCTCAGCCGTGTTCTACAAGGTCCTCAGCCGTGTTCTACAAGGTCCTCAGCCGTGTTCCACAAGGTACGCTGATATACTGGATCCACTTGACCAAGTGGCTGCCGACAGAGCGTTGACGGAGAGTGTATTTTGCTCTGATGAGCTCTTGGGTGCCAATCCATCAGCCCAGTGACATGCTATGGATTGTCACATATGGATCTGTAAAGAACAGAGGGATTGCAGCGACATTGTACGTTCGCAGAAGCGACAAACTATTACTGGCAGGTTTCTTCAACGCAAAGCTACGCAAGCATCATATCACATGGCTACGTTGTGAAGTCGAAACATTGAGCATAGGTACTTCGATAAAACACTTTGCTCCATTCATCATATATGCTAGCGAGGTTCTAACTGACAATTGTCCATGTGTCCAGGCATATGAGAAGTTGGTGAGTTTTTGTCCAGTTCAAGACATTTCTCTCAACCGTAAGCCGCTACCGTGTTCACACCAGACACATTGACGGTGTTGCTGACTTACCATCAGACTTTGGAAGCCGCAGCCCCTGTGAGTGCCAGAACACTAGTTGTCAGGTTCATTGACGAGATGGAGGAAGCGTTTGTGTTGAGTATTTCCGTGAGCGATGTTATCGATGGTTCGGTCAAAATGCCATTCACGGGCCATGTTGCCTGACACGCCACTCAGCTCGAATGTCCCAACCTCAGGCGCATTCATGCTCACTGGACTCAAGGGACACGCCCTTCCAAGAAGATGACAAAAGTGGGCGATGTCAAGAGATATCTAAAGACTGTCACCGTAGCTAGTGACTGCGTCTTCGTACACTATGTATTCACTTATTGACGGTGAGCGACACAATCAGAGCAGAGAATCATGTACTCAGTGCCAAGTCCAAAGCACAAGGACACCGCCTGCCAACAAGATCTCCTTTGGCGACCTCGTTTACCTCAAAGGTGACAGGGACAAGTGTAGAGCACGTGATAGGTACATTGTCACCCAATTGACCAACGGTGAGGAGTGGTGCCAACTTCGGAAATTTACGAAGTCGCTGTTCCGCAACATATTCGAATATCTGATTGTTACCAAGTAACACCCGCGTTTCTCGCCCAGCCCCCGAAAACCCCGTCCGAGTCGTCAGAGTCGTCAAGACCAGTCAGCCCCGTCCGAGTCGTCAGAGCCGTCAAGACCAGTCAGCCCCGTCCGAGTCGTCAGAGTCTTCAAGACCAGTCAGCCCCGTCCGAGTCGTTAGAGTCGTCAAGACCAGTCAACCCCGTCAGAGTCGTCAGAGTCGTCAAGACCAGTCAGCCCCGTCCGAGTCGTTATAGTCGTCAAGACCAGTCAACCCCGTCAGAGTCGTCAGAGTCGTCAAAACCAGTCAGCCCCGTCCGAGTCGTTAGAGTCGTCAAGACCAGTCAGCCCCGTCCGAGTCGTCAGAGTCTTCAAGACAAGTCAGCCCCGTCCGAGTCGTTAGAGTCGTCAAGACCAGTCAACCCCGTCAGAGTCGTCAGAGTCGTCAAGACCAGTCAACCCCGTCAGAGTCGTCAGAGTCGTCAAGACCAGTCAGCCCCGTCCGAGTCGTCAGAGTCGTCAAGACCAGTAAGCCCCGTCAGAGTCGTCAGAGTCGTCAAGACCAGTCAGCCCCGTCCGAGTCATTAAAGTCGTCAAGACCAGTCAGCCTCGTCCGAGTCGTCAGAGTCGTCAAAACCAGTCAGCCCCGTCCGAGTCGTCAGAGTCGTCAAGACCAGTCAACCCCGTCCGAGTCGTCAGAGTCGTCAAGACCAGTCAGCCCCGTCCGAGTCGTCAAAGTCGTCAAGACCAGTCAGCCCCGTCCGAGTCGTTAGAGTCGTCAAGACCAGTCAGCCCCGTCCGAGTCGTCAAAGTCGTCAAGACCAGTCAACCCCGTCCGAGTCGTCAGAGTCGTCAAGACCAGTCAACCCCGTCCGAGTCGTCAGAGTCGTCAAGACCAGTCAGCCCCGTCCGAGTCGTCAAAGTCGTCAAGACCAGTCAGCCCCGTCCGAGTCGTTAGAGTCGTCAAGACCAGTCAGCCCCGTCCGAGTCGTCAAAGTCGTCAAGACCAGTCAACCCCGTCCGAGTCGTCAGAGTCGTCAAGACCAGTCAACCCCGTCCGAGTCGTCAGAGTCGTCAAGACCTGTCAACCCCGTCCGAGTCGTCAGAGTCGTCAAGACCAGTCAGCCCCGTCCGAGTCGTCAGAGTCGTCAAGACCAGTCAGCCCCGTCCGATTCGTCAAAGTCGTCAAGACCAGTCAACCCCGTCCGAGTCGTCAAAGTCGTCAAGACCAGTCAGCCCCGTCCGAGTCGTCAGAGTCGTCAAGACCAGTCAGCCCCGTCCGAGTCGTCAGAGTCGTCAAGACCAGTCAGCCCCGTCCGAGTCGTCAAAGTCGTCAAGACCAGTCAGCCCCGTCCGAGTCGTCAAAGTCGTCAAAACCAGTCAGCCATGTCCGAGTCGTCAGAGTCGTCAAGACCAGTCAACCCCGTCCGAGTCGTCAAAGTCGTCAAGACCAGTCAGCCCCGTCCGAGTCGTCAAAGTCGTCAAAACCAGTCAGCCCCGTCCGAGTCGTCAGAGTCGTCAAGACCAGTCAACCTCGTCCGAGTCGTCAAAGTCGTCAAGACCAGTCAGCCCCGTCCGAGTCGTCAAAGTCGTCAAGACCAGTCAGCCCCGTCCGAGTCGTCAGAGTCGTCAAGACCAGTCAGCACCGTCCGAGTCGTCCAAGTGGACCATACGGAGTTACCGTCTGTGCCTCCACTCCCAGAAGTCACCGTAGTTCATCCTATTACACCGACTGTGGACCATACGGAGTCACCGTCTTTGCCTCCACTCCCAGAAGTCATTGTAATTCATCCTATTGCAACTAGGGTGGACCATACGGAGTTACCGTCTTTGCCTCCACTCACACAAGTCATTGTAGTTCATCCTATTACACCTACTGTGGACCATACGGAGTTACCGTCTTTGCCTCCACTCACAGAAGTCATTGTAATTCATCATATTACACCGACTGTGGACCATACGGAGTTACCATCTTTGCCTCCACTCACAGAAGTCATTGTAGTTCATCCTATTACACCGACTGTGGACCATACGGAGTTACCATCTTTGCCTCCACTCACAGAAGTCATTGTAATTCATCCTATTACACCGACTGTGGACCATACGGAGTTACCGTCTTTGCCTCCACTCACATAAGTCATTGTAATTTATCCTATTACACCGACTGTGGACCATACGGAGTTACCGTCTTTGCCTCCACTCACAGAAGTCATTGTAGCTCATCCTATTACACCGACTGTGGACCATACGGTCAACACGCCGGACACACCAAGGTCTTCTGGTCCTAGGAAGTCTGAGCGCCCTCGCCAACGGCCTATATGGCAGAATAATGACTGGATCTTGGCCCATAATGAATTATATTTTGTCACGCAAGCAAGCTGTTGTAAGACTAGTGGCTAGTTTTTAAAAATTAAAGTGTGTACTTTTTACAATTACCTGTTTGCAACTAATGTTCCTGTTCGCTTGTACGTTATATCAGGTATTCTCAGCAAATCCAACTATGTTACTAAGTCATTTTACTGTTATCATAAGCGCGCCTAATACCTACACGTAGCTGTTAGGCGGATGGGAAAGAGACAGTCACGCCAGTAGTCTGTTATATTATCCGGGCTTTGCCGTTCATATCGGTTGGTTTGAATCGCACAATTCCGCATTAAACTATTTCATTAATGCACGGGTCTTATCAACTGGCGCATGGTAAAACCGTCCTGTGTAAAAATTACCAGTACGTATTAAGTATGTACACTCAGATACGTTAACGACATGAGTACTGCTGGTCGAAAAGTATATAATGTTGTCAATTCTAATTAAGACTTGATGGCTTTATTTTAATTCAGCTCGTGCCCATTTTACCAAGAAATGAGTACGATCTTATGTAAACATCGATAACTACCACATTTCGACACTACGCAACTAGCGTTGTTGCCGAACGAGACGTTTAAGTAACAGTCGTGGAACCTGTATATTCTTGTGCCGCGGTAACAGCAGCTCCTTGCACCGCTCACCTCTCAATAACTGAACACATTTAAACAAAAATGCGAGTTCAATTACCTGCTTAGATATTCACAAGACGGCTTCTAACTATCATACCCGACCGCCACGATATTCACGAGACGGACTCTAACTATCATACCCGACCGCCACGATATTCACGATACGGACTCTAACTATCATACCCGACCGCCACGATATTCACGAGACGGCCTCTAACTATCATACCCGACCGCCACGATATTCACGAGACGGACTCTATCTATCATACCCGACCGCCACGATATTCACGAGACGGCCTCTAACTATCATACCCGACCGCCACGATATTCACGAGACGGACTCTAACTATCATACCCGACCGCCACGATATTCACGATATGGACTCTAACTATCATACCCGACCGCCACGATTTTCACGAGACGGCCTCTAACTATCATACCCGACCGCCACGATATTCACGAGACGGACTCTAACTATCATACCCGACCGCCACGATATTCACGAGACGGACTCTAACTATCATACCCGACCGCCACGATATTCACGAGACGGACTCTAACTATCATACCCGACCGCCACGATATTCACGAGACGGACTCTAACTATCATACCCGACCGCCACGATATTCACGAGACGGCCTCTAACTATCATACCCGACCGCCACGATATTCACGAGATCTCGGTGTAAAACACACCGACGCCAATCTTGTTATCGGACGTACTTACTGCGCCTCGGTCGTCGGTCGTTCTCTCCGCTTCTTGCTTGTTGCTTTCACATCAACGCCTGCTGCAAGTCACTTGGTTTTTTACTTCTGAACTGAGTGCTACGGCTATGACTTAGACAGGGTAATGGGAAAGGTAGCGTTTTTGTATCTCAATTTATGACATTAGTTGCTGGAATGGGAGGATCGTGTGTACTCATGCGTTACAACTGCAGCACGCTCGGCCCTGTAGAAGTGTAGAAGTTGACCTGCTCGGCCCTGTAGAAGTTTAGTAGTTGACCTGCTCGGCACTGTAGAGGTGTAGTAGTTGACCTGCTCGGCACTGTAGAAGTTTAGTAGTTGACCTGCTCGGCACTGTAGAAGTTTAGTAGTTGACCTGCTCGGCACTGTAGAGGTGTAGTAGTTGACCTGCTCGGCCCTGTAGAGGTGTAGTAGTTGACCTGCTCGGCACTGTAGAAGTTTAGTAGTTGACCTGCTCGGCACTGTAGAAGTTTAGTAGTTGACCTGCTCGGCACTGTAGAGGTGTAGTTGTTGTCCTGCTCGGCCCTGCAGAGGTGTAGTAGTTGACCTGCTCGGCACTGTAGAAGTTTAGTAGTTGACCTGCTCGGCACTGTATAAGTTTAGTAGTTGACCTGCTCGGCCCTGTAGAAATTTAGTAGTTGACCTGCTCGGCACTGTAGAAGTGTAGTAGTTGACCTGCTCGGCACTGTATAAGTTTAGTAGTTGACCTGCTCGGCCCTGTAGAAGTTTAGTAGTTGACCTGCTCGGCACTGTAGAGGTGTAGTAGTTGACCTGCTCGGCACTGTAGAAGTGTAGTAGTTGACCTGCTCGGCACTGTAGAAGTGTAGTAGTTGACCTGCTCGGCACTGTAGAGGTGTAGTAGTTGACCTGCTCGGCACTGTAGAAGTTTAGTAGTTGACCTGCTCGGCACTGTAGAAGTTTAGTAGTTGACCTGCTCGGCCCTGTAGAGGTGTAGTAGTTGACCTGCTCGGCACTGTAGAAGTTTAGTAGTTGACCTGCTCGGCACTGTAGAAGTTTAGTAGTTGACCTGCTCGGCACTGTAGAGGTGTAGTTGTTGTCCTGCTCGGCACTGTAGAGGTGTAGTAGTTGACCTGCTCGGCACTGTAGAAGTGTAGTAGTTGACCTGCTCGGCACTGTAGAAGTTTAGTAGTTGACCTGCTCGGCCCTGTAGAGGTGTAGTAGTTGACCTGCTCGGCACTGTAGAAGTGTAGTAGTTGACCTGCTCGGCATTGTAGAAGTTTAGTAGTTGACCTGCTCGGCCCTGTAGAGGTGTAGTAGTTGACCTGCTCGGCACTGTAGAAGTTTAGTAGTTGACCTGCTCGGCACTGTAGAAGTTTAGTAGTTGACCTGCTCGGCACTGTAGAGGTGTAGTTGTTGTCCTGCTCGGCACTGTAGAGGTGTAGTAGTTGACCTGCTCGGCACTGTAGAAGTGTAGTAGTTGACCTGCTCGGCACTGTAGAAGTTTAGTAGTTGACCTGCTCGGCACTGTAGAGGTGTAGTAGTTGACCTGCTCGGCACTGTAGAGGTGTAGTTGTTGACCTGCTCGGCACTGTAGAGGTGTAGTAGTTGACCTGCTCGGCACTGCTGAAGTGTAGTAGTTGACCTGCTCGGCACTGTAGAAGTGTAGTAGTTGACCTGCTCGGCCCTGTAGGAGTTTAGTAGTTGACCTGCTCGGCACTGTAGAGGTGTAGTAGTTGACCTGCTCGGCACTGTAGAGGTGTAGTAGTTGACCTGCTCGGCACTGTAGAAGTGTAGTAGTTGACCTGCTCGGCACTGTAGAAGTTTAGTAGTTGACCTGCTCGGCACTGTAGAGGTGTAGTAGTTGACCTGCTCGGCACTGTAGAGGTGTAGTAGTTGACCTGCTCGGCACTGTAGAAGTGTAGTAGTTGACCTGCTCGGCACTGTAGAAGTTTAGTAGTTGACCTGCTCGGCACTGTAGAAGTTTAGTAGTTGACCTGCTCGGCACTGTAGAGGTGTAGTAGTTGACCTGCTCGGCACTGTAGAGGTGTAGTAGTTGACCTGCTCGGCACTGTAGAAGTGTAGTAGTTGACCTGCTCGGCACTGTAGAAGTTTAGTAGTTGACCTGCTCGGCACTGTAGAAGTATAGTAGTTGACCTGCTCGGCACTGTAGAAGTTTAGTAGTTGACCTGCTCGGCACTGTAGAGGTGTAGTAGTTGACCTGCTCGGCACTGTAGAGGTGTAGTAGTTGACCTACTCGGCACTGTAGAGGTGTAGTAGTTGACCTGCTCGGCACTGTAGAAGTGTAGTAGTTGACCTGCTCGGAACTGTAGAAGTGTAGTAGTTGACCTGCTCGGCACTATAGAAGTTTAGTAGTTGACCTGCTCGGCACTGTAGAGGTGTAGTAGTTGACCTGCTCGGCACTGTAGAAGTGTAGTAGTTGACCTGCTCGGCACTGTAGAAGTTTAGTAGTTGACCTGCTCGGCACTGTAGAAGTTTAGTAGTTGACCTGCTCGGCACTGTAGAAGTGTAGTAGTTGACCTGCTCGGCCCTGTAGAAGTTTAGTAGTTGACCTGCTCGACAATGTAGAGGTGTAGTAGTTGACCTGCTCGGCACTGTAGAAGTGTAGTAGTTGACCTGCTCGACAATGTAGAGGTGTAGTAGTTGACCTGCTCGGCACTGTAGAAGTGTAGTAGTTGACCTGCTCGACAATGTAGAGGTGTAGTAGTTGACCTGCTCGGCACTGTAGAAGTTTAGTAGTTGACCTGCTCGGCACTGTAGAGGTGTAGTAGTTGACCTGCTCGGCACTGTAGAAGTTTAGTAGTTGACCTGCTCGACAATGTAGAGGTGTAGTAGTTGACCTGCTCGGCACTGTAGAAGTGTAGTAGTTGACCTGCTCGGCACTGTAGAGGTGTAGTTGTTGTCCTGCTCGGCACTGTAGAAGTGTAGTAGTTGACCTGCTCGGCACTGTAGAAGTGTAGTAGTTGACCTGCTCGGCACTGTAGAAGTTTAGTAGTTGACCTGCTCGGCACTGTAGAGGTGTAGTAGTTGACCTGCTCGGCACTGTAGAAGTGTAGTAGTTGACCTGCTCGGCCCTGTAGAGGTGTAGTAGTTGACCTGCTCGGCCCTGTAGAAGTGTAGTAGTTGACCTGCTCGGCACTGTAGAAGTTTAGTAGTTGACCTGCTCGGCACTGTAGAGGTGTAGTAGTTGACCTGCTCGGCACTGTAGAAGTTTAGTAGTTGACCTGCTCGGCACTGTAGAAGTGTAGTAGTTGACCTGCTCGGCACTGTAGAAGTGTAGTAGTTGACCTGCTCGGCACTGTAGAAGTGTAGTAGTTGACCTGCTCGACACTGTAGAGGTGTAGTAGTTGACCTGCTCGGCACTGTAGAAGTTTAGTAGTTGACCTGCTCGGCACTGTATAAGTTTAGTAGTTGACCTGCTCGGCCCTGTAGAAATTTAGTAGTTGACCTGCTCGGCACTGTAGAAGTGTAGTAGTTGACCTGCTCGGCACTGTATAAGTTTAGTAGTTGACCTGCTCGGCCCTGTAGAAGTTTAGTAGTTGACCTGCTCGGCACTGTAGAGGTGTAGTAGTTGACCTGCTCGGCACTGTAGAAGTGTAGCAGTTGACCTGCTCGGCACTGTAGAAGTGTAGTAGTTGACCTGCTCGGCACTGTAGAGGTGTAGTAGTTGACCTGCTCGGCACTGTAGAAGTTTAGTAGTTGACCTGCTCGGCACTGTAGAAGTTTAGTAGTTGACCTGGTCGGCCCTGTAGAGGTGTAGTAGTTGACCTGCTCGGCACTGTAGAAGTTTAGTAGTTGACCTGCTCGGCACTGTAGAAGTTTAGTAGTTGACCTGCTCGGCACTGTAGAGGTGTAGTTGTTGTCCTGCTCGGCACTGTAGAGGTGTAGTAGTTGACCTGCTCGGCACTGTAGAAGTGTAGTAGTTGACCTGCTCGGCACTGTAGAAGTTTAGTAGTTGACCTGCTCGGCCCTGTAGAGGTGTAGTAGTTGACCTGCTCGGCACTGTAGAAGTGTAGTAGTTGACCTGCTCGGCATTGTAGAAGTTTAGTAGTTGACCTGCTCGGCCCTGTAGAGGTGTAGTAGTTGACCTGCTCGGCACTGTAGAAGTTTAGTAGTTGACCTGCTCGGCACTGTAGAAGTTTAGTAGTTGACCTGCTCGGCACTGTAGAGGTGTAGTTGTTGTCCTGCTCGGCACTGTAGAGGTGTAGTAGTTGACCTGCTCGGCACTGTAGAAGTGTAGTAGTTGACCTGCTCGGCACTGTAGAAGTTTAGTAGTTGACCTGCTCGGCACTGTAGAGGTGTAGTAGTTGACCTGCTCGGCACTGTAGAGGTGTAGTTGTTGACCTGCTCGGCACTGTAGAGGTGTAGTAGTTGACCTGCTCGGCACTGCTGAAGTGTAGTAGTTGACCTGCTCGGCACTGTAGAAGTGTAGTAGTTGACCTGCTCGGCCCTGTAGGAGTTTAGTAGTTGACCTGCTCGGCACTGTAGAGGTGTAGTAGTTGACCTGCTCGGCACTGTAGAGGTGTAGTAGTTGACCTGCTCGGCACTGTAGAAGTGTAGTAGTTGACCTGCTCGGCACTGTAGAAGTTTAGTAGTTGACCTGCTCGGCACTGTAGAGGTGTAGTAGTTGACCTGCTCGGCACTGTAGAGGTGTAGTAGTTGACCTGCTCGGCACTGTAGAAGTGTAGTAGTTGACCTGCTCGGCACTGTAGAAGTTTAGTAGTTGACCTGCTCGGCACTGTAGAAGTTTAGTAGTTGACCTGCTCGGCACTGTAGAGGTGTAGTAGTTGACCTGCTCGGCACTGTAGAGGTGTAGTAGTTGACCTGCTCGGCACTGTAGAAGTGTAGTAGTTGACCTGCTCGGCACTGTAGAAGTTTAGTAGTTGACCTGCTCGGCACTGTAGAAGTATAGTAGTTGACCTGCTCGGCACTGTAGAAGTTTAGTAGTTGACCTGCTCGGCACTGTAGAGGTGTAGTAGTTGACCTGCTCGGCACTGTAGAGGTGTAGTAGTTGACCTACTCGGCACTGTAGAGGTGTAGTAGTTGACCTGCTCGGCACTGTAGAAGTGTAGTAGTTGACCTGCTCGGAACTGTAGAAGTGTAGTAGTTGACCTGCTCGGCACTATAGAAGTTTAGTAGTTGACCTGCTCGGCACTGTAGAGGTGTAGTAGTTGACCTGCTCGGCACTGTAGAAGTGTAGTAGTTGACCTGCTCGGCACTGTAGAAGTTTAGTAGTTGACCTGCTCGGCACTGTAGAAGTTTAGTAGTTGACCTGCTCGGCACTGTAGAAGTGTAGTAGTTGACCTGCTCGGCCCTGTAGAAGTTTAGTAGTTGACCTGCTCGACAATGTAGAGGTGTAGTAGTTGACCTGCTCGGCACTGTAGAAGTGTAGTAGTTGACCTGCTCGACAATGTAGAGGTGTAGTAGTTGACCTGCTCGGCACTGTAGAAGTGTAGTAGTTGACCTGCTCGACAATGTAGAGGTGTAGTAGTTGACCTGCTCGGCACTGTAGAAGTTTAGTAGTTGACCTGCTCGGCACTGTAGAGGTGTAGTAGTTGACCTGCTCGGCACTGTAGAAGTTTAGTAGTTGACCTGCTCGACAATGTAGAGGTGTAGTAGTTGACCTGCTCGGCACTGTAGAAGTGTAGTAGTTGACCTGCTCGGCACTGTAGAGGTGTAGTTGTTGTCCTGCTCGGCACTGTAGAAGTGTAGTAGTTGACCTGCTCGGCACTGTAGAAGTGTAGTAGTTGACCTGCTCGGCACTGTAGAAGTTTAGTAGTTGACCTGCTCGGCACTGTAGAGGTGTAGTAGTTGACCTGCTCGGCACTGTAGAAGTGTAGTAGTTGACCTGCTCGGCCCTGTAGAGGTGTAGTAGTTGACCTGCTCGGCCCTGTAGAAGTGTAGTAGTTGACCTGCTCGGCACTGTAGAAGTTTAGTAGTTGACCTGCTCGGCACTGTAGAGGTGTAGTAGTTGACCTGCTCGGCACTGTAGAAGTTTAGTAGTTGACCTGCTCGGCACTGTAGAAGTGTAGTAGTTGACCTGCTCGGCACTGTAGAAGTGTAGTAGTTGACCTGCTCGGCACTGTAGAAGTGTAGTAGTTGACCTGCTCGACACTGTAGAAGTGTAGTAGTTGACCTGCTCGGCCCTGTAGAGGTGTAGTAGTTGACCTGCTCGGCCCTGTAGAAGTGTAGTAGTTGACCTGCTCGGCACTGTAGAAGTTTAGTAGTTGACCTGCTCGGCACTGTAGAAGTGTAGTAGTTGACCTGCTCGGCACTGTAGAAGTGTAGTAGTTGACCTGCTCGGCACTGTAGAAGTTTAGTAGTTGACCTGCTCGGCACTGTAGAGGTGTAGTAGTTGACCTGCTCGGCACTGTAGAAGTGTAGTAGTTGACCTGCTCGGCCCTGTAGAGGTGTAGTAGTTGACCTGCTCGGCCCTGTAGAAGTGTAGTAGTTGACCTGCTCGGCACTGTAGAAGTTTAGTAGTTGACCTGCTCGGCACTGTAGAGGTGTAGTAGTTGACCTGCTCGGCCCTGTAGAAGTGTAGTAGTTGACCTGCTCGGCACTGTAGAAGTTTAGTAGTTGACCTGCTCGGCACTGTAGAAGTGTAGTAGTTGACCTGCTCGGCACTGTAGAAGTGTAGTAGTTGACCTGCTCGGCACTGTAGAGGTGTTGTTGTTGTCCTGCTCAGCACTGTAGAAGTGTAGTAGTTGACCTGCTCGGCACTGTAGAGGTGTAGTAGTTGACCTGCTCGGCACTGTAGAAGTATAGTAGTTGACCTGCTCGGCACTGTAGAAGTTTAGTAGTTGACCTGCTCGGCACTGTAGAGGTGTAGTAGTTGACCTGCTCAGCACTGTAGAGGTGTAGTAGTTGACCTGCTCGGCACTGTAGAAGTTTAGTAGTTGACCTGCTCGACAATGTAGAGGTGTAGTAGTTGACCTGCTCGGCACCGTAGAGGTGTAGTAGTTGACCTGCTCGGCACTGTAGAAGTTTAGTAGTTGACCTGCTCGGCACTGTAGAGGTGTAGTATTTGGCCTGCTCGGCACTGTAGAGGTGTAGTATTTGACCTGCTCGGCACTGTAGAGGTGTAGTATTTGACCTGCTCTGCACTGTAGAGGTGTAGTAGTTGACCTGCTCGGCACTGTAGAAGTTTAGTAGTTGACCTGCTCGGCACTGTAGAAGTGTAGTAGTTGACCTGCTCTACACTGTAGAAGTGTAGTAGTTGACCTGCTCGGCACTGTAGAAGTGTAGTAGTTGACCTGCTCGGCACTGTAGAAGTGTAGTATTTGGCCTGCTCGGCACTGTAGAGGTGTAGTATTTGGCCTGCTCGGCACTGTAGATGTGTAGTATTTGGCCTGCGCGGCACTGTAGAGGTGTAGTATTTGGCCTGCTCGGCACTGTAGATGTGTAGTATTTGGCCTGCTCGGCACTGTAGAGGTGTAGTATTTGGCCTGCTCGGCACTGTAGATGTGTAGTATTTGGCCTGCGCGGCACTGTAGAGGTGTAGTATTTGGCCTGCTCGGCACTGTAGATGTATAGTATTTGGCCTGCTCGGAACTGTACTGGTGTAGTATTTGACCTGCTCTGCACTGTAGAGGTGTAGTAGTTGATATGCTCTGCACTGTAGAGGTGTAGTATTTGGCCTGCTCGGCACTGTAGTGGTGTAGTATTTGGCCTGCTCGGCACTGTAGAGGTGTAGTATTTGGCCTATTCGGCACTGTAGAGGTGTAGTATTTGGCCTGCTCGGCACTGTAGAGGTGTAGTATTTGGCCTGCTCGGCATTGTAGAGGTGTAGTATTTGGCCTATTCGGCACTGTAGAGGTGTAGTATTTGGCCTGCTCGGCACTGTAGAGATGTAGTATTTGGCCTATTCGGCACTGTAGAGGGATTGTGGTTTATCATAAAAAACATAATTTCTGTGAATGTCTTATCACGTTTTGACTATTCTGAGTAAACGAATACTGAATAACGAAATATATGTCATAGTCATGATAGTAGAAATTGCGTTTTTGAGCACTTGATAAATTACAGTTTTGAAAAACAGGTGGAAAACCAACAGAGAAAAGGTAACGCGGCGACCAACGCCCAGTATTGCCAGCACGCTATTCAACAATCACTAACTCGGAACAAAGACATAACGTGTGTAAATGAAAGCTTAAACTTTGTTTAGTTAGTACATTGCAGAAAAGCGAAAATTTATTAAAGATAGTTTTCATTATCGGACGCAAGAAAACCTGCATGAACATAACGTATCGGGATAATCGCAGCTCCATAATTGTAAAAATAAATTCCCGCCTTGCAAACAAAGCACGTTGTTTTGTATCATCTTGGATGTGATTACTTGTGGCCCCTACAGTACCGTTGCAATAGCTTGATGGCCGTGCTATTTCCGTTTCCCACAATATGAATGTTTTACTTTATGATGTAACATAAAGAACATAACACTTGCACCATCGTAGTATCTATCATTCTACACTGCAACGGAAGTATCATTATGCATATGTTTTAAAAAATGACAATACGCCCGCCTGCCGCGTAGCGATGAACACGGATCGCTGATCACATAGCACGGCTGCACAGTTCTGTAAAGAGGCGACAGTAGCACTGTGCAATCAATTGTGCCGTGTGCGACAAACCAAACGTGCTTCGGGAAAAGATCTACTAACTTGGTCTGCCTAAAGGCACTTTCACATGGTGTGAGTTACCGTCTTGTAGTCAACACTCGCAGCTTCGACGGGCGTAGAATAAACACACGAGAGACACAGACCTGGCTTCATGCGCTCTCACATCATATTACTTGATATAGGGGTAAGACCACAGTTGACCTTCCTGTTTATTGTTTCACGAATGTAGGGCGTATGAAACTGTAAAATGGGAACTTAATAAATTAATATTATGTGACATGAGTGCCTTTGAGTAGGAATATTCACAGGTTTGTTTGTAGAAGCTATTGGCTGTGAAACAGTGCATTTTTTAAAGAGTTTAACTGGCGGAGGGATTTATGGGAATTTTTCTGCTATGGGCCACGTGGGCGCATGAATACATGGCTATTTTTTCAAAATTTATAGGTATCGCACGTCGGGGCGATTTAAAAGAGCTGGAGGTATGGATTTTGATAAAATTTGGTCAGTATATCAATGTGATGATGGCAGTTGCTGTGGTCAATTTTAAGAATTTTTGATGGTCACGTTTTCTTATAATTAGACAAAACGTTAACATGGCCACCAATGCAATTCTCAACTGTGGTCTGACTCCTATAGACACAACAGATATACACATAGCTTAATTCCTGCGCGCTGGGCATGCCATACTACACCATTACACTTATATTATCAGCATAGCCTGTGTGTAAGACAGAACTGACGCGTCGTCGATTTTAAACGAATACACACACACACACACACACACACACACACACACACACACACACACACACACACACACACACACACACACACACACACACACACACACAACACACACACACACACACACACACACACACACACAGGTACGAAACAAAGAACACTTGAAAGGGTATCGCATAATGTATTGGGCCAGAGAGCTAAGTTCGTTTGTTGTGATTATTAGTAGTACATACAAAAAATCGTGCAAGTAAATATAGCCACGGATGACACGACGCTCTGGCTTAAATCAAATATTACATTATTGTTCATCGAGTGTCTGAGTTCGGATCACTACAAGTCCACATTGGACGTAGGCAGCGGATCGTTGCAGGCTGCATCAACGCTGCTAACAGTTTGTTACACAGTTACTGACTGTTTGTTCCACTGTTGAACACTCTTTGTCACAATTGTATGTCATGGTAAGTTATTGACTGTTCATTCCACCGTTGAACACTGTTAGTCGTAATTGTGTGTCATAGTAAGTTATTGATTGTTCGTTCCACTGTTGAACACTGTTTGTCACAATTGTGTGTCATGGTAAGTCATTGATTGTTCGTTCCACCGTTGAACACTGTTTGTCACAATTGTGTGTCATAGTAAGTCATTGACTGTTCGTTCCACTGTTGAACACTGTTTGTTACAATTGTGTGTCATGGTAAGTTATTGACTGTTCGTTCCACTGTTGAACACTGTTTGTTACAATTGTGTGTCATGGTAAGTTATTGACTGTTCGTTCCACCGTTGAACACTGGTTGTCACAATTGTGTGTCATGGTAAGTTATTGATTGTTCGTTCCACCGTTGAACACTGTAGGTCGTAATTGTGTGTCATAGTAAGTTATTGATTGTTCGTTCCACTGTTGAACACTGGTTGTCACAATTGTGTGTCATGTTAAGTTATTGACTGTTCGTTCCACCGTTGAACACTGTTTGTCACAATTGTGTGTCATGGTAAGTTATTGACTGTTCGTTCCACTGTTGAACACTGTTTGTTACAATTGTGTGTCATGGTAAGTTATTGACTGTTCGTTCCACTGTTGAACACTGTTTGTTACAATTGTGTGTCATGGTAAGTTATTGACTGTTCGTTCCACTGTTGAACACTGTTTGTTACAATTGTGTGTCATGGTAAGTTATTGACTGTTCGTTCCACTGTTGAACACTGTTTGTTACAATTGTGTGTCATGGTAAGTTATTGACTGTTCGTTCCACCGTTGAACCCTGTTAGTCGTAATTGTGTGTCATAGTAAGTTATTGACTGTTCGGTCCACTTTTGAACACTGTTTGTCACAATTGTGTGTCATGGTAAGTCATTGATTGTTTGTTCCACTGTTGAACACTGTTTGTCACAATTGTGTGTCATGGTAAGTTATTGACTGTTCGTTCCACACTTGAACACTGTTTGTCACAATTGTGTGTCTTGGTAAGTTATTGACTGTTCGTTCCACCGTTGAATACTGTTTGTTGCAACTGTGTGTCATGGTAAGTTATTGACTGTTCGTTCCACTGTTTAACACTGTCACAATTGTGTGTCATGGTAAGTCATTGACTGTTCGTTCCACTGTTGAACACTGTTTGTCACAATTGTGTGTCATGGTAAGAAGTCAACAATGGTATCATATCGAAGCGACGTCCACATCTCCCCTGGTCAGTGTCACGTGTCAATGCTTCATGCAGACTTCGCCAGAACGAGTCACTCGCCTCCCCGTCCTCCAAGCAACCCAACCTGAGCGTGGTAGACGGGGCGCGTGGCCGCAAGAGTTGCCGCAGACGACGGGGAACAGAAGTAAGATGGATGTCATCGAATAAGACAAAGATATACTTGGACAGCGGCTTGCTGCTGTCGAGCGCCGTCGCCAGGTAGTTCATGCAGTCGCTGTCGTCGATGAACTCTTGCGTCAAACACACGACCACCTTATCACTGTTGTCGAAGCCGCGCACGAAGTTGAGCATTTTCGAGACAGCGCCGCGGTCGTTCCGGTCGCCGACGTAGAGACGCAAGCCCCACTGGTCCTCGACGCGTGTCATCAGTTGCCTGGAAACCCAGCGCGAGATTCTGGCGACGCCGCCTTGCTGGTCGACAGGGCTGGCGGCGTGTTGGAAGTAGAGTACCATAGCGTCGTAGTCTCTCTCTTGTGCCCTGGAAGACAACGTACCTCCCCGCAGCCAGCATAGAACCAGGTGGTATTTGATGTACCAGCGATGATATCGCACTAACGACACAAAGAACATGATTAGTATTACGCCCACGACAACAGGCACGACAACAGGCACGACAACAGGCACGACAACAGGAAGCACATTGACGTCACATTCGGATTCAAGTTGTTCCAGCACTAAGTGCCTCAACGGCATGTCATCGCGGTGTTTGTAAACGCAAATCAGTCGATCAGGTTCTGTCAGTCGTACGCGTGTCACACGTGTCCAACGCACGAACGATACCGACTCGCAGTTACAAACGAACATCTCCCGTTCCGCATTTAATTTAATCCGGCGCACATGAAAATGCTGGTCCAACATCGCAGTGAACGTGTCACTTAGACGCACCAGGCGATTTCCGCTCACGTCGATATACTCCAACGCCTCCATGTAGCGCATATTGAGTTCAATTTCAGTAAGTTCGTTATTCGAGAGGTCCAATCTCCTCAGACGCGCACATCGCTCGAAAGCTTGTGGGTTGACCTGACGCAGTTTGTTATATGACAGGTTGATGTCCTCTAGCCGGCTCAGGTAGGAAAATGTTTCCTGGATGTCTGACCCAGAGACGCCGAGTGAATTGTGGGATAGATTCAAGAAACGTAGATTCTTGTAATTGCGGAAGAAGTCGTCTGTAACAACTTCTAGTGCGCCGAAACTTAAATCTACTATCTCTAAACGATTCAGACCAACGTTTCGACAGCCACTGCATAATACCTTTACTATTTTATTTTTGGAGCCATTCAAGTAACGTAGGTTACCGGTGCTATAGCAAACGTAGGTTACCGGTGCTATAGCAGACGTAGGTTACCGGTGCTATAGCAAACGTAGGTTACCGGTGCTATAGCAAACGTAGGTTACCGGTGCTATAGCAGACGTTTAGGTTATATACTTTTATAATACGGAAATCACTAAAATCGAGGGACTCCAATGAAAGTGGAAGGTCAAAAATGGATTCATATTTGTCGCAAGGTTTCGTTTCATAGATAGACTCATTTATCTTTATTGGTAGCAAAGGTAGTTTTGTTTGGAAATAGCGGTCGGCATCAAAGCTAAAATCCCCCGAGGCACACTTAGCTTTGAAATATCGATTTGTGGATGTGCGATGTGACATGCTGAATATTTTGAGCCTAGGGAACATGGCGGACATGTTGAAATGCCTCGGCCTCACGGATATTGGCGAGTTGTAGTCTACGTTCAGTTGAAGCAGTTGCACGAAGCAGCCTAATTGACGTATTGTAAACGCAACGATTCGCGTATCTTTGACACTGAGTCTCTGAACGCGACGCCAGAACGCCGAGCAGAAGGTAAGTTCGTCAAAAATGGCCGCCCCATCGCCCCTAGAGCTGTCCAACACTACGGTGTCAACGCTAGTGTTGGTCGTATTCGCCAGGGCTGCCACTGTCTTCACGAACGACAAACGCTTGTTGCAGGTAAAGATCAAGGATCGCGCACTAGACATGTTTGAAAAGGCGCCCGTTTCGGTTGATGATAAGCGAAGCATGTTGCGGAAAGACAGCGTCGTGATGTTGGAACCCCGTATACCGTCCAACATGGCGGCCGTGATCTTTATGAGTTTCGTTGTTTCACGAGATCCGTTCAAGTCGAGCACCTCAAGTTGAGGCAGACGGCCGTATTCAGCCGGGATGGTGGCGTCACCTATGGCACTCAGAGACAACACTCGCAGCTCTCTCGTGTGCGCCACAAACTCAGTCGGATATGACGTCAGCGGAAGTTCGCTCATTGTGAACACGCGCAGCGAATGCAGTCCGACAAAAGTATCTGAATTAAAACATTCGATGTGGTTGTAGTTTAAGTCGAGTTGTTCTAGGTATCGCAGATGATAGAAACATCGGCCTTGGAGCGTCTTGATGGCATTGCGTGCTAAAATCAGAACACGTAGATTTACCATGTGCGTGAAATCATTTTCCTGAACTAAATGTATTTTGTTTCCCCGCAGGTCCAGCTCGGTGACGTCACTACTGATATCTGTCGGGATTTGAATCATGTCACGTGAGCTGCAGTCAACCTTGACGTGACCCTGGCTATTGACGTCACGCCACTTCGCGTCGCTGGAAATCGCTGAACCTGTAGCACCACGTGACAAGTTGCATAGATGGCCGCGCGCTAAGAAGCCGCGAATACTGACCGCAACTAGAGTTACGAACGTAATGTAGCGCCGCATCGTTGGACCGCGCAGTCAGTGTGTCAGTCTGAAACAAATGTTGTATGTAGATTAATTGATAAAGGTAAACCCTCCGCAGAACTCACGGTACAATTTATTTCCTTCCTAGTGGCCGAAACATTCAATTTTAATATGATTTAAAATATGTTGGTGATTGAACAAATATTACTTTTTAAAAGGAAACTTTGTTTTCTAAGCGCGCACGTATTTCTCTCCCTTGAAATTGTGTGTGTCATTCCAAGCCCGGGAGGGCTTCGAACTGGCGTTCGGCCGTCCGATTAAAACAAGTCTAAAATATAGGCTGGGAGTTTTTCGGGACAATTCTAGAAATTGAGGAACTTTTTTATCTTTAGAAGATATATTTCTTTCAAAAAGAATAAAACCAACATGCAGCAATGCATCGCACATGCATGGTTTTATCGTTACTACTCCACCTCTTAAAAAGGGACCCGTAGGAAGAATTTTAGACCAGGAAATTAGCCAGAAAAAATGTGACATTCCAGCTACAACAAGAATCTTGAGAGGATTGGTATGTGTGTGTGTTCGTGGCGTGCGTGCGTGCGTGCGTGCGTGCGTGCGTGCGTGCGTTTGCGTGTGGGTGCACATGTAACTGTGAAAGATCGGATCATTCTATTTTATCCTCTAGAGGGCGACACTATACAATTTCATGTTTCTGATGGAACGTATAGGCTTACTGTGTTTCATATGTATGGATTTTGTCACATAACGAACGGTCATACAACGTTTTGGCTTGTGTTGTTGTACTAAGATATTATCAGGTCTACAAACACTGCGACAAGGTAAGAAACTTCATCCATCAAGCGGAGTAACCCGTCATCTGGTGTTGGTCACCTGAACCTATATTCTTTAAAGAATAACACGATGGTACAATGTTGTTGTCTAAAATTATCAAAGTACGTTCAGTGAGCTAGGTTAAAGACCTGAGTGTACGTTCAGTGAGCTAGGTTAAAGACCTGAGTGTACGTTCAGTGAGCTAGGTATAAAGACCTGAGTGTACGTTCAGTGAGCTAGGTTAAAGACCTGAGTGTACGTTCAGTGAGCTAGGTTAAAGACCTGAGTGTACGTTCAGTGAGCTAGGTTAAAACCTGAGTGTACGTTCAGTGAGCTAGGTTAAAACCTGAGTGTACGTTCAGTGAGCTAGGTTGAAAACCTGAGTGCTGCTGGTCATGGTGGATATAACGTTAACATTGCATATGCTAATAAGTTTTGGCGGCTAAAGTCGGCTAAAATCTCTATGCAAAAAAATCTTGCTGGACCTAATGCAGGGGCCTCCTTAATATTAGCACAAGAAGTTCATTAATCATAGTTGATGGAGCTCTTTAATCTTCATTCGTGTATCTCCTTAATCTTAAATCGTGGAGCTCCTTAATCTTAATTCGTGGAGCTCCTTAATCTTAATTCGTGGAACTCCTTAATCTTAATTCGTGGAGCTCCTTAATCTTAATTCGTGGAGCTCATTAATCTTAATTCGTGGAGCTCCATAATCTTAATTCGTGGAGCTCCTTAATCTTAATTCGTGGAGCTCATTAATCTTAATTCGTGGAGCTCATTGATCTTAGTTCATGGAACGCCTTAATCTTTGTCCACGGTGTTAATTAATCCTAGTTCACGGTGCTCGTTGATCTTTGTTCACGGGGCTCCTTAATCTTAATGCATGGAGCTCTTTAATCTTAGTTCAGGAAACTCCTTAATTTCAGTGATAGTTGGAGGTCGTCTCGTGAATAGAATATCTAAGCAGCTAATTGAACTCGCGTTTTTGTTAAAATTGTTTCAGTTGTTGAGAGGTGAATGGTGTAAGCAGCTGTTCTGCTTTTTCTGTGGCACAAGAATGTTTAGGCTCCACGACTATTACTTAAACGTGCCGTTGGTCCACAGTGGTGATTGCGTAGTGTCCAAACGTGATAGCTATCGATGTTGACATAAAATCGTATCCGTTTCTTCGTGACATTGATAAATTAGCTCTATATTCAAGAGACGGTCTCTAAGTCCCACAGCCGACGGCCCTAATCTCGGTGTAAATGTGTACAGACTAGGGAACGCCATGATCTCGGTGTAAATGTGTACAGACTAGGGAACGCCATGATATCGGTGTAAATGTGTACAGACTAGGGAACGCCATGATCTCGGTGTAAAGCCGCCACACACATACCGACGTTTAGTCGCGAACAATTTGTCTGCCGACAACTACCCATCTGCCGACCGTCGGCCGACCGATGTTTCAGATGACCACAAAAAGTGTTGCCAACTGTCGGTGGAGAGCACGCACTTAATGGCTACATTTGAGTTGCCAACTGAAAAAGTAGTTGCCAACATCTTGACGGCTAAAGTATCGGTCTGTGTCTGGCGGCCTTTGCACACGCCGACCTCCGTGTTGTCCGCGGACGTACTTACTGCGACAGTCGACACAGTTCTCTCCGCTTCTTACTTCGTGTTGCTTCCACACAAACTGCTGCCGGTCTCGTTGACTTCTGAACTGAGCACTGTGTCTATGACTCAGACATGGTAATAGGAAAGGTGGCGTTTTTGTGCCTCTATTTACGATACCAGTAGCTGGAATGGGAGGGTCGTGTGTACTCATGCGTTACAAGCACGCTTGGCCCTGTGAAGGGATTGTATATGGCCCGCTCTGTGCTGTGGAGGGATTGTATATGGCCCGCTCAGCACTGTGGAGGGATTGTATATGGCCCGCTCTGTGCTGTGGAGGGATTGTATATGGCCCGCTCTGCCCTGTGGAGGGATTGTATATGGCCCGCTCTGTGCTGTGGAGGGATTGTATATGGCCCTCTCTGCCCTGTGGAGGGGTTGTGTATGGCCCGCTCTGTGCTGTGGAGGGATTGTATGTGGCCCGTTCTGCACTGTGGAGGGATTGTATATGGCCCGCTCTGCGCTGTGGAAGGGTTGTGCATGGCCCGCTCTGTGTTGTGGAGGGATTGTATGTGGCCCGCTCTGCACTGTGGAGGGATTGTATATGGCCCGCTCTGCGCTGTGGAGGGATTGTATATGACCCATTTTGCGCTGTGGAGGGATTGTATATGGCCCGCTCTGAGCTGTAGAGGAATTGTATATGGCACATTATGCGCTGTGGAGGGATTATATGTGGCCAGCTCAGTGCTGTGGAGGGATTGTATATGGCCCGCTCTGTGCTGTGGAGGGATTGTATGTGGCCAGCTCTGTGCTGTGGAGGGATTGTATATGGCCCATTCTGCGCTGTGGAGGGATTGTATGTGACCCATTCTGCGATGTGGAGGGATTGTATATGGCCCGTTCTGAGCTGTAGAGGGATTGTATGTGGCACATTCTGCGCTGTGGAGGGATTGTATGTGGCCAGCTCTGTGCTGTGGAGGGATTGTATGTGGCCAGCTCTGTGCTGTGGAGGGATTGTATGTGGCCAGCTCTGTGCTGTGGAGGGATTGTATGTGGCCAGCTCTGTGGTGTGGAGGGATTGTATGTGGCCAGCTCTGTGCTGTGGAGGGAATGTATGTGACCAGCTCTGTGCTGTGGAGGGATTGTATATGGCGCGCTCTGTGCTGTGGAGGGTTTGTATGTGGCCAGCTCTGCACTGTGGAGGGATTGTATATGGCGCGCTCTGCGCTGTGGAGGGATTGTATATGGCCAGCTCTGCGCTGTGGACGGATTGTATGTGGCCAGCTCTGAGCTGTGGAGGGATTGTATGTGACCTGCTCTGAGCTGTAGAGAGATTGTATGTGGCACATTCTGCGCTGTGGAGGGATTGTATGTGGCCCGCTCTGTGCTGTGGAGGGATTGTATGTGGCCCGCTCTGCGCTGTGGAGGGATTGTATGTGGCCCATTCTGCGCTGTGGAGGGATTGTATGTGGCCAGCTCTGTGCTGTAGAGGGATTGTATGTGGCCCGCACTGCGCTGTGGAGGGATTGTATGTGGCCCGCTCTGCACTGTAGAGGGATTGTATATGGCCCGCCCTGCGCTGTGGAGGGATTGTATATGGCCCATTCTGAGCTGTAGAGGGATTGTATATGGCCCGCTCTGCGCTGTGGAGGGATTGGATGTGACCATTCTGCGATGTGGAGGGATTGTATGTGGCCCGCTCTGTGTTGTGGAGGGATTGTATGTGGCCAGCTTTGTGCTGTGGAGGGATTGTATGTGGCCAGCTCTGTGTTGTGGAGGGATTGTATGTGGCCCGCTCTGTGTTGTGGAGGGATTGTATGTGACCAGCACTGTGCTGTGGAGGGATTGTATGTGGCCAGCTCTGTGCTGTGGAGGGATTGTATATGGTCCGCTATGTGCTGTGGAGGGATTGTATGCGGCCAGCTCTGTGTTGTGGAGGGATTATATGTGGCCCGCTATGTGCTGTGGAGGGATTGTATGCGGCCAGCTCTGTGTTGTGGAGGGATTATATGTGGTCCGCTATGTGCTGTGGAGGGATTGTATGTGGCCCGCTCTGTGTTGTGGAGGGATTGTATGTGGTCCGCTATGTGCTGTGGAGGGATTGTATGCGGCCAGCTCTGCGCTGTGGAGGGATTATATGTGACCCATTCTGCGCTGTGGAGGGTTTGTATGTGGCCAGCTCTGTGCTATGGAGGGATTGTATGTGGCCAGCTCTGAGCTGTGGATGGATTGTATGTCACCCATTCTGCGCTGTGGAGGGATTGTATGTGGCCAGCTCTGTGCTGTGGAGGGATTGTATGTGACCAGCTCTGTGCTGTGGAGGGATTGTATGTGGCCAGCTCTGTGCTGTGGATGGATTGTATGTGACCCATTCTGCGCTATGGAGGGATTGTATGTGGCCAGCTCTGTGCTGTGGAGGGATTGTATGTGACCAGCTCTGTGCTGTGGAGGGATTGTATGTGGCCAGCTCTGTGTTGTGGAGGGATTGTATGCTGCCAGCTCTGCGCTGTGAAGGGATTATATGTGACCCATTCTGCGCAGTGGAGGGTTTGTATGTGGCCAGCTCTGTGCTATGGAGGGATTGTATGTGGCCAGCTCTGAGCTGTGGATGGATTGTATGTGACCCATTCTGCGCTGTGGAGGGATTGTATGTGGCCAGCTCTGAGCTGTGGATGGATTGTATGTGGCCAGCTCTGCGCTGTGGAGGGATTGTATGTGGCCCATTCTGCGCTATGGAGGGATTGTATGTGGCCAGCTCTGTGCTGGGGATGGATTGTATGTGACCCATTCTGCGCTGTGGAGGAATTGTATGTGGCCAGCTCTGTGCTGTGGAGGGATTGTATGTGGCCAGCTCTGTGCTGTGGAGGGATCGTATGTGGCCAGCTCTGTGTTGTGGAGGGATTGTATGTGGCCAGCTCTGTGCTGTGGAGGGATTGTATGTGGCCAGCTCTGTGCTGTGGAGGGGTTATATGTGGCCAGCCCTGTGCTGTGGAGGGATTGTATGTGGCCAGCTCTGTGCTGTGGAGGGATTGTATGTGGCCAGCTCTGTGCTGTGGAGGGATTGTATGTGGCCAGCTCTGTGCTGTGGAGGGATTGCGTGTGGCCAACTCTGTGCTGTGGAGGGATTGTATGTGGCCCATTCTGCGCTGTGGAGGGGTTGTATGTGGCCCGCTCTGCACTGTGGAGGGATTATATATATGTAATTATTCATCATGCTGGATGTAATTACTTTTGGTCGCCTATAACATCATAACAAAATACTTGATTTCCATGACATTTCTGATTCACACAACACGTACATTTGACTTGATGATGTAATTGCCATAGAACATAAAACCTGCATCATCGTAGTATCAATCATTATATACTGCAACGCGTCATCGATGTAAGACGAAGGCAGGGACTGTCGCGACATCCGGACTAGGGGTCTCAAAGCGGATACTTCCTGGTCGGCGTGGACACACACGCCGACGCCCACGCCGACGCCCACGCGCACGCGCACGCGCACATAAACAAATGTATTTGCTGGGACGGAATCGTTCCCTAGTCTGCCGTATAAAAATGCACCGATAAAGCGAATCAGCCGCTTAACATAATCGAATTGCTGTGTCCCGAAGTGATTCTATCCAGCGGAGTCATGTGTACCCAGAAGGTAGGACCGGAACGTCTTCGGAAACATTACCTTTCATAAAGCAGTGGTTACGCGGGGCGATGGCTAATGACATTGGAATGTGACAAATGGTTTATTATCTCCAAACAACTCCTTTCTGGGTATACAGCACACAGCGGAAACACATCCATTATAACCTGTAATACATTGTAATAAAACACAAAGATTATATATATATGTATATATATATATATATATATATATATATATATATATATATAATATATATATATATATATATATATATACATATATAATCTTGTATATATATATATATATATATGTATATATATGTATATATATATATATGTATATATGTATATATATGTCTATATATATATGTATATATGTATACACACACACACACACACACACACACACACACACACACACACACACACACACACACACACACACACACACACACACACACACACACACACACACACACACACACACACACACACACACACACACACACACACACTGATGACACGTCTAATTGAATCAAAACGTTGATATTTGTTGTACTGCATGGCTACCGACATCAGGTGGACATCAGGCGGAGAGCCAAGATAAGGAGACAACGAGTGACGTCACTTTATGTACGTAACGACCTGGTGTAAACATATTTGGTATATGGAGTAATGTGTTTTATGTTTCATCCTTTTTATATAATCTTGTTAATCGCTACGTGTGCGATTACATTATCTGTACACATTGTATGTGTACATATATGTACACACTACGGTATATGTACACATTGTATGTGTACATATATGTACACACTACGGTAAATGTACACATTGCATGTGTATTTGAGTCTGACGATGCGTCGCGGCGACTCACAGTTTACACGATAATACATAATACTGATAAAACACTTTACATTCATTGAAAACATTTAGTGTTTCTTCTAATGACGGCATTGCCTGTATTTGTTGTTTGTTCTTCCTGTATTATCGGCACTACCTTCCCATTATAACTACGTCAAATACGTGCGGACATAGCCCTGTATGTCCGCTCGGCAAACTGCGCAAGTGGAGAGAGCGACGGCGCAGTTCGGGCAGCAGACAAGATGGTGGCACGGCAGGAAGACGACGCTCATGTCGGCGTCCAGACACACCTTGCAGGTCACTTTGGAGTTATGTGATGAAACAACTGCAATATAAAGCCAATGCACTGATCAATATGTGCTGTTGTCCAGTCTCGAAATAAACGTTTTTTTTTACTAAAGAATATGGGCCACTCTCAAACATTGTCTGACAGTTGGCTTGGGCGAGGCATTTTTTATTCATAATCTCCAATCTCTGCTAAACTTTACTTCGATAAAATACGTAATCAAAGCATTCAAATTCTGAAATTTCTTTGTTTAAATCCGAAAACTCACTAAATGGCAGGCGGCCCATGTCAGGAATGTAACCCTCTATAACCCTCCACTGTTACCCCCGGTACAAAGGTGTCGAGTTCGTTTTAACACCTTAAAGAAGCATGAACAAATGCTGAAATTGGGTTATAATAGTGTTATTATAATAGTGCTATTATAATGGTTCTATTATAATAGTGCTATTCGACAGCTATTACCTTCGTCTTCAAGTTATGCTTAAAAAAAAGCAGTGTGGGGAACATCTATGACGACGTTAGTTAGCCCCCGTGTCGTCGACCACGTCCGCACCCACGTCGTCAACCACGTCCACACCCACGTCGTCAACTACGTCCACACCCACGTCGTCAACCACGTCCACACCCACGTCGTCAACCACGTCCACACCCACGTCGTCAACTACGTCCACACCCACGTCGTCAACTACGTCCACACCCACGTCGTCAACTACGTCCACACCCACGTCGTCAACTACGTCCACACCCACGTCGTCAACTACGTCCACACCCACGTCGTCAACCACGTCCACACCCACGTCGTCAACTACGTCCACACCCACGTCGTCGACTACGTCCACACCCACATCGTCCACTACGTCCACACCCACGTCGTCAACTACGTCCACACCCACGTCGTCAACCACGTCCACACCCACGTCGTCAACTACATCCACACCCACGTCCACACCCACGTCGTCAACCACGTCCACACCCACGTCGTCAACTACGTCCACACCCACATCGTCAAGTACGTCCACACCCACGTCGTCAACCACGTCCACACCCACGTCGTCAACTACGTCCACACCCACGTCGTCAACTACGTCCACACCCACGTCGTCAACTACGTCCACACCCACGTCGTCGACTACGTCCACACCCACGTCGTCAACCACGTCCACACCCACGTCGTCGACTACGTCCACACCCACGTCGTCAACTACGTCCACACCCACGTCGTCAACTACGTCCACACCCACGTCGTCAACTACGTCCACACCCACGTCGTCAACTACGTCCACACCCACGTCGTCAACTACGTCCACACCCACGTCGTCAACCACGTCCACACCCACGTCGTCGACTACGTCCACACCCACGTCGTCAACCACGTCCACACCCACGTCGTCAACTACGTCTACACCCACGTCCACACCCACGTCGTCAACTACGTCCACACCCACGTCGTCGACTACGTCCACACCCACGTCGTCAACTACGTCCACACCCACGTCGTCAACTACGTCCACACCCACGTCGTCAACTACGTCCACACCCACGTCGTCAACTACGTCCACACCCACGTCGTCGACTACGTCCACACCCACGTCGTCAACTACGTCCACACCCACGTCGTCAACTACGTCCACACCCACGTCGTCAACTACGTCCACACCCACGTCGTCAACTACGTCCACACCCACGTCCACACCCACGTCGTCGACCACGTCCACAACCTCGTCGTCGACTACGTCCACACCCACGTCGTCGACTACGTCCACACCCACGTCGTCAACTACGTCCACACCCACGTCGTCAACTACGTCCACACCCACGTCGTCAACTACGTCCACACCCACGTCGTCGACCACGCCCACACCCACGTCCTCGACTACGTCCACAACCCACAACCACGTCGTCAACTACGTCCACACCCACGTCGTCGACCACGTCCACACCCACGTCATCGACTACGTCCACACCCACGTCGTCAACTACGTCCACACCCACGTCGTCGACCACGTCCACAAGTGCGTGTCTGGGGTTGCGATTTCCAATATGTTTGACATTTAGTTGTTATCTTCACCCATTTATCATAATTTCCTTGACATGTATTGGTGTTGGCCTCACGGCAACATCACTTATAACAGGAACTATCCCTTGTATGGTGGGAAGGTCCTCGTCATGATGTTGTGCACATTCCTGAAATTTTCACTCGGTGTTATTACCACGCATCCATTTGTTTTTGTCATGAGAACGTCATTCCAAGATACCAGTAAGCAGATAAAGCATTATATCCTGAACCTTCATCGAGCAGTGTCCGACATGTGGATGCAGTGTAACGGAGACATGTGGATGCAGTGTAACGGAGACATGTGGATGCAGTGTAACGGAGACATGTGGATGCAGTGTAACGGAGTTTTTGTTGACATCTAGGCGTACGCGTTAATGTTGCTTGACAAATGTTTTCTACAAAGTTCATTTGCACAGAACACACGTCCTCATTAAGGATGCCATTGACCTCTTGTACCACGGAGAACTCATTTTTGATGAGTTCATTGTGTCTGACAAATACATTTTCAAGGAATATATTTCAAGGTAGTAGTAGCAGTGGTAGGTAGTAGTAGCAGTGGTAGGTAGTAGTAGCAGTGGTAGGAAGTAGTAGCAGTGGTAGGTAGTAGTAGCAGTGGTAGGTAGTAATAGCAGTGGTAGGTACTAGTAGCAGTGGTAGGTAGTAGTAGCAGTGGTAGGAAGTAGTAGCAGTGGTAGGTAGTAGTAGCAGTGGTAGGTAGTAGTAGCAGTGGTAGGAAGTAGTAGCAGTGGTAGGTAGTAGTAGCAGTGGTAGGTAGTAGTAACAGTGGTATGTAGTAATAGCAGTGGTAGGTAGTAGTAGCAGTGGTAGGAAGTAGTAGCAGTGGTAGGTAGTAGTAGCAGTGGTAGGTAGTAGTAGCAGTGGTAGGAAGTAGTAGCAGTGGTAGGTAGTAGTAGCAGTGGTAGGTAGTAGTAGCAGTGGTAGGAAGTAGTAGCAGTGGTAGGTAGTAGTACCAGTGGTAGGTAGTAGTAGCAGTAGTATGTAGTAATAGCAGTGGTAGGTAGTAGTAGCAGTGGTAGGTAGTAGTAGCAGTGTTAGGTAGTAGTAGCAGTGGTAGGTAGTAGTAGTAGCAGTGGTAGGTAGTAGTAGCAGTGGTAGGTAGTAGTAGCAGTGGTAGGTAGTAGTAGTAGCAGTGGTAGGAAGTAGTAGCAGTGGTAGGTAGTAGTAGCAGTGGTAGGTAGTAGTAGCAGTGGTAGGAAGTAGTAGCAGTGGTAGGTAGTAGTAGCAGTGGTAGGTAGTAGTAGCAGTGGTAGGAAGTAGTAGCAGTGGTAGGAAGTAGTAGCAGTGGTAGGTAGTAGTAGCAGTGGTAGGTAGTAGTAGCAGTGGTATGTAGTAATAGCAGTGGTAGGTAGTATTAGCGGTGGTAGGTAGTATTAGCGGTGGTAGGTAGTAGTAGCAGTAGTAGCAGTGGTAGGTAGTAGTAGCAGTGGTAGGTAGTAGTAGCAGTGGTATGTAGTAATAGCAGTGGTAGGTAGTATTAGCGGTGGTAGGTAGTATTAGCGGTGGTAGGTAGTAGTAGCAGTAGTAGCAGTGGTAGGTAGTAGTAGCAGTGGTAGGTAGTAGTAGCAGTAGTAGGTAGTAGTAGCAGTAGTAGCAGGTAGTAGTAGCAGTGGTAGGTAGTAGTCGCAGTGGTAGATAGTAGTAGCAGTAGTAGGTAGTAGTAGCAGTGGTAGGTAGTAGTAGCAATGGTAGGTAGTAGTAGCAGTAGTAGGTAGTAGTAGCAGTGGTAGGTAGTAGTAGCAGTGGTAGGTAGTAGTAGCAGTAGTAGCAGTGGTAGGTAGTAGTAGCAGTAGTAGGTAGTAGTAGCAGTAGTAGGTAGTAGTAGCAGTAGTAGCAGTAGTAGGTAGTAGTAGCAGTGGTAGGTAGTAGTCGCAGTGGTAGGTAGTAGTAGCAGTAGTAGGTAGTAGTAGCAGTAGTAGTTAGTAGTAGCAGTAGTAGTAGCAGTGGTAGGTAGTAGTAGCAATAGTAGGTAGTAGTAGCAGAAGTAGGTAGTAGTAGCAGTGGTAGGTAGTAGTAGCAGTGGTAGGTAGTAGTAGCAGTTGTAGGTAGTAGTAGCAGTGGTAGGTAGTAGTAGCAGTGGTAGGAAGTAGTAGCAGTGGTAGGTAGTAGTAGCAGTGGTAGGTAGTAGTAGCAGTGGTAGGTAGTAGTAGCAGTGGTAGGTAGTAGTAGCAGTAGTAGCAGTAGTAGCAGTAGTAGGCCGTCAGTCTCAGGAGACGATGGACTGCGCCCGGGTTGAGGATCATCACTGGGTTGGACAGCGCCTGCTGTGGCTGGTGAGTCCAATGTGAGAGTGACTCTTTCACAGCTCACGCAAACAAACGCTGACGGTCCACAGTCAGCAGATGCCCTCTCCTTTCACTGAGAGTAACAACCATCTTACAATATTTTTAAGCAAACTTGAGGTGTTTTCTGTAATTTTATAATATTCTAATACTGATGTTTACTCTGCTACTAAATGTAGGACAATATAAAAAGTAGTATTTTGCCAACTGACGTTAGTTGAAACGTTTTGGTGACAGGTAATTAGCTTGGCAACAGTTCTTGAGAAATGCTGAACAATCGTCTAAATTGGTTTCTCTCGATGTGTGATTGATAGCATCCTACGAGAAAGCCTTCGTATATATTTAACAATTATTGTTATTTACGTATTGGTAAATTTTGACGTAACTATTCTGTTTCATTAAATATGTCCATAATAATGTTTGGTACTGGGCATAACCAGTTAAAGTTTGACAATTTGTTGGACAGCACAAAAATAAAAAGTAAAAGCACTTATTCAAATAACTGCTGTGAAATAATATATTCATCATAAATTCTATTATAGTCTGCTTTCTAAACAAATACAATTTTGGAAAATTATCAATTTGTAGTATTGAAATATTTTTGCTGGATCTTAGTATCGGGCGTAACTATAAAAATGGGTTAATTAACAAAACAGTAAGTTTAGGTAGGATCAACTATTGTAGGGCCCTTAATCATAGTTTGTGACACACATGTGAAAGTTTACTTTAACATAAGACACTTCGAATGGTGAATTATCATTACTGAATTAAAAATAATAGCTTTCTGAAATATAAAATATTTTTGTGAAAGCTTATTTTGGCTGTTTTAACACCTTAAAGGGACGTGGACCATTCATTGGCATACGACTATAAAAAGTATATATTTCATGAAAGAACTAATTGAGACAAAACCAATTGTAATAATGTAATAATACTATTGTAGATAAAGAAATAAGCAAGCAATAAGGCGGGGAAACTTCAAAAAGAATTGTCAATTTTGGAGAGTAGCTTACAGAGAGTCCAACATGTTATCATTTATGTATAGCCCGCCCTTATCAGATATTTGTCAATTCTATTTTTAAACATATTCACACTACTGGCATTAACACATTCATTTGACAGTTTGTTCCATTCATTTATCCCCCTCTGTGAGAATGAGTACTTCCTCATGTCCAACGTAGAATAGTTAACGCCAGGACGGAATAGTTTTAATAATGCCACGACACTTTGTAGACAGCATCGCAACCCTTGAAAGTGCACCATTGTTGTCGAGCCTTTTGTTGACATAGCACGTTATTTTAGTTGCATTATCTTGCTTCTGTAGGTAGCATTCAGCAGCAATGCAGAATATATTTTACACCACAAACATATATAAAGCGACGTATTTACCAGTGTCTCGCTGCTCGGCGATCGCCGCTGCTGTCTCTGTGCCAGTGGCCGCACAACACTGCAATAAACACCCGCAATAAATTAATTACATTAAATTATTTCCCATAGTTAATTCTACTTTGAACAGTGCGGAACTATACAGCATAAGAAGCATTAACAAGTTGCCCAATAATAACACCTCTATGCGGTAATGGTAATTCAAAACGGCGTTACTGATTTTCTGAAAAGTGGCTGTCTTGCGTAGATATATCTAAGTATAAATATATTCCTTACGGTTATGTGCGTTTTATTGAGTTTTATTGCTACGGCATACGACCCACCTTTGTCAAATGACAGTTCCACACTTGTCCGAAGAGTCACTCACTAATATATTAACCGTGCACAGTCAGCTGTGCAAAAGTCGAGTTCCAATTAATGTTTCCCAGTTTGCACTGCGAGGCATACCCGTCTTACAGATGTGCACCACTCAGGGTTGACACCAGTCTTACAGGTGTGCACCACTAAGGGTTGACACCAGTCTTACAGGTGTGCACCACTAAGGGTTGGCACCAGTCTTACAGGTGTGCTCCACTCAGGGTTGGCACCAGTCTTACACGTATGCACCACTCAGGCTTGGTACCAGTCTTACAGGTGTGCACCACTCAGGTTTGGCACCAGTCCTACAGGTGTGCACCACTCAGGATTGGCTCCCGTCTTACAGGTGTGCAACACTCAGGTTTAGCTCCAATCTTACAGGTGTGCACCACTCAGGTTTGGCACCAGTCCTACAGGTGTGCACCACTCAGGATTGGCTCCCGTCTTACAGGTGTGCAACACTCAGTTTTTGTTCCAGTTTTACAGGTGTGCACCACTCAGTTTTTCTCCAGTCTTACAGGTGTGCACCACTCAGGCTTGGCACCAGTTCTATAGGTGTGCACCATTCAGGTTTGGCACCAGTCTTACAGGTGTGGCCCACTCAGTTTTTGCTTCAGTCTTACAGGTATGCACCACTCAGTTTTTCTCCAATCTTACAGGTGTGCACCACTCAGGCTTGGCACCAGTTCTACAGGTGTGCACCATTCAGGTTTGGCACCAGTCTTACAGGTGTGCACCACTCAGTTTTTCTCCAGTCTTACAGGTGTGCACCACTCAGGCTTGGCACCAGTGCTACAGGTGTGCACCATTCAGGTTTGGCACCAGTCTTACAGGTGTGCACCACTCAGTTTTTGCTTCAGTCTTACAGGTATGCACCACTCAGTTTTTCTCCAGTCTTACAGGTGTGCACCACTCAGTGTTTGCTCCAGTCTTACAGGTGTGCACCACTCAGTTTTTCTCCAGTCTTACAGGTGTGCACCACTCAGTTTTTGCTTCAGTCTTACATGTGTGCACCACTCAGTTTTTCTCCAGTCTTAGAGGTGTGCACCACTCAGGTTTGGCACCAGTCTTACATGTGTGCACCACTCAGTTTTTCTCCAGTCTTAGAGGTGTGCACCATTCAGGTTTGGCACCAGTCTTACAGGTGTGCACCACTCAGTTTTTGCTTCAGTCTTACATGTGTGCACCACTCAAGGTTGGCATGTATTATGTCACTATGATGTAAAATAACCATATTTTTGATTAACATTTATAAGCATAAATTGTCAGTCAAGACACTACCTGATGGGAAGATTCAGAGTCAGCTGTGCGTTCGATCGGGGCTTCAGCCGTCAGCCGCACAAAACCACAGTTGGGATACAACTGTCGATGTTTGGCCATTGGGTCGTCGTTTGGTTGCCACCTGCTCAGACGTCCACCACAGAAGAAACAGCACACTTCACTGGGGACACCTGGCGACAAACAGAACAACCTGGTCATAAATAAAATGTGTTACTTCGTGGACGACTTTTCCCGGCGTCCTCTCTCCACCTCTCTCCACCTCTCTCCACATCTCTCCACAATAAACTGTCGTTTTGATATGCTGCTGTCATTTAGTCAGGCAAGTTGTGTACCCCGTATAGGCAAGTTAGTTTTGGTATCCAAGCAAGACAATGTCATTTTACCTTTACCATAAACGCACTCGTTGATAATATGCTTTGTTTTGTTACGGCAAAAATAAAAAATAACATTGAATTTAATGTTCAGGATACAAATGCAATTACAGTAATATTAACATGATGAAACTGACGAAAGCATTAAAGGGGAACTGAAGCAATTTTGTGTTATGCCGTATATTTAAATATATATTCTCTAACTATGCATTGCTACTTAAATTAAAAGCCCATGGTATCGGGGATAGCATAACTGACTGGATAGAACAATGGCTGACTGACAGAAGACAACGAGTTGTAGTAGATGGAGAAGTTTCAAATTGGAAATCGGTTTTGAGTGGGGTACCTCAAGGGTCAGTACTAGGACCTATATTATTCTTAATTTATATCAATGACTTGGACGACAGTATAACAAGTAACGTACTGAAATTTGCGGATGACACAAAACTGTTTAGAAAGGTTAATACTGATGGTGATAAACAACATTTACAAAACGATCTAGACAGATTAGTGAAATGGTCTGAGAAATGGCAGATGCTGTTCAATTTTGGGAAATGTAAATGCCTACATACAGGACATGGGAACTTGAATGTAAACTATAAAATGGGAGATACTGTTCTGGGTACTACTGTAAAAGAAAAGGACTTAGGAGTTACAATAAGCGCTGATATGAAAGTTTCAGAGCAGTGTGGTATTGCAGCTTCAAAGGGTAATCAAATTCTTGGATTGATTAGAAGAAACATAACATACAAGGGAAAAAAGTTAATTATACCTCTTTATAAAGCAATAGTTAGACCTCATTTAGAATACTGTATACAAGCATGGAGACCATATCGTAAGAAGGATATAGATACGCTTGAACGCATACAAAGGAGAGCAACTAAAATGATTCCAGAACTTAGAGACCTTAGTTATGAAGAACGCCTGAAAGAATGTGGTTTAACAACTCTAGAGACAAGGAGGTTAAGAGGAGATCAGATTGAAGTTTTTAAGATATTGAATGGGTATGAAATTATTGATAGAAATATGTTTTTCTCACTCAAGAAGGATAGCAGAACTAGAGGACATGAGGTAAAATTAGTAAAGGATCAATGTAGATTGGACATCAGGAAGCACTCGTTCTCACAGAGGACAATAAATGAATGGAACAAATTGTCTACAGATTGTGTAACTGCTAGCAGCTTGAATATGTTTAAAAACAAGGTTGACACATATATCAGGAGGGCGGGTTATAAGTAGGTGAACATTGTTGGACTCTCGATAAGCCAATGGCTTCCTTGTCCACTTGCCATCTGGGCCTTTGGCTTGGATGGCAAATCTTGTTAAATCTTGTTAAATTAATGGTGACAGATACCTGCTAATTTATGAGATAAACTGAAAAACTGATTTTGTTCGAGACAAAAATCGACAAAATGCATCACTGCGTATCGCCATCTTGTTGTCGAAACGAGTGGTTTGAGTCGCGTATATATAATCAATGTAAATTTTCGATTTTTTGCGATTTATTTCGTAAATAGGCATTCTGGAGCGAAAAAAAAGATATGGGTCTCTGTTATATATACAAGTGTTTACACACGTCAACAAAATAGCGTTTTTGTTCGCTCCAAATAAAAAAATTAAAGAAATTACAACAAAACACGCAAAAAATTGTGGAAAACGCCACACTTCTCGAACACACGAGATGCTAACCAACGAGAATATGCGATAATGGAATACCGGAACTATTTTTTACTTGTTGACAAGATAGATGCGTCGCTTGTGACAGTTTTACCAGATCTGCTACTAGCGATTAGTGGTTTACTGAACTTCCGTAATAGTTGTTTATCTTTGGAGAAATGGAAACCACAGACGAAGAGTCTAGTTCGACAGGCCACACGGAAACAACGGTTGACAGTCGTAAAATGTCACCGAGTGTGCGAGTCACGCTCCAGACTCGAGTCTAGGTCGGCTTCGCCTTTGAGTTGACGTTGGATTCAGGACAAATTACAACAGCGCTTTGACTGTCAACGATTCCTGACTAGGTAATGTGATGTGGTGATCCTGTGGAAACTGCATCCCTATGTCTGCGCACGTTTACGTTGAGTCATCATGCTGCGCCGAGGAAGCTACCATGCCTAGGCTAGGGCTAGGCTATGGCTATGCAGCACCGTGTGCCCGACCGCGTTGGTGCTTGCATCACCGTACGAAGGCGAAGACGATGATTTTGTAGTGATATGCACAAACAGAGTGGTGCTAGATGTTGGTCTGCTGTCAGTGCATGAATTGCGTGCCGATTCATTGATTCGCCCTATAGCTAGCAGGTCAGTAATTCAATTGTTATCGAATCATTGCCATTTTAATAATCCAATTTTTCTGCATATTTCTTTTACCTAGCCCGAGGGCGAGGTCTGAACTACCATGGCAATGCAAGCAGGCTTTTCTCTTTATTTTGTATCTAATCTAATGAAGTGTACCGTGACTGTATTTTAATATTGTATTTGATTTTGTGTTGAATAACATTGATGACAATAATAACATGAGGGTTTATTTAATTAATTATGTGAATACATATATATTCTTAGATGTTACCGTAATTGTGATTGTAATAATAATTGTAATCATGACTACATTAGTAATTGTGATTGCAATAATTACTGTAATCATGATTACATTAATATTCATACTTGTAATCACCCCTCTCTGTAGCACACCACAACACCTTGTTTTGTGCAATGTAATCATTTAGATAACAATAATTAACTACTGACAGTATGTAATGTTCACAGTTTTGCAACTATTATGGTAATTATAGAATTAGTGCTATCAACTAACCCTGACAAATTATATTTCAGTCTCAGGAAAGGCAAGACAAGTAATCCCATCCTGCGATGTGGGAAGGATCTGTAATGTCTATTCTGAACCGAATTGAATTGATGGAAAGTTTAGCTATGGAGATTGACCTGACACAGGTGAATGTACTGATAGTCTGATATAGACCAATTGTGAGGCACCCACAGTATGCAGCAGGTCGAAAAACAACCTGGAAAACTACAAAAATTCCCACTAAAATATTAATAACTGAATGATGTGAATGCCTTCTTATCCATATCCCACTTCTGTCAACAAAAATGTAACCTGCAGCATCTTGCATGTCACTACACACAATTTCATTTATATTGAGACCAACATAAAATATATCAACAGTTTATTCACATAGAAAAACAATTACCAAAGAAATAAGGCTAACTAGAACGACTGAAACCTAGACTAAACATTGACTAAAAACAGTGACTTCTACCACCGGGAAATACAACCTGGAACATGGATATCACAGTTACACACATCATTATTATGCCACAACATATCAAATATACTAGTAGTTTAGCTTAGGAAATAATTAATCTTTATAAAGCCAAGGCATTTTAACTGTTTCACCATCATCATCTGTACCAATGGCAATACACTACTTGTTTTGATTGGACAGTAAATGTACACCAATCATGTGTAACAATACTACTTGTTCTGACTGACAGATGTACACCAATCGTGCATACCAATATACTACTTGTTCCTACCAACAGTAAATGTACACCAATCATCTCATTCTGGAATCTGCACCATTTCACTACTTCTTCTGACAGTAAATGTACACCAATCATGTGTATTCAATATACTACTTGTTCTGACTGAATCTACTACTTGTTCCTACCGACAGCAAATGTAAACCAAGCGTCTCATTCTCTACCAAATACACTACTTGTACTGACAGTAAATGTACACCAATCATATGTATCAATACACTACTTGTTCTGACTGATAGTACTTGCACACGAACCATCTGTTCCAATACACTACTGGCACTAAATATACACCAATACTCTACTTATTCTGACTGATAGTACATGTACACCTAACAGATTCAATTCACCTTTCACTCATCCAGGGGTAGAAATCAGCACACTAGCCTCTGACAGACACCGCAGTATAAGAAAGACCTTGGCTGATAGATCAGACATGAGTACAACCTGTGTCACACTTTATGGCTGTTTGGTGTGTGGCAGGTGCAGAAAAGTGACATAAGTTTTTCTCATGAATGACAAATTTCTTCTCTTTCTCATAGGTGTCGGAGCTGCTTGAGTCACCCTCGGTTATGTCGCTGTTATCACATAGTGTGCATCATCTGCACCAATGCCTTTGTTCTCACTGAATCTGATGGAAGCTTCACATAGGAGTAGTCATGATCAACGTTCATTGGTGCAATAATGTAATCCATGACTACAGCAGCATTCGCGAAGTGTCGCACTTGAAATATCGTTACCGGATCGATTTGCATTTCAGCATCAGTTGTTGGTGGTGTCACAGCAGTAGTAGCAGTGATGGCACTAAAGGTGACATCCGTAATGTAAAGATTGACGGCATCACCCGTAGTGCTGTATGCTTCAAAACTAGTACCTGTACTTGTACGAACCAATGGTGAATCCTTCATCTGAAAAGATTACACATACAGTGACTTGAAAATTTTACAAAATTCATCTTTTGCATAATAAAAATGAATCACAATATGAGAAACTTTCTCTTGTATATATTATTTTTAGAATATAAGAGTGCCAGTGTCATATAGAATATATAAAGTAATCAACCACAGGGAAAAGCATTTTCCCTATGGAGCCATGTTAATTCAACCAATGGGTGTTTCACTGATCTCTTAATGTTTTTAATGAATCTGTTTGGTCAGTTTGACGAATGCCACTGGTAAGATAACCAAACGCATGTAACCAAAATTGTAGCATCCTAGCTCCAAAGTGCATTTTATATTATCTAATCAACATTGCACTGTTTTCAATGGGCCAGGGAGGTCAAAATTCTATAAGGGGTCCAAATTCCATAACAAAATATGGACCCATAGGTACACTTTCTATGGGGTTCCTTATTTTATATCTGACACCCGATTTAGATAACATAATGCATGAATATTGTTATTGGACCAAATGCAGATCTATGCTTGTGACATCTTTACCTTATAAATGCTGCACGCACACACGCATACCTGCCACACATATATATATATATATGTGTATATATGTAAATATATATATAGTTATTAGGTATTATACTGAAAGCATCTGCTAGATAGTATGGTGCATGGACAAAAGCCTCTCCCGACAAAAGCCCCACAGACATAAGCTTGTTTCAATTCAATTATACTGTTCATGACTGTTGCTGTAGTACACAGAGACAAGATATTGTCATGAATATACTTCAGGCATGTGGTCAATTCCATTCCGGAATTGGAACTGACCCTCAATTCCAGTTCCGGAATTGGAATTGACTTTAAAAAAAAAAAATTTAATGGAATTTATTTATTTTTTGAATTTATTTTTTGGGAATTCGAATTGATTTTGTTGGAATTATTGACTTGATACTGTTAATATTTACCCTTATATTTACTTATATTACTTTTAAAATCATGATATATTGGCTAAAAAATTACATTTCTATGGTGTGCGTGGTGTTGCACATAAATGGATACTGAGTTATTTAGAAAATAGACAACAATTTGTTAATTTTAATAATTGTGACTCAGAAATACTAAATGTATCTTGTGGTGTTCCTCAGGGCTCTATTTTAGGTCCAAAGTTGTTTATTATGTACATCAATGACATTTGTAAAGTATCAAAAGTGTCTAAATGTATTCTATTCGCTGATGATACAAATTTATTATGTTGTCATAGTGACTTAAATGAACTTGTTCGAATGATAAATACTGGATTGGATCAACTCCAGGTGTGGTTTTCTGTAAATCGATTGTCTCTTAATGTAACGAAAACTAATTACATGTTTTTTGGGAATCGCAAATTGACAGTTGATATTTCTGTTAAGGTAAATAAAGAAACAATAAATAGAGTAAATGTCACTAAATTTTTGGGTGTTATGATTGATGATAAATTAAACTGGAAAAATCATATTTGTTTAGTAAAATTAAAACTTTCAAAAAGCTGTGCTGTTATGTACAGAGCGAGCTTCCTGATTGACAGACGTGGTATGCATATTTTGTACTACTCTCTTTTCTTGCCGTATATTATGTATTGTGCTGAAGTATGGGGCAACACATATGCAACAAATGTTCAATGTTTAGTTATATTACAGAAAAGGGTTATAAGGTTACTTTGTGGTGCCAAGAGACTGGACCATACAACTATGCTATTTTATAATCTGCACATTCTTAAAGTGCCAGATATAGTGGAATTAAAAACTGCAATTATCATGTTTAAAGCATTTCACAACTTATTACCACTGAATGTACAGCAGTTTTTTAGCATATATGAATCAGTTTATTCAACCCGACAGGAATGTAATTTTATACAAAAATATGCACGTACCAGTTTGAAAAGCATGTGTATATCTGTTAAAGGAGTAAAACTGTGGAATGCCCTCGATAGTTCATTGATTAGTTGTAGAAGCGTTCATCAGTTCAAGAAGTATTATACAGACAAAGTATTGAATAGTTATGTGCTAAGTTCTTAACCATTTCTTGTAGAAAATTAGTAACTTCAGTTATTGTGTTTATCATCTTAGTGTAAACTAAATTAATGATCAGTAGAATGTAAAAATGTTAGAAATATTGTAGATTGTTATTTTAGTTTGTTATTAAGGTTTTCAATTCATGTTCCAATATTTTCTTTTGTCCTGCTATGAATATACATGTAAATTGTGTTGTTGCACTTTGAATCTTGACAATAATGGCACTCTAATGAATACAGTAGTTATACGTTCAATCAAGTATTTTATTCTAGATATGTTAAATTACTAAAAGGGTAAACATTATAAGTATTACACTTCTTTTTACCCTTTTTCGACAAATTCAATTAGTGTTATGTACTGTATGAATTATGCAAATGTGTTTTTGTTGAATAAATCCATTCATTAATTCATTCATATTTGTCTGCTATTAGCATGTCACCCTGAATTTGGTAACAGCCAGGAAGTTGTCAACATTACAGCATAGACACTGTCTACTCTGGTATTGAAACATTGTGACCAAGAACAATATAATCAAGCATTTGCATCAAAAAGAAATACTAAGTTACTGTAACAGACAGTAAAACCAAAATCAGACCATTCAGGCCTCATTTTCTTTCTCAGTGTACAAGGTTTATTTACAGAGATTGCCAATTAAGGGCACCTGCCTGCTCATTCCCTTTGTGTGAGAGATGAAGCCTGCCCCACTTGAATGCAGCCCCTTGTTTATCCAAGCCTATATGTTCAGCCCACAAGTTTCCCATACTAAACATGTCACTGGTCACCTGTACAATGTTACATGTGGCTGTAGGGTTTTCCCTTTGTAGTAATTAAAAATGTCCCCATGGAGAATACATGTTGGAGATTAGGATGTTGACGACTCAAACTTTCCAGTAAATTTGATGAAATATCAATGATACCACAACTGATAGCGATATAAATGGGTTGCGGTCACATGCCCTCCCCCCGGACATCTGCCTCCTAGTATATTTGCTCCCCCCGGACATCTGCCCCTTTTTTCTATGATGGTTGACAAGTGAAAATCAGTTTGCAGTTTTATCATTATTACTACAATAACATAACATTCAATGACAAGTCGAAGTCACTTTAGCCTAATGCAATGGCCTATCCCCTGGAGTGTGTATGAGATGATCTTGTCACCAGTTGTCTTCCATGTATCATTGATAGTCAGATCAGTGGTGGAAGATGGATTCTTGGGGTGATGCTTCCATGAACAGTGGTGGACAGTAACGAGTCAGAGATCAGCTGGTTTGGAGTGCCCCTGGTATTAGCTGCCTTAGTTTTCAGGTCGTCACGGACCTTAGCAGCTTCTGTCTATGCCGTGTCACCATCATGGTTGCAGGCAGTCTTGTTGATCACATTCTGGATCTGGAGATCAGATCAGTGACCACAGCACCCTTGCATGATCAGGATTGATGCTGGCTTCACTCCCATTGAAGAGTAATCTTGTTGGTCCCCCTTCTTGGTGTAGGAATGACACTCAAAACATAGCTTCTGACCTCCTCAGATGCTAGTAGTAATTTCCATGGTGAAGTTATAAGTGAATTCTGACAACTCTGGCTTGTGCATCCAGTTTTATAGGAAAATGGAGTCACTCCAACTCTCCATGGTAAATGCAATTCAAAAGAAACCTTGTTGAGATGGCTTCTTTCAAATATCCTCAATTGTCATAACATGTCCAGGTCCTAATGTCACTAGCTTCTTCCACAATTGCAATAAAGATAATCCTTTGATTACAGGATCATCTCCAACTACATAAAGTAATTCACCTGACTGATATGGCACAAAGAACATTAATTGCAATTAGGGTAATATATATCTTGAATTCATGTTAAGAAATAAAAAAAAAAAGTTAAAAAAGATTTTTAATAAGGCAAGGGGCTAATGTATGTGGGGGGGCAAGTGTCCTAGGGGCAAGTGACAAAGGGGCAAATGTCCGGGAGGGAGGCAAATGACCTGGACCCAATATAAACAGGGGAAACTGTTCAAAACTCAGATTAATGACCCAACTGTCCAGGGCTGTCTAAAATGTCTGGTTTTGTTAGTAAAAATCCAGGAGAGGTGTCGCAGCAGAAAGTACATATGAAATGGCTGTGTGTGTGTGCATTTAATGGACAATATTTTTTTAATCATATCTGATTAAATATGATTGTGCACACGTGACAAATAAAACTGTGTTAAAACGAATTGGATTTGAATGTTTCTTTAGCCTAGGATTTTAACAGTTGGAATTGATTTTTTGCAAGGCGGAATTAGAACTGATTTTTTGGGAATTGACAAAACAGAATTTACCCCATGCCTGATATACTTCCTTCATATGTATAGCTTGTACTAATGCTATTGTGGGTTGCCGACAGTTGCCCCCTCCCCCCACGATATTCATTACAGTGTTATCAGTCGACCTAGTATAAAATATAATTAATACATCTCTTTATGAACTTCAGGTTATTACATGTGGGGTTTAATCTGATCAATAAAGTAAATTAATTTTATATAATTTTGTCTTATTGTCAAGTCACAAGAATTCAGACAGAAATTGTAAAGTGTCATTATAGAAAGCAGACAAGTAATCTGACAGTGTTCAACTGGGTAGATGACGATGCCTTAGTTAGTTTCCTTTCCAGCTAGACATTGGGTGAAATACATTTTACTTAAATATTTAAATACTTTTTAAAAGTTTTTGTAACTGCATTTGCACTTAATCACAATGAAAGTATTTGTATATTTAAATATTTCCATAAAGAATTTGAAATGTAAACAGCAACAGCAGGCTTCTGTTGCACTATAGTCTATACTGTCTTTTGGTCGTGTTTCTCCCATGCATCTAACCCCCCAGGCTTAGCCTTACGCTTGCTGCTTGCTCTCTAGGCATTTAGAACACAGGAGTATGAGACTTATTATGACTCAATAAATAATATCAAATTATTTTCTTGAATAATTTTGCCTAGTACATACGCCATGGCCCATGTTATGAGGCTGCAGTGTATCCTGTAGCACTTACTGAGTCTGAGTTATTGTTATTGTTTTGAGTACGGCCACGTATGACGCTATTGACGGTATGTCTGATCACGTCGAAAATAAATCGGCGAATTGGAAAACACTCGTAATTATATCAAACTATTAACACTTACTCGCACTTTATTGTATTCATACATTCCGATTTACTATGGGTCATATATATGCTGACGTTGAAGCACAGCTGTGCTTATTGGGGTGGAACTATATTGTAATCGTAGTGATAAGTCACAATGGTAACGGTAATCCAATTTACTAACCTGGTTTCGGCTCGTCGCTTCCTACGCATCGCTCTGCCCTCTAATATCTGACGTTTCCTGGTCGCAGAATAGTCTGTAGATGCATGGTCATATGCGGAAAAAAAGATCTAAGATGGAACGGTGTCTTTGACCAAGAATGACATCTTGATGCTCACCGTCTGTCCATGCTCATCACATAGTCTTTTGTCTTGTAATCTGCATCGGAAAAGTGGTCTCTCGCAGAGCCCGCGGCTGGCGGACACGCCAATTTCCGCATTTGCAACCACCTTTTCCGCTGCAAATTCTTCCTCGGAAGTCGATAAAAAGTTTTTTCCTTGCATTTGTAGTACTAGTTGATATATCCAGGAGCCATCCAGTGCACACCAGTTTTCTTTTTATTCGATATTCCATGCGTTTCGGCCGTTTTCCCGAGAGGTAATGCGTCGTCGCTCATATCGATTTACTGTGTGAACGCGGTGCCAGGAGCTCGTACTCAAACCACTCTGCCGCTGAGCCCCCCGCAGAGCAATATGGCGCCGCCCAGCGAAGATAATGGCAAAGTTAAAAAGGATATTACAAAATTACCGTGGCGTTGCGCCCATCACGTAAGGGTGATATATAATGTAAATGGTATGTTATTATGTTTGGGCTATGGTTGTTCGAGTGCTTCACCCCCCTTTAAAGGAACATCTCTTCAGCTGTTCGTCTTCCTATTATGGGTAGTAATTTAAGGCGCCGTTCAGTTACGTCTTACTGAACGAAACAAACACCAGTGTATAAGTTATAACATATAATAAAAGTGATGCATATAATATCACAGCCGATCAACATTTCTTTTCTGATTACCTGTGCAGTAGAATCCAGCACGAGCGAGACTCTCTGGAGACACAGGACTGCTGCGAGGCCACCTGTCGAAGGAGGCCAGTCGCTCTGCCTCCACCGCCATGGCTGGGTGTCTGGGACGAGCGGTTTCAATGCCCAGTTGTCCTGCACCGCCATTGTTGGTAGCGTTGCTGGCGACGTTCTGAAGTATAACCAGGGTAAATCACAAGTCATTTGGATGATAACGTTTATTACTCTATCAAAGCCGTTGTAAAGTAAGTTGGCGCGCACGCACGCACGCACGCACGCACGCACGCACGCACGCACGCACGCACGCACGCACGCACGCACGCACGCACGCACGCACGCACACACCAACAAACAATCATTCATTAATTCAGTCATTATTCAAGCTACTATTTGCAAATGTACAGCTACAATGTTTCCGTTTACAACAAAACGTTAAAGTTTTGTCTTACTTTGTGTGGTGCTAAAAGATATGTCACCGACTATTTCAATTTACATTCGGTGTCATGTTTGCGTTACCGCTGTTACTGCCGCAGTAATAGTGACTATGTACATCACTACACATAATTCATCACTCACCAGCATCTGTTGCTCTCCCGGCTCCTCACCAAGAGCCACGTTCCCTGCAGCCCGGGGGTCACGCAGGAAGGGGCAACCGGGGAAAAGGCGACGATGTTTTCTCATTGGCTCCTCGGATGGCTCCCAGTTACGAAGGATGCCGTGGCAGAAGGCACACTTGACCCGGTCAGCCCGGCAGAGGTAGAACAGTCCGGCCTGGGCTAGAGCTTCAGGCTCAATGTTGGTGTCTCGTGGCCAGTTGGTGTAACTGGACACACGTTGTCTTTCATATTTCATTTCCTCCAACAAAGTTGGGTCGTTATTGTTGATCCTCTGCATCATTTGTCTGGACGTGAATCTGTCAACATCGCTATATACGAGCGTAGAACTGACTAACAATGATGCGTGTGATGCCCGGTCAGTGTTGGTGTCCGCGGACAAATGGAGAGCAGCCAACTGTCTGTAGTAATCATGTCTACTGTTATACCCACGTCTTCGTCTCCGGTGATGATTGTGACTTTGTGGCAGCTGTGATGACGGTCGACTCGTGGGAGCAATTTGTGACACAACTTGCTCTGCTGACACATCGTCTCTGTGTTGTGTGACAACAAATTGACAGTTGGGAGACAACTCTCTGTGTGCTGTCATTGGCTGGACGCCAGACTCCAAGTGGTTCAGACGCAGTCCACAACTGTAGCACGCGACAGTGTCTCCTTCGCCAGTGTAATAAAACCCTGCCTTGGACGCCATGGATGGAAAGATTGACGCAGACTCGGGTAAATTGCGGAAAGATGCCAATCGCATCAGGTGATTTTCCATCAGTGGATTAGAGGCGATCAATTCGGCTTGATGCATTTTCAGTTTTTGTTTGAAAATTATAGTACGTACTATCTTACAAACTAGTATGACTTACCTTTCCAATTTAGATGACTGACCTTCCAATGTTATATAGGCCCTTCCCTTTAACAGAAGTATACTAAGGAGTAATGACGCTGATTCGGGCAAATCCTTAATCGTTGGTTGTCGCGCCCAGTAATCTTCCATTTGCATTTAGGTGAGACATTTAGATGCCACATTTTGTTATGCGACGTTCTCTCGGCTGACGTTGGTTAACTACAATAATTCGTCTCCCGGCAAACTAATTCGACTAGCCACACGTTTGCATGGTGACTAGTACTCCAACATCGTAAACAGGCCGCGCTGCAACGGTAGAAATGTAGTTTTAAGTGTTTAACAAGGATATCATACATTGGCAGTACATAATGTGGCACCATGCTACAGGGGAAGGCTTTTAATTATATAACGTAACATCCTTTTTTGTGCACGTGCGAACTTCTAAAAAAAATCGTATTATATTGTCCGAAACTCCTTAACATGTACACATCGTGTCGCTACTCGGAGGATACACTAAAACTTCTACCTGTTGTGTATATATATATATATATATATATATATATATATATATATATATATCAAGGGCGATGATGTCGCGCCGTCTAGCGGAGTCTGTATAATCGAGGATAATTGGGAACACTGATACACTTTGGCAAAGCCACATATTCTTTACAAGAGTTATTAAATAAGTCTGTCCCTCTGAGTCTGGTGATTTGGTCATTGCTTATTTCTTGTTGATCATTTTGATTAGGACAATTACCTAAACCGATTACCTACGCTACATAGATAATTTATTCAAGAAATTCCAGTTGTTGAAATAAAGTGATGTATTTATGTTCACATTCAACAACCATTTGCTGTCAGCCAAAACTTTCTTTCTCTAGACACAGTGACGTCCATATACACTACTAGAAACCACACTTTATTACTCAGGTTGGAACAAATACAAACAAGTTATTTGACAATTACGTGAGTCCTCTGCTGTGGAAATTAACGTGTTGTTGTTGTCATATAATAAATTATTGTTTTTATTCTCTGCGCACAACAGGTTTCATGTATATAATGTTTATTGTTTATGTGTTGGACATGACTGTCATTCTTGTTTATGTGTTGGACATGACTGTCATTCTTGTTTATGTGTTGGACATTACAGTCATTCTTGTTTATGTGTTGGACGTGACTGTCATTCTTGTTTATGTATTGGACATTACAGTCATTATTGTTTATGTGTTGGACATTACAGTCATTCTTGTTTATGAGTTGGACATTACAGTCATTCTTGTTTATGTGTTGGACATTACAGTCATTCTTGTTTATGTGTTGGACATTACAGTCATTCTTGTTTATGTGTTGGACATGACTGTCATTCTTGTTTATGTGTTGGACATTACAGTCATTCTTGTTTATGAGTTGGACATTACAGTCATTATTGTTTATGTGTTGGACGTGACTGTCATTCTTGTTTATGTATTGGACATTACAGTCATTATTGTTTATGTGTTGGACATTACAGTCATTCTTGTTTATGTGTTGGACGTGACTGTCATTCTTGTTTATGTATTGGACATTACAGTCATTATTGTTTATGTGTTGGACATTACAGTCATTCTTGTTTATGAGTTGGACATTACAGTCATTCTTGTTTATGTGTTGGACATTACAGTCATTCTTGTTTATGTGTTGGACATGACTGTCATTCTTGTTTATGTGTTGGACATTACAGTCATTCTTGTTTATGAGTTGGACATTACAGTCATTCTTGTTTATGTGTTGGACGTGACTGTCATTCTGGTTTATGTGTTGGACATTACAGTCATTATTGTTTATGTGTTGGACATTACAGTCATTCTTGTTTATGTGTTGGCCATGACTGTCATTCTTGTTTATGTGTTGGACATTACAGTCATTCTTGTTTATGTGTTAGACATTACAGTCATTCTTGTTTATGTGTTGGACATTACAGTCATTCTTGTTTATGTGTTGGACATGACTGTCATTCTTGTTTATGTGTTGGACATTACAGTCATTCTTGTTTATGAGTTGGACATTACAGTCATTATTGTTTATGTGTTGGACATTACAGTCATTCTTGTTTATGTGGTATATAGCTGGTAGGACATAGACATAAAGCAGGTGCAGGTGCAGGTGCACTCACACGGACCTGTGCACAAATAATGAGGAACACAGTTACATCACGTTTCTCTGAAACAGATCTGTCGCTTTCCTACTGGTACGAACCGTAAAACTGTCCCATGCAGTACTTTAATATAACCTTCACAGTCCAGTCAGTTGTGTGCGTAGGCGTACAGTTTCACCGTGGTTATATCAAGCCGGAAGCTATATCATATGGCGCCCTCTCGTGAATAACACGGCAAGACTTCTAAGGCGTTGCTGAGTAGAATCAATGGAATTACATGTCTCAAGTCTCAAGTGGTTTACTCCAAACAGCCCAAACTTGGGCTAACGCAGGAGTTTGTGGTGGACTGTGCGCATGCGCTGTGGGTGGTACGTTCGATTAAAAGACTAGTATCATTAATGTTTCTGAAATGGTTTTTATCTGATAGTTTTATTTATTTTATGTATAGGATGTTTAACTAAAATTTTTAAGAGGTTGGTTGTGTGTATGGATACTGTCGCTGCCTTGCCACATGCACGCATAGACAGTCTCCATACCCACACCATGTAACTGAGGTCTCACGAAACACCAGGTCCAGTTCTAACAATAACATGAACACGCATGTCTATTTATGCAGACATACCTGTCTATTTATAGCACTCGTTGTAAAGAGCATACGTCAAATCATTCAGAAAGTTTGTAATGAAAATACCAACACTGATATGTGGGGGCGGCAGGGGTCTCAACATCGCACCTATTTATATCCTCTTGTCACACTCATCACGTAGTCACCCAATTTTAATGGAAATACGTTAGTTTTACGACGTCGACGCAGTGCCTGTGTTTACCGCCAGGGAGCGCCCACACTATTGTTAATTATAAGTATGTGTTTTTCGTCGTGAGTACAATATCACTCATCTAATCTAGTTCGATACGTTCGCACCAGGCCCAAATCCTCTTCGTCCGTCTCAGTGAAACCACATTGTCACCGTTACAGTTGGTTGGACACATGTGCCATGTTGTTTGCGTTATCCGAAGGCTGCGGTAGCCGTGGGCCAGACCCATCGAAGCATGATTGCTTCGAACCTTCTCGATACGACGTACAGTGCACGTAGTCGGTTACGTCGCTGTTAGTGTAGTTATGTCGTGGTTATAGCGTGGTTATGTCGTGGTTATAGTGTGGTTATGTCGTGGTTATAGCGTGGTTATGTCGTGGTTATAGTGTGGTTACTTCGCGGTTATAGTGTGGTTATGTCGTGGTTATGGTGTAATGATGCAATCCGGAAGGTATGTCCCGTGGCGCCATATGGCGATTAACACAGCAGGTACAACTAAAACCAACATAGAAAGGTTTTAAAGAAGTTTTCGTTGTTAAGTTTATATGTAAAATAAGAGACGGTATTGTTGCGTCCATTTGATCAATTAAGCTTCACTATAATGAAAATATATCGGGAAGACCTGGGTGGGATTAACTGTTAAACTTTTAAAGGTAATAAAGCTGAAGGTATCAGGGAATGTCAATAATGAAGTAGAAATTGTGGGATTTTTTAAAGACGACTAGTTGCCATGGAAATGGCTGCCATTTTGGATTTTGAGGATGGCTTTGGTATCCTGGTATCTTTGAAATGGATTTATCCAATTAATTTAAAATTGGTTTACAACTTACATGCATCTTTATGCAAATGGCAAGATATGTTTTTTCTTCAAACAAATTTAAATATGTTGTTTCTAGATTTGTTTCTTGCTTGACTGCTCAAAATGTTGATCACGGTTTGGGTGTGTATATACCATTATCTGAGAAAATTCCAAACCTTTGAACATGAACGCTGTGTATCCGTCTACACTATACACCAATGGTGCATTGTGAGAAGAGTCAAAAAATTATAGCATAACATAACCCAGGTAGCTTAGTAAATAACGTGAACAAAGATATTTTTTTAAAGAAAAACGCATTCAAAATATCTTACATATTACATATATGCCGATTCAAATACATTCCACCTAATGTAGCGTGGATGCACGTGTACGTGCGTTCGTGCATGCACGCATGTTCGCTTAATGACATGCAACAGTTCAGTCCAGTTCAACCGATTGGTGTCACCACCATAAAACATGTTTACACCGTAACAATAATTAAATATGCCATTCTTGCTTCTTGTCGGTATCCCCTTGACTTGCTTCTTGTCGGTATCTCCTTGACTTGCTTCTTGTCGGTATCCCATTGACTTGCTTCTTGTCGGTATCTCCTTGACTTGCTTCTTGTCGGTATCTCCTTGACTTGCTTCTTGTCGGTATCCCATTGACTTGCTTCTTGTCGGTATCTCCTTGACTTGCTTCTTGTCGGTATCCCATTGACTTGCTTCTTGTCGGTATCTCCTTGACTTGCTTCTTGTCGGTATCCCATTGACTTGCTTCTTGTCGGTATCCCATTGACTTGCTTCTTGTCGGTATCCCATTGACTTGCTTCTTGTCGGTATCTCCTTGACTTGCTTCTTGTCGGTATCCCATTGACTTGCTTCTTGTCGGTATCTCCTTGACTTGCTTCTTGTCGGTATCTCCTTGACTTGCTTCTTGTCGGTATCCCATTGACTTGCTTCTTGTCGGTATCCCATTGACTTGCTTCTTGTCGGTATCTCCTTGACTTGCTTCTTGTCGGCATCTCCTTGACTTGCTTCTTGTCGGTATCCCATTGACTTGCTTCTTGTCGGTATCTCCTTGACTTGCTTCTTGTCGGTATCTCCTTGACTTGCTTCTTGTCGGTATCCCATTGACTTGCTTCTTGTCGGTATCCCATTGACTTGCTTCTTGTCGGTATCTCCTTGACTTGCTTCTTGTCGGCATCTCCTTGACTTGCTTCTTGTCGGTATCCCATTGACTTGCTTCTTGTCGGTATCTCCTTGACTTGCTTCTTGTCGGTATCCCATTGACTTGCTTCTTGTCGGTATCCCATTGACTTGCTTCTTGTCGGTATCTCCTTGACTTGCTTCTTGTCGGTATCCCATTGACTTGCTTCTTGTCGGTATCCCATTGACTTGCTTCTTGTCGGTATCTCCTTGACTTGCTTCTTGTCGGTATCTCCTTGACTTGCTTCTTGTCGGTATCCCATTGACTTGCTTCTTGTCGGTATCTCCTTGACTTGCTTCTTGTCGGTATCCCATTGACTTGCTTCTTGTCGGTATCTCCTTGACTTGCTTCTTGTCGGTATCTCCTTGACTTGCTTCTTGTCGGTATCCCATTGACTTGCTTCTTGTCGGTATCTCCTTGACTTGCTTCTTGTCGGTATCCCATTGACTTGCTTCTTGTCGGTATCTCCTTGACTTGCTTCTTGTCGGTATCCCATTGACTTGCTTCTTGTCGGTATCTCCTTGACTTGCTTCTTGTCGGTATCCCATTGACTTGCTTCTTGTCGGTATCCCATTGACTTGCTTCTTGTCGGTATCTCCTTGACTTGCTTCTTGTCGGTATCTCCTTGACTTGCTTCTTGTCGGTATCCCATTGACTTGCTTCTTGTCGGTATCTCCTTGACTTGCTTCTTGTCGGTATCCCATTGACTTGCTTCTTGTCGGTATCTCCTTGACTTGCTTCTTGTCGGTATCCCATTGACTTGCTTCTTGTCGGTATCTCCTTGACTTGCTTCTTGTCGGTATCTCCTTGACTTGCTTCTTGTCGGTATCCCATTGACTTGCTTCTTGTCGGTATCTCCTTGACTTGCTTCTTGTCGGTATCCCATTGACTTGCTTCTTGTCGGTATCTCCTTGACTTGCTTCTTGTCGGTATCTCCTTGACTTGCTTCTTGTCGGTATCTCCTTGACTTACTTCCACACAGCTGCCTTCGGAGCTTTATCCGTAACAATCTCGATACCCTGGCAAAAAAAGGTGGATGTGAACCTTCAGTATATCATATGTGTATAGCAAAGACTAGTTCTAGTGTGATAGGATTTTGCAGTTTATTAAAATTACTTCAATTACCTGTTTACCATGTAATAGCACAATTAATTATAACAGATAGAGAAGCTTCATCGCAATTTATGTACATGTACTACAATATCATTAAAAATAATTGTAAAGCTTGTGTTGTGATGACCATACAAAATTATGTACTGAGAGTCATTCCTGATAATAATGAATTATAAAACAAACGCAAACCCTTTTCAGTGGTAACAACCATTTAACCACAAGCCAAAAACACATGTAGGCAATGCTAATGCTTCACTATTAAGTGTTTACGAGAGTATCCTATCTACAGAAAGGGTTCAGTTACTACACCCCATCATTGGGGCTCAGTTGTCACGACGGCGTCGCATGACACTAAATGACCTCTGTGCTGTGGCAGTCGAGACATTCATGTTATTTCGTCGGTTTCTTACACTGAAACAGACGAAATAACATGTACATAGACGGAATAGAAATAGACACTGTTAATAATACGCAATTGCTGGGAGTGATAATAGATAATAAAATCAATTGGAGTGACCATATAAAGTACACTTGTAATAAAATTTCTAGGAGCAAAGGCATTTTAAAAAAAGGTAAAGAACTAGCCTTATCAAGGCGCTTATTAAGCAGCAGTTTATCTTAAGACAACAGCATTTTTCCTTGATTTTATTTTAATGAGACGAAGTCATATGTATAAACATGACCAACACATGAATGCATTAATGAATAATAATATGACAAGATTAATGGTGATTGTTGAATGTAGCCTCCACCTTTGATAACCCAAAAAGAGATTGCAGCTTATTTCCATTAGGGTCTATGGGAGCAGGATGGTCTAGGGCTGTTTATTTCCATTAGGGTCCATGGGAGCAAGATGGCCCAGGGCAGTAGCGCATTAAAGCACTCGTGATGTGATCTGGCGTCAACAAAATGTGTCGTTCCCTATGTATAACTACAGCTATCGCAATAGCAAGATCTCTCTGGAAAACCATTGACCCATATATACATTGTTAAGCAAGCAACGTTACCGCCGATTCTATTTATAAACCAATATCGACGGTTCCAGTGGCAGTGAGTCACGTCGACTAAGTAAACACTCATTCATTCACACAGTACAAATACCGGTGTAACCCAGATACAATGTTATAAGGATTGGCAACGGTCATCACGTGTCATAGCAAACATCTCGTGGGAACTGAGCAGAACATTTTCACATCCTGGTAAGTTGGCAAGTTTATTAAATGTGAAAATATGCTATTAAAGAAAATAGTGACACCGATATATTGTGTAACGTCAATGTAGTAATAATAACGTACAGTGACATCGAGACAGCTTGTAACGTCACTGCCATAATAATAACAACGTTGACGCTTAGACAGCGTGTAGCGTCACTGCCATAATAATAACAATGACACCGAGACAGCGTGTAACGTCACTGGCATAATAATAACACTGACACCGAGACAGCGTGTAACGTCACTGCCATAATAATAACACTGACACCGAGACAGCGTGTAACGTCACTGCCATAATAATAACACTGACACCGAGACAGCGTGTAACGTCACTGCCATAATAATAACACTGACACCGAGACAGCGTGTAACGTCACTGCCATAATAATAACACTGACACCGAGACAGCGTGTAAAGTCACTGCCATAATAATAACACTGACACGGAGACAGCGTACTTGTAGCGTCACTGGCATAATAATAACACTGACACCGAGACATAGTGTAACGTCGCTGCCATAATAATAACACTGACACCGAGACAGCGTGTAGCGTCACTGCCATAATAATAACACTGACACCGAGACATAGTGTAACGTCGCTGCCATAATAATAACACTGACACCGAGACAGCGTGTAACGTCGCTGCCATAATAATAACACTGACACCGAGACAGCGTGTAACGTCACTGCCATAATAATAACACTGATACCGAGACAGCGTGTAACGTCACTGCCATAATAATAACACTGACACCGAGACAGCGTGTAACGTCACTGCCATAATAATAACACTGATACCGAGACAGCGTGCAACGTCACTGCCATAATAATAACACTGATACCGAGACAGCGTGTAAAGTCACTGCCATAATAATAACAGTGACACCGAGACAGCGTGTAACGTCACTGCCATAATAATAACACTGACACCGAGACAGCGTGTAACGTCACTGCCATAATAATAACACTGACACCGAGACAGCGTGTAACGTCACTGCCATAATAATAACACTGATACCGAGACAGCGTGCAACGTCACTGCCATAATAATAACACTGATACCGAGACAGCGTGTAAAGTCACTGCCATAATAATAACAGTGACACCGAGACAGCGTGTAACGTCACTGCCATAATAATAACACTGACACCGAGACAGCGTGTAACGTCACTGCCATAATAATAACACTGATACTGAGACAGCGTGCAACGTCACTGCCATAATAATAACACTGACACCGAGACAGCGTGTAACGTCACTGCCATAATAATAACACTGATACCGAGACAGCGTGCAACGTCAATGCCATAATAATAACACTGATACCGAGACAGCGTATAAAGTCACTGCCATAATAATAACAGTGACACCGAGACAGCGTGTAACGTCACTGCCATAATAATAACACTGACACCGAGACAGCGTGTAACGTCACTGCCATAATAATAACACTGACACCGAGACAGCGTGTAACGTCACTGCCATAATAATAACACTGATACCGAGACAGCGTGCAACGTCACTGCCATAATAATAACACTGATACCGAGACAGCGTGTAACGTCACTGCCATAATAATAACACTGACACCGAGACAGCGTGTAACGTCACTGCCATAATAATAACACTGACACCGAGACAGCGTGTAACGTCACTGCCATAATAATAACACTGACACCGAGACAGCGTGTAACGTCACTGCCATAATAATAACACTGACACCGAGACAGCGTGTAACGTCGTTTTGGCTAAAGTGATGGACGGTGGTTTACTAATGTGGTGGTACGAGTGATGGACTGTGGTTTACTAATGTGGTGGTACGAGTGATGGACTGTGGTTTACTAATGTGGTGGTACGAGTCAGACGGCCAACTAGTGCCTTTCATTACATCTAAATATATTATGTACGTATAACTCGTGTTCAAGCAACATACCACAGTACATAAATACCACATAAATACCACATAAATACCACATAAATAAAACAAATAACCAACTACGATTCCTGTCTAATGCTACTGAAGCGAATATGTATGTTTGTAAAACCATCGTGAGCTAAAGTAAACAACATGCCCAACCTATAAACATGTTTACAAGCACTGTAATAGACTTCACCTCTGCGCCATGTCAATAAGGCTGCATGCGTAACCTTGAACCCCGCTGTGAAACACGTGATTATATTAGCTGGAGGCGTTGGTTGTGTTGACAGTGTATATATATATATGAGCTAGTGGCTGTGACATAGCACGTAGTCGTCAGACTATGTCACAGGCGACGCGGTACGTTGGTTGTGTTGACAGTGTACATGAGCTAGTGGCTGTGACATAGCACGTAGTCGTCAGACTATGTCACAGGCGACGCGGGACGTTGGTTGGGTTGACAGTGTACATGAGCTAGTGGCTGTGACATAGCACGTAGTCGTCAGACTATGTCACAGGCGACGCGGGACGTTGGTTGGGTTGACAGTGTACATGAGCTAGTGGCTGTGACATAGCACGTAGTCGTCAGACTATGTCACAGGCGACGTGGGACGTTGGTTGGGTTGACAGTGTATACATGAGCTAGTGGCTGTGACATAGCACGTAGTCGTCAGACTATGTCACAGGCGACGCGGGACGTTGGTTACATGTTTATTTTGTCGCTCTAATGTCATGGTAGGTGTGCGGTGATCAAATGTGCAGGAGAATCTGAGAATTAGGAAACACAAATTCGGTAGTACAAAAAATGGCGAAAGTTTACGTGCAAACTTGTAAAAGGCTAGCCTCGATTTTCCAGGCTCCGTGCCGTGGCGCCACCGTTTGTCGCATACATCATCGTCTGTACCCAAACCGTACTTTTCGCTGTGATGGAAACTATTTATGCGACCAGAATATGGAATTAGATTAATTAGGCTCTCATCCGAGCATTTGGTTAACTCGTCAAATAAGAGTGATAAATGTTCGAATCAACTTTAAACTTTGACTATATTGACACAACTGTTACACTGAAAACTGAAATCATGCAACATAATTTTAGAGTGTATTATCTCAATAATGGAGCTGATTGGCTGCCGGTGTTCCACGGTAACGTTCCACGGTAACGCTTACACAAAATGAATGGGCAATAGTGAAACCACGCCTTCGCAACCAGACTCTCTCCTCGGCGAGTTCACGAAGGCGGGCGTGAGTGAGCTAAGTGAGACTAGTGAAGGGCGGACTACAGATAGATGAACACTTGTTAAACTCTCGAGAAGCCTCGTCGTCTGGGGCTTTGGATGTCAAAAGTTTTAATATTGTCTAAGAAATATTGTGATGTTCATGAAGCTATCAAAAATGCAAGCTTGACTGATGGGAGCTTATTAAACAATAAAAACTGTCTTGAAGAAAAGGCTGACCATCGCATTATATGTATAACTGAATCATATAACAAAACATAACTGTCGTCGATTTGGAGACTGAGAAGGTGTGGAGTTTTATAGATGAAGAAAGGAGAGGAAGGTAGATGGGGTTATCATATGAAAGAAAACAATTCGGACAACAAAATAAAATTGGAGAGTAAGCAAAATGCGAGGAAGCAATTAATGCTACTATTATATTCAACAATGGTCAACGATCAATAAACCATCAATACGACAGGCTACAAACAAAACCACAAAAACACACAACACTACATCACACAATAAGTAATTTGATGTTGAAGTTTCAATGTGCTTAGTGTCTTTGTACACAACTAACCATGGATACCTCACACTACAATATATTTAAAACATTTGTTAGTCTACAACGAGTGGAAGTTTGAAGATATGTATGACGACATTTTGTTTTAGGGAACTTGTGGTGCATAGAAAACCTTGCAAAGAAAATATGTATATACATCATCTTTAAATATATCATGTCCTGTTTGACTGAAGGGTTACTACAATTTCAGAGGATGTGCATTAACAACGTGTTTAGTTTATCAGTGATAAACAATAACACATTTTATAATGTATTTATGTTGCAGAACGTTCTAACCTGAATTGGAATATCAAGTCATACCAGTTTTGCAAGAAGCTGTACATCACAAATCTGTAATTGTGGGAATGCAGCAGCATGGTGACTCTATCGCCCCCAATCAGGAAATGGACAACTATTTGATACGATTAGCCACTTTTCACAATTTGCCCGATTGGGTACAGTTGTCCTCAATCAAAGCAGCAAAGGCAGGTTTATATTACACTGGAGAAGGAGATACTGTGGCGTGCTACAGTTGTGGACTGCGTCTGAACCACTGGGAGTCTGGCATTCAACCAACGACTGTTCACAGACAATTATCTCCAGAGTGCCAATTTGTTGTCACACAACCCTCAGACGATGTGTCAGCCCAGCAATTAGTAGTGTCACAAAGTGCTTCCACTAGTAGAGAAACACCACTACAGCGTCAGCAGAGACGAAGACGTGGGTATGACAGCAGACATGATTACTACAGGCAGTTGGCCTCTGTTGCCGGATCTCTCCGTTCGCCTGCGGACACGAGCACTGACTGGACATCATATGTCTCTCCATTGGTCAGCTCTACACTCGGTAATGACAACGTTGACAGATTCACGACCAGACACATGATGCAGAGGATCAACAATAACGACCCAAGTTTGTTGGAGGAAATGAAATATGAAAGACAACGTGTGTCCAGTTACACCAACTGGCCACGAGACACCAACATTGAGCCTGAAGCTCTAGCCCAGGCCGGACTGTTCTACCTCTGTCGGGCTGACCGGGTCAAGTGTGCCTTCTGCCAAGGCATCCTTCGTAACTGGGAGCCATCCGAGGAGCCAATGAGAAAACATCGTCGACTTTTCCCCAGTTGCCCCTTCCTGCGTGATCCTCGGGCTGCAGGGAACGTGGCTCTTGGTGAGGAGCCGGGAGAGCAACAGATGCTGGTGAGTGATGAATGGAGTTATCTATATTAAGTTAATAGATGGAGTGTTTCTTAAATGTGCAAATGCTTAAAAAAGTTACATTCCAAGTCATATATTATCACTTGGGTAGTTGGGGATATTATTGTGACTGCAGTGAAAACGGGTAGACAGAATAAGGCGTGTGTGTGTGCGTAAGTAATTGCGATTGTGTGTGTGTGTGTGTGTGTGTGTGTTTGTGTGTGTGTGTGTGTGTGTGTGTGTGTGTGTGTGTGTGTGTGTGTGTGTGAGTGTGTGTGCGTGCGTGCGAGTGTGTGTTTATACTTACATATGTGTATGTGGATTTCATGCGACAGTTACATTTCAGAACGTCGCCAGCAACACCACCAACAATGGCGGTGCAGGACAATTGGGAATTCAAACCGCTCGTCCCAGACACCCAGCCATGGCGGTGGAGGCAGCGCGACTGGCCTCCTTCGACAGGTGGCCTCGCAGCAGTCCTGTGTCTCCAGAGAGTCTCGCTCGTGCTGGATTCTACAGCACAGGTAATCATAAAACCTACATGCATTGTAGCATTTGATGAACAACGGTCATGCTCGATTAACAAACGTGATGGAAACGGCTTGACGGCCATATTAAATATATGCAGATGAGGCATTGGTCCAAACGGAAAAATAGTTATTGGAATAGCTTCTCCGTCATCTAAAATCACAATGTGCGAATTGAATTTGTTTTTAAATTACACAGACGCTAGACTATGACCACATTAACTGAAAAGTTGGTGGTCATAATTAGTTTTTTGCTTTATTTTAGTACGTTGGTTTGGGTAGATCGACATGTGCAACTAATTTTTTAATTTAACCCTTCGAACAAGTACATTTATAATGCAAATTGTGTTTTCTGTGGAGAGTCAGCATGGAAACTTCTATAACCAATAATTATTAAGTCTTCGATGAGGCTCAGGCATACTACAATGTGTTATTTATTTGTCACCAGGTGTCCCCAGTGAAGTGTGCTGTTTCTTCTGTGGTGGACGTCTGAGCAGGTGGCAGCCAAACGACGACCCAATGGCCAAGCATCGACAGTTGTATCCCACCTGTGGTTTTGTGCGGCTGATGGCTGAAGCTCACAGTGATCACACGACTGACTCTGAATCTTCACAGCAGGTAAGAACTAGACTAGCACTGTATCCATTTCAAACAACCAGGTACACTTGCTTTACACTGACATTAGTTTTATATGTACTTGTGTTTACGTCTAATAATTGGTAGTACTTGGTACATAGAATATATCTTGCTCTGGGGTAACATAAAGAAGTTCGGAATATATTTGATTCCGTGCATTTTAGTCACACACAAACAATAATAAAGCTGATATTATGGCACCGAAGGCACTTTTTGACATACGATTGGTAGGGCCTGCTGCTGTGGACTACTATGCTAAGCATCGTCTGCCTTTGTACTTTGTCAAAGCTGGAGCAGGTGTTGGAGATGTGTCAATGTTATTAAAAGTGGTTCTGTGCCTTATTTATTTTGTAGCTGAGATCGGCGACTGGTACAACTACTACACCAGCAACAACAGCACCAACTACACCAGCAACAACAGCACCAACGAGAGCAGCAACGACAACTGCAACGACAGTAGCAACGACGTCAGCTTTCACACAGCAACGGAATTCGGGTAATAATTTTTTATTAATATTTCATTCTGTAGCATTCCTGTAGCTACTTACATAATGGAAGGAGAGTGTCCGACGCAAAGGGGATAGTGTTTGGCCGTTTGCCACAGTCAATTGTTTTCAAGTCAGAGGGAAGCCAGCTATGTGCTTATTTAAAATAGGGAAAGCAAGCATATATGCTCAGATTTTTCAATCGCGTAAACTCGTGTATTCTTAATAAAATGTGACCCCCGTCATTTATGCTGATTACGGCTTTGCTCTGGTTTGTAGGACCGTCTTTATTTATTTATTTACTCCTGTTATTTAGTTCGTGGCCGAAATCGTTTTCCGTGTGTTCTGCTGGGACGTTTTGCGTGTGTTCTGCTGGGACGCGCAAAAGTCATCTTCAGAGCAAAGGACCGAAGAAGATTTACGGTGGAAATGCAATTTCGTATAAACATGTGTCCAGTTTTTTTTGCAGAAAGTAACGATAAATTCAGATGATTTTAAGGTGACGGGGAGTTCGTTCCAGATTGTTTTGGGTGCAGCTACAGAGAAAGTAGCCCTGCTCGGGTTAAACTTAGTTTTTATAAGCAAACCACAACAGTGTATTACTAATTAATTTAGTAGTATATATTAGAAAGTATGATCAATATAAAACTGAATGCACAACTTCAAAAGGGTGGGTTTATATTGTTAAAGAAGATAAAGCAAAGACTGTTCTTTGTAATGTAGCATCGTCACAGAACTCCACATTGACTTGCAAAGTGTGCCTGGATGCGGATATGAACACTGTCTTCCTGCCGTGCGGCCATCTTGCCTGCTGCGGCAACTGCGCCTCTGCTCTGTCCACCTGCCCCATCTGCCGAACGGCCATACAGGGCTATGTCCGTACTTACTTGGCGTAGATTTCGTCACGATGAGCAAGGGCGGGATCAATGACGATTACAGTACCCGAAGGAAAGTCACTTATTGCTATGGCCGCCCCAACATGGAACTACCTGGATTTGCATAACAATCTGTAGATGCAGGCAGAAATCCGGGCTACTACTTTGACTGACACATGCAGTTACCATATATGCGCATCATCGGCAGATTTCGTCAACTGCTAACGAGAGACACGATACGCTGTCTTGTCTAAACCGCCTACATTACCTCAACGCACTACTTGGTGGGACGAACGGTGGGCAAATCAACAGCTTAGAGAACTCGGCCGCATCATCCACGGCGTCAGACAGCGCGATCACATAACACCAACCCCGCGAACACATCACACCAACCCCGCGATCACATCACACCAACCCCGCGAACACATCACACCAACCCCGCGAACACGACATTAGCTGTGATTTACGATGATAGTCACTTTCAAGATATGCATCTACTTGTCTAAAACCATTCATGGTTTGACCCCGGACTATCTAGCTACGCAACTGCTACATTTGCCAATATCAAATATGTATTGTTATTTTATTGTTATTATTATTGTTGTTGTTATTATTATTATTATTATTGTTGTTGTTGTTATCATAATAATTAGTATTATCATTTCATGGTTTTGTATATTTACGACGACTTCCATGCTAACGATATGAAATATGTCATATTGATAGTCTCTTCTCGTGCTCTAGGCTCAGCCTGCGACAGCTTACTGCTGAATGTGACAATGTTAAGGAACACACTTACCAAGAGTGTGTTCCGACGACAGTAAAAGACGCATTTCAACAACTGAAAACACATTTATTTCGCCGTCACTACCTGCCTGAACATAAACACTTCTTTCCTTTTTGGGTATTTATTTATTTATTATTGATTTAAACTGTAATAATTTACATTTTTTTATACATTTGTTGTATTGAGCATTTAAGACGCTTAGTCTACACACACACGCACGCAGGAACGCACGCACGCACGCACACACACACATATCAACCTACAGTGTTAATATAATGCTAAGCGTGGGTGTGCCTATATTTAAATAATGCAGGAGTTTCTTGGTTGCACTAACACAGACAATATAGCGATTGGTGATGTACATCGACGTTGTGTGGGTGTTCTATATAATGTATTCACAAAAATGTCTACTCGAACGTATAGCTAATTAAAGAGATTCATTTTACTGGCTGTATGCATTTCCTACATGTCAACAACTGTGTAAATGTGTTTTATAGATCCGTATCTACAACAAAGTGCTGGACCCCGACCGCCTGGACAACGAATTTTATTCGTAGATGTGAGCCGGCGGCCAGGACCATGTTTTTTGTCTCGTTTTGCTGCCCAAATTGTATCATATATTATTGAATTTTGGTACTATGTGACAACTGGATTAAAATTATTTACATGCGTTATCACTGTGTTGTTGATTTTTATATGTTCCGTATGCTATCACTCACAAATAATGAGTACCTCTTAATGGACAGTGGTGGACGTGTACTGGCAGCGAGGCCGAATGCTGGTGAAGTGTAAAGGAACAGGTCTGTCAGGGGGTGAAGTGTAAAGGAACAGGTCTGCCAGGGGGTGAAGTGTAAAGGAACAGGTCTGCCAGGGGGTGAAGTGTAAAGTGTCTTAACAGTCCTACGGACTGGATACTGCGCTATATAATAACATACAAGTACTTTTGGGGAGATCCAAGTCAGCGCTGTTTTCTCTGTTTTCGCTGGTATTGGTTATTCTGAAGACATATCATGTCTTTACCTATTCCTTTTCTGGTGATGCAAATGTTCTCACGTTTTTGCTTTGTTTGGTGGAGTCTGGTATCCGCAGTATCGTCCTTAAGTTGGTGTGGAAACTGATAATTTTGCTATCTTACTGTGTCAAACGACAGCTCTCCGCGCCATTGAGGAGCACGGAGAGGACATTGTGCTGGTAGATTCTGAGGTTAATCTTTTGGATCCCGTAATTGTGCAGTTTCACGACATATATAAATAAATAAACCATTATGAGCTATAACGATATATTGTTCGTACATAATGTCAAACAGCGGCAGTAATGTGAAAAGTATCAGATGAAAAGTTGAGTATCTACTCACTACAATCACTAATGCTTCATATCCACCTAGCTGAGTTACCCGGCGTTGCACGTGGAGAAAAGAGAGCCACAGGCATATTCTGGTTAAAGTCGCGTCTGTGGATATCTACAATGATACTGTAATGGAGGTAGCGTACGTATGTAATGACTGTCTGTGGATATCTACAATGTTACTGTAATGGAGGTAGCGTACGTATGTAATGACTGTCTGTGGATATCTACAATGTTACTGTAATGGAGGTAGCGTACATACGTAATGACTGTCTGTGGATATCTACAATGTTACTGTAATGGAGGTAGCGTACGTACGTAATGACTGTCTGTGGATATCTACAATGTTACTGTAATGGAGGTAGCGTACGTACGTAATGACTGTCTGTGGATATCTACAATGTTACTGTAATGGAGGTAGCTACGTACGTAATGACTGTCTGTGGATATCTACAATGTTACTGTAATGGAGGTAGCGTACGTACGTAATGACTGTCTGTGGATATCTACAATGTTACTGTAATGGAGGTAGCTACGTACGTAATGACTGTCTGTGGATATCTACAATGTTACTGTAATGGAGGTAGCTACGTACGTAATGACTGTCTGTGGATATCTACAATGTTACTGTAATGGAGGTAGCTACGTACGTAATGACTGTCTGTGGATATCTACAATGTTACTGTAATGGAGGTAGCTACGTACGTAATGACTGTCTGTGGATATCTACAATGTTACTGTAATGGAGGTAGCTACGTACATAATGACTGTCTGTGGATATCTACAATGTTACTGTAATGGAGGTAGCTACGTACGTAATGACTGTCTGTGGATATCTACAATGTTACTGTAATGGAGGTAGCGTACGTACGTAATGACTGTCTGTGGATATCTACAATGTTACTGTAATGGAGGTAGCGTACGTACGAAGTGAGTGTCAGTGGGGAGCGACGGTATAATGGTTAGGTCACCCGCCTGTCGATCGAGAGGACGATCGTTCGATTCCACCCCCGCAAGGGCCAATTCGTTCACCCCACTTTGCCTGTGACTTTCGGAAGAGACAGTAAAAGCCGTAGGTCCCTTCTATCTTCTATCTGTCTATGCCAGGGGGAGTAAAATATCTCTCACGGGGAAATGAAAAAACCTGTCATGAACTTATTAACTCTAGAGAAGGACACTCTTAAATACACCCTCAGCATAATATACTACAAGAATTTTGCTGAGTAATTATTCAGATCCAGATCAGATACTAATTTGAGACACTTTTGATATCGGACGCCAAGCTTTCAGATGATTATGTGCGATCCGAAGAAGTTGTAGCACTTTTGCCTTTTGAAATTCCCCGTGGATTAGGGCCCCATCGGTACCATTATTTTGGGTGATACATGGAACCTTCCCCAACAGTGGCGCCACATGGTGGACTATGCACCAGTCTAACTGCTGTAACAGCCGCATCAGCGGCTACAGACAAACAACAATAACTTTAACAAGATTTCCATCCAAGGCAAATGCCCAGATGGCAAGTGGCCAAGGAAGCCATTGGTTTGTCGAGAGTCCAGCCTGTAAACCGCCCTCCTGAGATATGTGTTATCCTTGTGTTGAGACATATTCACGTTGGTAGCAGTTGATCCTTTACTAATGTTACCTCATGTCCTCTAGTTCGATTATCTTTCTTGAATGAGAAAAAAATATTTCTATCGATATTTTCATACCGATTCAACATATTAAAAACGTTAATTTGATCTCCTCTTAACCGCCTTGTCTCTAGGGTTGTTAAACCACATTCTTTCAGTTGTTCTTCATAAGTAAGGTCTCTCAGTTCTGGAATCATATTAGTTGCTCTCCTATGTATTCTTTCAAGCGTATCTATATCCTTCTTAAGATATGGTTTCCGAACTTGTATACAGTACAGTACTCTAAATGAGGCCTGACCGTTGCTTTGTACAGAGGTATAATTAGCGTGTTGTCCTTGTAAGTCATATTTCTCTTAATCAACCCAATAATTTGATTACCATTTGAAGCTGCAATACCACACTGCTCTGAAACTTTCATATCAGCACTTATTGTAACTCCTAAGTCTATTTTTAACAGTAGTACCTATAACAGTATCTCCCATTTCATAGTTTACATCCAAGTTCCCCTGTCCTGTATGTAGGCTGGCATTTACATTTCCCAAAATTTAACATCTGATATTTCTCAGACCATTTAACTAATTTGTCTAGATCATTTTGTAAATGTTGTTTACCACCATCATTGTTAACCTTTCTAAACACTTTTGTGTCATCCACAAATTTCAGTACGTTGCTTGTTATGTTATCGCCCAAGTCATTGATATATATTTTTTAGAATAATAAAGGTCCTAATATTGATCCTTGTGGTATATAATATCTACTAGTGATCCCTCGTCTTTCCACTTGGTGATTTCTTCCAATAAAATACATATTTTTTAAGCATGACCTCGCTTTTAGGAAGTTGAACACTCTTGCAAGTGGTATACTAATTTGTTTTACTGTTTCCATTATTAATCTTGGAGGAATTCCATCCATTCCAGGTGATTCATTGTCCTTCGTTGCCTTTATTTTCTTAGCTTCCATTTCTAGAGTTACAATTAACTGCCCTAAATAGTCCGATTTAGCCTCCTGAAATGTAGCATCTGGAACTGGTAATGAACTAATATCCTCTCTGGTAAACACTGAACTGATGTATCCATTTAGGTCTTCCGCCATTAAAAAACCTTGATTGACTCTTGATTTATGCATAAAAACTCTTGTGGTAATTTTTTATGTTACATGCTAATGTTTGCTCATAGCTTCTTTTAGATCTTTATATTTAAATTTGTGGAAGTTTCTCCTATGTTCTGTTATTTGTACTTTCTGATTTTTCTTTGATGTCATAATGTATTTTATCATAATCACTGTTACCCAATGGCTCATATATTTTGACATTGTCCACTAATTAATTTTGTGAAGACAGAACTAAATATAATACATTATCTCCCCTGGTTGGTGCTAGCAGATTTGAGTAAGGAAGCTATCCTGAATTAAAAGTAGACACTGTTGGTCCTCACCCCCGTACTCTCTACATATTTCCATTGTATGTGTCCGTGGATAAAATCTCCAATTATGACACATTCCCCTTTACTCACTTCCTTTATGGCGTTTTGTATTGTTCTGTTATCCTCTTCGTTTACTTGAAAATAGTCAACATTGCTGCATCCATCCAGTGACAGATTTAATAATATTCAGCTTTTAAGACAAATGAGTGTTGCTGGTGAAAACCAAACAACATGATATGTTACTGATGGCTGGTTTGTAAAACTACAGTAATGTTTCGGTGTGGATGGTGATGCCACCTAGCGACAATTAATTGCATCTTTTCTGACTAGTGCAGACAGGTGGACCCCGACTGTACTGCAGTCTGCAGACACCACAGTACGGTCAATGTAAGTGGGTGAACAGAGGCCAGCATGTGGGCTGAGAGAGCTGAGAGAGGATTTACTCGATTTCAGAAATTTATTTATCTGCAAAAAAAAGAAATTCACCTACTACGCCATTTTATTTTACCTGCGATTACGACAGCTATCAACTGTCAGTGTTGTCAAATGTCTCATAAGTTCTCAATGTATTAGGGGTTGCATCATAAGTTCTCGGCGTATTAGGGGTGGCCTCGTCAGTTATCAATGTATTAGGGCAGGTGTAGTAACTTTTCAATGTATTAGAGGTGGTCTCATAAGGTATCAATGTGTTAATGGTGGTATCATAAGTTATCAATATATTAGGGCTGGTCTCATAACTTCTCAATGTATTAGGGGTTGCCTCGTGACTCCTCAATGTATTAGGGGGTGGTCTCATAAGTTCTCAATGTAATAGGGTTGGTCTCAACCTCTCAGTATATTAGGGGTGGTCTCAATAGTTTTCGATGTATTAGAGGCGGCTTTTATAAGTTTTCAATGTGTTAGGGGTGGTCTAAAAAGTGTTCAATGTATTAGGGGTGGTCTCAAAAGTTTTTCAATGTATTAGGGGCGGTCTCAAGTTCTCAATGTAGTATGGGTGGTCTCAAAAGTTCTCAATGTATTAGGGGGTGGTCTCATAAGTTCTCAATGTAATAGGGTTGGTCTCAACTTCTCAGTATATTAGGGGTGGTCTCAAGAGTTTTCGATGTATTAGAGGCGGCTTTTATAAGTTTTCAATGTGTTAGGGGTGGTCTAAAAAGTGTTCAATGTATTAGGGGTGGTCTAAAAAGTGTTCAATGTATTAGGGGTGGTCTCAAAAGTTTTTCAATGTATTAGGGGCGGTCTCAAGTTCTCAATGTAGTAGGGGTGGTCTCAAAAGTTCTCAATGTATTAGGGCGGTCTCATACGTTCTCAAAGTCCCAAAAGTATAATGTTTGATACATAAGATAACGCGCATATTGCCAGTCAAAAAGCACAGCTGATAGCCACATGTCTCCTACCCATGTAATAAACATAAATCTAGGTTATGCAGCCATGCATATAATAAACCATAACAAGATGTTTGATCAATTTATTAAAATATTAAAATAAAATATCAATTTGATATATAAAAAATAAAAAAACACGTTAAATGCAAAATAAATGCAGAAATGCCAATAAAAAGATTCAGTTGACATGACATGGCTACAAAGACCGTTCCGTTCTAACATCCACAATATCGTCAATGTGCATTAATACCATTTCAGTCATTAGGTGGCACCACTGCTGGCGGGATGTATTTGACGACCAAACCACCACCTACCAATACGTCAGCTATACGTCATACCATACGTCATGTCATACGTGTTTTTTATTTGATAACTTATGCGACAATTGCACACCTTACAACGAAAAAAATTGCACGATGCACTGTAGCTGTCACCAGGAGACCACTGTAGCTGTCACCAGGAGACCACACGTAGCGAACTTAAACACAAACGTGACTGCCAATAGGACATTACGGTAGGATGGGGCAAGGAATCCCCTTAAGGAAAAATCGCATGCGAGAAAGAAACATTTCGGTAAATATCGTTTATGTGCTACAAATGACCAATTTCATTATCTTACTTACATTACATGTGTTGAAATTATTGACGTACCTAGTGTCTCAAAAAATATATTTTAGCGGAGGTTCCGATGGTGGAGTAAGTAGCCCACCCACGGGGCAAGAAGCCCCCTCTGGGAATTTGCAATACTATAATTTCTTTATTTAAATACTGTTTTCATATATTGCGCACAACGGATACATTTATACGATTACTATAATCGTATTAACATATCGTATACATTTACGCCTTTTGTCTCAGTTTCCCGTGGCTATTGTACATAGTTTCACTTTGGTAAGGATGATTTTTATAATTATGAAGCTCAAACTTTAATGAGAATAGCTTACCGCTTGTCTTGCTTCTTCTGCTACCGCATTGTACTCAGATGGACATGATGACGCGCATACCATACGTCATGTCATACGTGTTTTTTATTTGATAACTTATGCGACAATTGCACACCTTACAACGAAAAAAATTGCACGATGCACTGTAGCTGTCACCAGGAGACCACTGTAGCTGTCACCAGGAGACCACTGTAGCTGTCACCAGGAGACCACAAGTAGCGAACTTAAACACAAACGTGACTGCCAATAGGACATTACGGTAGGATGGGGCAAGGAATCCCCTTAAGGAAAAATCGCATGCGAGAAAGAAACATTTCGGTAAATATCGTTTATGTGCTACAAATGACCAATTTCATTATCTTACTTACATTACATGTGTTGAAATTATTGACGTACCTAGTGTCTCAAAAAATATATTTTAGCGGAGGTTCCGATGGTGGAGTAAGTAGCCCACCCACGGGTCAAGAAGCCCCCTCTGGGAATTTATAAACTTATAAAAGCCGCCTCTAATACATCGAAAACTATTGAGACCACCCCTAATATACTGAGAGGTTGAGACCAACCCTATTACATTGATAACTTATGAGACCACCCCCTAATACATTGAGGAGTCACGAGGCAACCCCTAATACATTGAGAAGTTATGAGACCAGCCCTAATATATTGATAACTTATGATACCACCATTAACACATTGATACCTTATGAGACCACCTCTAATACATTGAAAAGTTACTACACCTGCCCTAATACATTGATAACTGACGAGGCCACCCCTAATACGCCGAGAACTTATGATGCAACCCCTAATACATTGAGAACTTATGAGACATTTGACAACACTGACAGTTGATAGCTGTCGTAATCGCAGGTAAAATAAAATGGCGTAGTAGGTGAATTTCTTTTTTTTGCAGATAAATAAATTTCTGAAATCGAGTAAATCCTCTCTCAGCTCTCTCAGCCCACATGCTGGCCTCTGTTCACCCACTTACATTGACCGTACTGTGGTGTCAGCCAAAACAAAAGAAACCTATATGCCATGCTATGGTGGTAAGTTGTTAAACGTTAAATATCTATGTATTTAATTAAATTGATCTACCTCAATTTTTTTATAGAAATTAACTATTGCGAACGTTCTCATCTGCAACCTGCAGCCTCCAGCTAGTGACAACGTTCTGTCAGCAGCAACGACCGGTGCACACCGCCGTCTACCGGGCGGGTAGAGCGACAGAACGTTTTCAGTTTCAAAGATTTATCAAGATTTTAACTAGTTTCTGCCCCACGTATTTGTGTGCGTGCGTGCGTGTGTGCGTGCGTGTGTTTGTGCGAACGTCATGGTTTAATTAATATAGTATTCATTTTATTTACTTAATTAATACAATTTACATATATGTATTTTAGTACATATGTGGTTAACCGCCTCTGAAATTGGTGTTGTTCATACTTCGCTATGCCGAGGTACTTGATCATTTGTTCAATTTATGACTTGTCTTTTTCATGTTCGCAGGTTTACATTTCTATAAAAAAAATATAGAGCGAATTAATTTATTATACCTTTTATTACTTTGTTATTGTTTAACGTTCATATTGTTGAAAATGTCAATGTTTGACAGGTTTTATAATATACAAAATGGACTGTGATACCTACATCTATTATGATTGTCACGATCAATAATGCTATGGTAACTGGGTGCTACTATCTGTACAACTGTGATATAAGACGATATTGTTATAGTTTAGTGACCACTGACTTGTGTCATAAACATCGCAGTATGTAATGGTCAACAAATTTCTCCGCATCCGTTTGTTGCTCTGTTGTGTGCTCTATGTTTGTACATCTTCTATATTTCTTTTAAATACTGTTTTTATTTATATATTTATTTTCTATGAACATAATGCTTATTGTCTGAAATAAAAACCTTAACCTTATTATTATTATTTATATTATTATCATTATATATGAACACTTCGCTTGCACGAGTTAGTTAGCTAAGTTGATACTTAGGTAACAACATTAATAAAATTAATTATTTAAAAAACATACCACATCTTTTTATGTTCTAATGTACGTGTACTGTTTATGTTCTAATGTACGTGTACTGTTTATGTTCTAATGTACGTGTACTGTTCGTTGCATTCGATTCGTAAACTGTCAAGTGGTTCTGACATAAACAAAATATAAACAGAAATGACATACATAATTTTTATTCTAATTCATTGTCTATAAATCAACTTTATACATATTCCTAAGTGTTAAAATAGCATATATTAGTTTTATTTAAAGGGCAATAATGATTAAATAAAAATACTATTAATAGGGTGGCTCCTACAACAGCGACCAAGCCTGGTCTCAGTTTGAGTCTCCCTGACCTACAATAATGGTGTCCTATTTTAGACTGCCCTACTTCACGTTACATACGAGTATACACGTAAATATGTATAATTTTTTTTTTATGTATGTATGTATGTAGGTAGGTAGGTAGGCAGGCAGGCAAGCAGGCAGGAAAGCAGGAAGACATGCAGGCAGGCAGGAAGACAGGCAGGCAAGCAGGCAGGAAGGAAGGCAGGCAAGCAGGCAGGAAGGAAGGAAGGCAGGCAGGCAGGCAGGCAGGCAGGCAGGCAGGCAGGAAGGAAGGAAGGAAGGAAGGCAGGCAGGCAGGAAGGAAGGAAGGAAGGAAGGCAGGCAGGCAGGCAGGAAGGAAGGCAGGCAGGCAGGCAGACACTTTGACACTTTGACTAGAGGTCCCTCAATTAAAGGTAGGTTGTTAGATATACTAATATATGGTAAAACCCCAGCGACAGCTTGTAGGGACCCGGACACTCCACCCCTGAGGGTGACGTTAACCCGGACATCCCACCCCTGAGGGTGACGTTGACCCGGACACTCCACCCCTGAGGGTGACGTTAATCCGGACACCCCGCCCCTGAGCGTGACGTTAATCCGGACACTCCACACCCTGAGCGTGACGTTAATCCGGACACCCCACCCCTGAGCGTGACGTTAATCCGGACACCCCACCCCTGAGCGTGACGTTAATCCGGACACCCCGCCCCTGAGCGTGACGTTAATCCGGACACCCCGCCCCTGAGCGTGACGAACTTTATGGATGGCTCCTAACCATTGCGCCACTTAATTCATATAGAGCTGATATATACTGATCGTCGTGTTTAGCTTTATGTCTCGTTACACTAATTTCATAGTCCGCGACATTCACTTTGAATGTTTAAATTATGAAATGTCCCCGATACGTCGATGACGTAATTGCACATAACCTTATTGACTGTACATAACATCCCGCTTCCGGCTTTGTCTGGTTCTCGGTCCACCGTGTGGAGCCACTGTTGCCTCATGTTGTAGTTCCCGGGCATAACATTTGTTCAGTTTTCCTTGTTAGCAAGTTTCGAGACGATGCTCACTGTGCTTTCAAAGTAGACGAAGCTAAAACATTGTGTTCATGTGTCGTTCTACTTACATAAGGGTTAATATTAGCCGGCTGCAAATACTTCAGTCTTTACATTGACACTAGTTCCGATGTAGGCATATATATATAGGGGAGACCGGGATTAGTCCGCCCCCATGGACAATCTAATAGATCTGGAGACTGTATTTGTAGAGCTAGAGGATCAGTTTCGGCCTTAAATTTAACGAAAATATCGTGTCCACATGTGTGCTATCAACAAATGCCAAAACTGTTATAAGCCAATATCCAAATCGAACTCTTAGTAGACCTATCCAAGCATGGGCAGACTTGCCTCATGTCGGGGCAAGTCCGCCCTAGGGCCGGGGCAAGTTCGCCCCACACGTACTTAAAGCAGCCAATACACAAGAACAGTGCAGTTTTGTTTTGTTTTTATGTCAAAAAACATGTTTGTGACACACATTTGTTAGAAACTTAAAGTCCTCACAAATTCTGTGGTATCTATGAAATAAACCAGGCAAACAAAAAACAACGTTTGGCACTGCATCGGCTAGAAAATTGTGAAATTATATCTGGTTTCGTCACTTTTTTACTAGAAGATAACACTAAACTGGACAATTGGAAGTCTTTGTTAGTGGGTTTATGTTCACAAGTGATCCTGAGCATTTTACATCAGATATCATATGGACGAACTTGACCTGGTAGCACATAGGCGGATGTGCCCCAACACAGAGACATGTTTGGTGGGCGGCAACTAATTACCACTGACACTGGATAGAGCAACAACGCAAGACCCAAACAATATCTCTGATACTGAAATTTGATCGAAAAAAAATATAAAAAAATACTTTCAGTCACCAAAATCAGTTTTTTGGTTCACAGCTTTCTAGGCAGCAACTCGTGGACGTCAGTTTCCCGCTGCATCAGTGTTCGAAATGAGGGGGTCTGGGGGGTCCTGCCATAAGGCAAGAGGGGCCTCCCATAAGAAAGAAAAATGTAAGCTTGGGGGTCCCACATGTTATCGTAGTACCGATGTAATTACCCTTCCGCTGTTGCACCTGTTGCTCCGTGTGAGGCTACTCTGGTTCGTCTGTGCTAAAACTCGACGGTTTTCGCAGAACTCGACAGTTTTCGCAGAACTCGATCGATCTCGCAAAAAGAACTCGATGGATTTCACAGAACTCGATCGATCTCGCAGCAAGAACTCGACGGTTTTCGCAGAACTTGGCGGCTTTTGCAGGACTCGACATCATTATGTTGGTAGTTTAGCTGATTCATTCAGCTCACTCTGTTGTCATTCAGTTAATCTCTGTTAAAAACATCTTAAATCATTCCACTCATATCATTGATGAGTGCGTATTCTGTGGTTAAGGGCGCCATCTGTTGGGTGTCTGTAGTAATGCCACCAATTAATGAGTATCAAGTTGAGTTACATTTTACCTTGGCATTTTACTTCTCAGCGCATTACTCCAGTAACAATGGTTTAGACCACAATTTACAATTTAGTCATTTAGCAGACGCTCAGAGCGACTTACAACAAGTGCATTCAATCTGAGTTGGTAAAATAGCTACAGGTCGAAATAACTACAGGTTGCTATGATAGCAAGCAAGTTTTTCACAAAAATAGGCGTTAATAGCCGTTACAGTGCATCAAAAGAAGATTTTTAAGAAAACAATTTTTGAGGGACCCCCAAGAGTCAGTGGTCATTTCGAACACTGCGCTGTATGTAGTTTGATGGTCATGTGATTTAATCGTGTGACCGAAATTACTCAATTCTGCAACGGCACGGAATAATAGCCTGTTGGCGGACATGACCCGGGGGCGGACTAGTCCCGGTCTCCCCTTCGTGTTCCTTTACCGTAATATTTGCCACGGACACGGGGGGGTCTAAGACCCCCCTTCATGGCCTAGGGGGGTCTTGAGACCCCTAAGACCCCCTGGATCCGCTGCTGTAATAATAAGCTATGTCAAGTGTGTGTAGACACAAACAACTACATGACGTACCATGACGTAGCTATGACGTCATTTGTGTACAACGAATTGTTCTTTGTTGAGCTACGTCGAAAATGAACTTTAAACAAGATATCTTTCTCGACATAGTTACGTGATATCATGGTTTACGTGAACACGATCTTTTAGAAGCATTGTTTTTGTAGATCACACACTAAACATTTGTTTCATAATTCATTGCACATCATAACTACGCTGCATTAAAATATATCTATGTTGCAGAGCGTCGTATATTCAACATCAGAAGTCACTTACATTGGAGTGATCAATCAAACTAGTTTGGCGAAAGTAATAACTGTATTCGAACAAATGCAGCAAGGGGAGATTATCGATCCAAATCCCCAAATGGAGAATCACCTGTCTCGATTGGCCACATTCGAAAACTTACCTGAATCTTCGTCGTTCTCACCATGTATGGCGTCAAAGGCGGGGTTTTATTACACAGGCGAAGGAGACACTGTGGGATGCTACAGTTGTGGACTGCGTCTGAACCACTTGGAGTCTGGCGTCCATCCAATGACAGCACACAGAGAGCTGTCTCCCGACTGTCAATTTGTTGTCACACAACACAGAGACGATGTGTCACCAGAGCAAGTTGTGTCACAAAGTGCTCCCACGAGTGGACCGTCATCACAGCTGTCACAAAGTCACAATCATCACCGGAGACGAAGACGTGGGTATAACAGTAGACAAGATTACTACAGGCAGTTGGCTTCGGTTGCCGGATCTCTCCGTTCGCCCGCGGACAACGGCATTGACCGGACATCAAATGATTCTTCAATAGTCAGTCCTAGGCTCCCACATAGCAATGTCGACAGATTCACGTCCAGACAAATGATGCAGAGGATCAACAATAACGACCCAAGTTTGTTGGAGGAAATGAAATATGAAAGACAACGTGTGTCCAGTTACACCAACTGGCCACGAGACACCAACATTGAGCCTGAAGCTCTAGCCCAGGCCGGACTGTTCTACCTCTGTCGGGCTGACCGGGTCAAGTGTGCCTTCTGCCACGGCATCCTTCGTAACTGGGAGCCATCCGAGGCGCCAATGAGAAAACATCGTCGCCTTTTCCCCAGTTGCCCCTTCTTGCGTAATTCCCGGGCTGCAGGGAATGTGGCTCTTGTTGAGGAGCCGGGAGAGCAACAGATGCTGGTGAGTGGTGAATGGAGTTATCTATATTAAGTTAATAGATGGAGTGTCTTAAATGTGTAAATGCCTAAAAAGTACAATCCAAGTCATACATTATCACTTGGGTAGTTGGGGATATTATTGTGATTGCAGTGAAAACGGGTAGACAGAATAAGGTGTGTGCGTGCGTGCGTGCGTGCGCGTGCGCGTGTGTGCGCGTGTGTGCGCGTGTGTGCGCGTGTGTGCGCGTGTGTGCGCGTGTGTGCGCGCGTGTGTGTTTATTCTTACATAGGCACATATATGTATATGTGTATGTGGATTTCATGCGACAGTTACTTTTCAGAACGTCGCCAGCAACATCACAAACAGTGACGGCGCCGGACAATTGGGAATTCAAACCGCTCGTCCCAGACACCCAGCCATGGCGGTGGAGGCAGCGCGACTGGCCTCCTTCGACAGGTGGCCTCGCAGCAGTCCTGTGTCTCCAGAAAGTCTCGCTCGTGCTGGATTCTACAGCACAGGTAATCATAAAACCTACATGCATTGTAGCATTTGATGAACAATGGTCATGCTAAATTAACAAACGTGATGGAAACGGCTTGACGGCCATATTAAATATATGCAGATGAGGCATTGGTCCAAACGGAAAAATAGTTATTGGAATAGCTTCTCCGTCATCTAAAATCACAATGTACGAATTGAATTTTTTCTAAATGTTACACAGACGCTACACTATGACCACATTAACTGAAAAGTCGGTGGTCATAAATGATTTATGCAAATTATATATTTTACCATAATTAGTTTTTTTGCAAATAGTTTAGTACGTTGGTTTGGGTAGATCGACATGTGCAACTAATGTCGGAATTTAACCCTTCGAACAAGTACATTTATAATGCAAATTGTGTTTTCTGTGGAGAGTCAGCATGGAGACTTCTATAACCAGGCATACTACAATGTGTTGTTCTGTGTGCCGCCAGGTGTCCCCAATGAAGTGTGCTGTTTCTTCTGTGGAGGACGTCTGAGCAGGTGGCAACAAAACGACGACCCAATGGCTAAGCATCGACAGTTGTGTCCCACATGTGGCTTTGTGCGGCTGATGGCTGAAGCTCACATTGAACGCACGACTGACTCTGAATCTTCACAGCAGGAAAGAACTAGACTAGCACTGTATCCATTTCAAACAACCAGGTACACTTGCTTTACACTGGCATTAGTTTTATATGTAGTTGGTAGTACTTGGTGGTGGAGCTTGCTAATATTGCTAAAAGTGGTTCTGTATTTTCTTTATTGTGTAGTTTAGTTCAGCGGCTGTTTTAACGACACCAGCAACAACAGCACCAACGACACCAGCAACAACAGCACCAACGACACCAGCAACGACAGCACCAACGACACCAGCAACGACAACACCAACGACACCAGCAACGACAGCACCAACGACACCAGCAACGACAGCACCAACGGCACCAGCAACGACAGCACCAACGACACCAACAACAACAGCACCAACGACACCAGCAACGACAGCACCAACGGCACCAGCAACGACAGCACCAACGACACCAGCAACGACAGCACCAACGGCAGTAGCAACGACAGCAGCATTCATACAGCAACGGAATTCGGGTAAGTATCTTTTATACAGTATTATATTAATATTTCATAACACATTACTGTAGGAGATGGCAGGAGAATGTACGATGCAACACATTCAACTTTTGTCGTTGTCAGGTCAGAGGGAAACCAGCTATTTGCTTACTTAAAATAGGGAAGCCAAGCATACCTGCTCAGATTTTCAAAGCATAAACTTGCGTATTCTTAATTAAATGTGACCCCACCCTTTATGCTGATTACGGATTTGCTCTTTATTTCTTTTTACTCCTGTCATTTAGTTCGTGGCCGAAATCGTTTTCCGTGTGTTCTGCTGGGACGTTTTGCCTGTGTTCTGCTGGGACGCGCAAAAGTCATCTTCAGAGCAAAGGACCGAAGAAGATTTACGGTGGAAATGCAATTTCGTATAAACATGTGTCCACTTTTTTTTGCAGAAACTAACGATAAATTCAGATGATTTTAAGGTGACGGGGAGTTCGTTCCAAATTTTGGGTGCAGCTACAGAGAAAGCACCCTTGCTCGGGTCAAACTTAGTTTTTATAAGCAAACCACAACAGTGTATTACTAATTAATTTAGTAATATATATTAGAAAGTATGATCAATATAAAACTGAATGCACAACTTCAAAAGGGTGGGTTTATATTGTTAAAGAAGATAAAGCAAAGACTGTTCTTTGTAATGTAGCATCGTCACAGAACCCCACATTGACTTGCAAAGTGTGCCTGGATGCGGATATGAACACTGTCTTCCTGCCGTGCGGCCATCTTGCCTGCTGCGGCAACTGCGCCTCTGCTCTGTCCACCTGCCCCATCTGCCGAGCGGCCATACAGGGCTATGTCCGTACTTACTTGGCATAGTTCTATAAAAAGGACAGAGAAATTATGTCATCGCGATGAGCAAGGGCGGGCTCAATTACGATTAAAGTACCCCAAGGAAAATCGATTTGTTTTATGGTAGCCCAAACTTGGAACTACCTGGACTTGCATTACGATCAGCAGATGCAACCAGGAATCCGATCACATCACACCAACTCTGCGAACACATCACACCAACCCCGCGAACACATCACACCAACTCTGCGAACACGACATTAGCTGTCATTTACGATGATAGTAACTTACAACATATGCATTTACTTGTCTAAGAACATTTATGGCTTGACCACGGACTATCTGTCTACACAACTGCTATATTTGCCAATATATCAAATATGCTTTGTTATTATTATTATTTTTAAATATATTGTAATTTTAAAGGCTTTGAATATTTACGACGGTTCCCATGCTTACGAAATGAAATATGTCCAAATGAGAATCTCCATGACCACTTATTTAACTTATTTAATTTATTACATTTATTTATAATATTGAATGCATTATGTAAACCATTGATTCAAAATAAACGAGTCTGAGTATGAGTGTCAATCTATCTGAACCGTGTTGTAGAGCGCTGTGTGTCTCCCCGTGCTCTAGGCTCAGTATGTCTGAACCGTGTGGTAGAGCGCTGTGTGACTCCCCGTGCTCTAGACTCAGTCTGTCTGAACCGTGTTGTAGAGCGCTGTGTCTCTCCCCGTGCTCTAGGCTCAGTCTGTCTGAACCGTGTTGTAGAGCGCTGTGTGTCTCCCCGTGCTCTAGGCTCAGTCTGTCTGAACCGTGTTGTAGAGCGCTGTGTCTCTCCCCGTGCTCTAGGCTCAGTCTGTCTGAACCGTGTTGTAGAGCGCTGTGTGTCTCCCCGTGCTCTAGGCTCAGTCTGTCTGAACCGTGTTGTAGAGCGCTGTGTGTCTCCCCGTGTTCTAGGCTCAGTCTGCCTGAACCGTGTGGTAGAGCGCTGTGTGTCTCCCCGTGCTCTAGGCTCAGTCTGTCTGAACCGTGTGGTAGAGCGCTGTGTGTCTCCCCGTGCTCTAGGCTCAGTCTGTCTGAACCGTGTTGTAGAGCGCTGTGTGTCTCCCCGTGCTCTAGGCTCAGTCTGTCTGAACCGTGTTATAGAGCGCTGTGTGACTCCCCGTGCTCTAGGCTCAGTCTGTCTGAACCGTGTTGTAGAGCGCTGTGTGTCTCCCCGTGCTCTAGGCTCAGTCTGTCTGAACCGTGTTGTAGAGCGCTGTGTGTCTCCCCGTGCTCTAGGCTCAGTCTGTCTGAACCGTGTGGTAGAGCGCTGTGTGTCTCCCCGTGCTCTAGGCTCAGTCTGTCTGAACCGTGTTGTAGAGCGCTGTGTGTCTCCCCGTGCTCTAGGCTCAGTCTGTCTGAACCGTGTGGTAGAGCGCTGTGTGTCTCCCCGTGCTCTAGGCTCAGTCTGTCTGAACCGTGTTGTAGAGCGCTGTGTGTCTCCCCGTGCTCTAGGCTCAGTCTGTCTGAACCGTGTTGTAGTGCGCTGTGTGTCTCCCCGTGCTCTAGGCTCAGTCTGCCTGAACCGTGTTGTCGAGCGCTGTGTGTCTCCCCGTGTTCTAGGCTCAGTCTGTCTGAACCGTGTGGTAGAGCGCTGTGTGTCTCCCCGTGCTCTAGGCTCAGTCTGTCTGAACCGTGTTCTAGAGCGCTGTGTATCTCCCCGTGCTCTAGATTCAGTCTGTCTAAACCGTGTTGTAGAGCGCTGTGTCTCTCCCCGTGCTCTAGGCTCAGTCTGTCTGAACCGTGTTGTAGAGCGCTGTGTGTCTCCCCGTGCTCTAGGCTCAGTCTGTCTGGACCGTGTGGTAGAGCGCTGTGTGTATCCACGTGCTCTAGGCTCAGTCTGTCTGAACCGTGTGGTAGAGCGCTGTGTGTCTCCCCGTGCTCTAGGCTCACTATGTCTGAACCGTGTTGTAGAGCGCTGTGGGTCTCCCCGTGTTCTAGGCTCAGTCTGTCTGAACCGTGTTGTAGAGCGCTGTGTGTTTCCCCGTGCTCTAGGCTCAGTATGTCTGAACCGTGTGGTAGAGCGCTGTGTGTCTCCCCGTGCTCTAGGATCAGTCTGTCTGAACCGTGCTGTGGAGCGCTGTGTGACTCCCCGTGCTCTAGGCTCAGTCTGTCTGAACCGTGTTGTAGAGCGCTGTGTGTCTCCCCGTGCTCTAGGCTCAGTCTGTCTGAACCGTGTGGTAGAGCGCTGTGTGTCTCCCCGTGCTCTAGGCTCACTATGTCTGAACCGTGTTGTAGAGCGCTGTGTGTCTCCCCGTGTTCTAGGCTCAGTCTGTCTGAACCGTGTTGTAGAGCGCTGTGTGTTTCCCCGTGCTCTAGGCTCAGTGTGTCTGAACCGTGTGGTAGAGCGCTGTGTGTCTCCCCGTGCTCTAGGCTCAGTATGTCTGAACCGTGTGGTAGAGCGCTGTGTGTCTCCCCGTGCTCTAGGCTCAGTCTGTCTGAACCGTGTTGTAGAGCGCTGTGTGTTTCCCCGTGCTCTAGGCTCAGTCTGTCTGAACCGTGTTGTAGAGCGCTGTGTGTTTCCCCGTGCTCTAGGCTCAGTGTGTCTGAACCGTGTGGTAGAGCGCTGTGTGTCTCCCCGTGCTCTAGGCTCAGTATGTCTGAACCGTGTGGTAGAGCGCTGTGTGTCTCCCCGTGTTCTAGGCTCAGTCTGTCTGAACCGTGTTGTAGAGCGCTGTGTGTTTCCCCGTGCTCTAGGCTCAGTGTGTCTGAACCGTGTTGTAGAGCGCTGTGTGTCTCCCCGTGCTCTAGGCTCAGTCTGTCTGAACCGTGTTGTAGAGCGCTGTGTGTCTCCCCGTGTTCTAGGCTCAGTATGTCTGAACCGTGTTGTAGAGCGCTGTGTGTCTCCCCGTGTTCTAGGCTCAGTATGTCTGAACCGTGTGGTAGAGCGCTGTGTGTCTCCCCGTGCTCTAGGATCAGTCTGTCTGAACCGTGCTGTGGAGCGCTGTGTGACTCCCCGTGCTCTAGGCTCAGTCTGTCTGAACCGTGTTGTAGAGCGCTGTGTGTCTCCCCGTGCTCTAGGCTCAGTCTGTCTGAACCGTGTTGTAGAGCGCTGTGTGTCTCCCCGTGCTCTAGGCTCAGTCTGTCTGAACCGTGTGGTAGAGCGCTGTGTGTTTCCCCGTGCTCTAGGCTCAGTGTGTCTGAACCGTGTGGTAGAGCGCTGTGTGTCTCCCCGTGCTCTAGGCTCAGTATGTCTGAACCGTGTGGTAGAGCGCTGTGTGTCTCCCCGTGCTCTAGGATCAGTCTGTCTGAACCGTGCTGTGGAGCGCTGTGTGACTCCCCGTGCTCTAGGCTCAGTCTGTCTGAACCGTGTTGTAGAGCGCTGTGTGTCTCCCCGTGCTCTAGGCTCAGTCTGTCTGGACCGTGTTGTAGAGCGCTGTGTGTCTCCCCGTGCTCTAGGCTCAGTATGTCTGAACCGTGTGGTAGAGCGCTGTGTGTCTCCCCGTGCTCTAGGATCAGTCTGTCTGAACCGTGCTGTGGAGCGCTGTGTGACTCCCCGTGCTCTAGGCTCAGTCTGTCTAAACCGTGTGGTAGAGCGCTGTGTGTCTCCCCGTGCTCTAGGCTCAGTCTGTCTGAACCGTGTGGTAGAGCGCTGTGTGTCTCCCCGTGCTCTAGGCTCAGTATGTCTGAACCGTGTGGTAGAGCGCTGTGTGTCTCCCCGTGCTCTAGGCTCAGTCTGTCTGAACCGTGTTGTAGAGCGCTGTGTGTCTCCCCGTGCTCTAGGCTCAGTCTGTCTGAACCGTGTTGTAGAGCGCTGTGTGTCTCCCCGTGCTCTAGGCTCAGTCTGTCTGAACCGTGTTGTAGAGCGCTGTGTGTTTCCCCGTGCTCTAGGTTCAGTCTGTCTGAACCGTGTTGTAGAGCGCTGTGTGTCTCCCCGTGCTCTAGGCTCAGTCTGTCTGAACCGTGTTGTAGTGCGCTGTGTGTCTCCCCGTGCTCTAGGCTCAGTCTGTCTGAACCGTGTGGTAGAGCGCTGTGTGTCTCCCCGTGCTCTAGGCTCAGTCTGTCTGAACCGTGTTGTAGAGCGCTGTGTGTCTCCCCGTGTTCTAGGCTCAGTCTGTCTGAACCGTGTTGTAGAGCGCTGTGTCTCTACCCGTGCTCTAGGTTCAGTCTGTCTGAACCGTGTTGTAGAGCGCTGTGTGTCTCCCCGTGTTCTAGGCTCAGTCTGTCTGAACCGTGTGGTAGAGCGCTGTGTGTCTCCCCGTGCTCTAGGCTCACTATGTCTGAACCGTGTTGTAGAGCGCTGTGTGTCTCCCCGTGCTCTAGGCTCAGTGTGTCTGAACCGTGTGGTAGAGCGCTGTGTGTCTCCCCGTGCTCTAGGCTCAGTCTGTCTGAACCGTGTTGTAGAGCGCTGTGTCTCTCCCCGTGCTCTAGGTTCAGTCTGTCTGAACCGTGTTGTAGAGCGCTGTGTGTCTCCCCGTGCTCTAAGCTCAGCTTGCGACAGCTTACTGCTGAATGTGATAACGTCAAGAAACACACTTGTTAAGTGTGTTCCGACGACAGTAAGCATTTTGACAACTGAAAACATATTTCGGTGTCACTACCTGCCTTAACATGAACACTTCCTTCCTCATATAAACCACGTAATATTCTATTTTGCAACTTTGAATATGTATTTATTATTGATTCAAGCTGTAGCTATTTACATATTTTATATATAGTAGTTGTATTGAATATTTAAGACATTTATTCTGCGCGTATTTAAATTTTTAGCTTAACTTATAAAGTGTGAAGCGCTTTGATTTGTATTGATTTATTTATTATTGCTTCGGTTAAGATATTGGTTAGGAAAGCACCACGGCTGATTTAGTTTATATGGCAATTTTACGATGATATTATTATTCACGTCCTTTCTGTAAAGGGCGGGCAGTGGACATGTGCAGAGTAACATTGTTACCGTTATTGTTTTCGTAGAGCAGGTTACTGCTCCAGTGCTGCAATAGGTCATAGGTTATTTACACGTTTGATGCTGCAGATGGAAATTGCAAACTGACCTGAAACAAATGCTGTTGATATATATATATATATATATATATATATATATATATATATATATATATATATATATATACATATATATATATATATATATATATATATATATATATATATATATATATATATATATATGTATATATATATATGTATATATATATATATATATATATATATATATACATATATATATATATACATATATATACATATATATATATATATATATATATATATATATATATATATATATATATATATATATATATATATATATATATATACATACATGTGCCGTTTCACAAAATGAGTACGACTTGCCAATTTCCCTATAGCACTAGTTATACTCATGCACGGAGGGGACACTACAACTGGTAGAGTAGCACTGAGGGTACATTACTACTCTACAGTAGCACGGAGGGGACATTTTTACTCGTACAATAGCACACTATTACTACTCGGCACGTAGAGGACACTACTACAAGTATATGGCTCGGAGGGACACTACTACACGTATAGGGCACGGAGGAGACATTACTACTCGTAGAAGGCACGGAGGGGATATTACAACTCGTACAGTAGCACGGAGGGGACACTACTACTCGTACGAGGAGCATGGTAAGGTACAACGACCAGCTGTAAAGTAGGCAAAACAAGGGCTACATTGAAAAACACCCTGTCGGCGAGAAGTTTAAAGGGGACATGGGGAGGGGGGGAGGGGGGAGGGAGGGAGGGAGGGAGGGAGGGAGGGAGGGAGGGAGGGAAACTAGTGCCACAGCCAACGGATCGCTAGAAAGTACACGATCTAATGTATTAGTGTCACGGGTTGGGAAATTTACATGCTGGGTTAGAGCATTTTCGGTTATGCAATTAATGAAAGAGTTGTATGGTTGAGTCCTGGGAAAACTGCTGTTAGACCAATGAATGAGGGGCAAGTTAAAATCACCAAGGATAACAATGTTATTGCTGTTCCTAACACAATGTGTTATTATGTCGCGCATACATTCGTTATGAAGGTTAGTACAATTTGCTTAGCGGTAAACACACAACATTCGAATACACGTGGTAATCTTAAGGTGTATACATACGGCTTCAACTGTGCTGAGGTTTTCAGGAAGACATACACGGACGGGGTTTAAATCGTGTTTATAGAAGACGGCCACACCTCCACCAATATGGTTATTTCTATCACAACATTTCGAGTGCAATCGTTTTGTTGCGAATACTGCAAGCAATGGCATAATAAACTTTGCATTCATTTACAACAGTGTCCAAATTGTCGGATGTGTTGCAAGTGGTTAGTCAATCAATTCCAACATTTGGTCGGACTCACTATGTCTGTGAATCGCTTCTCGTACGGGGGGGGGAACGGTTGTCGATGCTCTGTGTCGAGCACTGACATCAGCTTTCCAGGATGAGTAGATCGACTGGCTGTAGCGGCGGTGGTTTTCCAGTCTACACGGTCTACGTTACGTTCAGCGTCACGTAGGATGTATCGTAACTCAACGTTCTCGCTTCGGGAGCTGTACACACATTTTGCGGTTTTGTCATAGTCAAACGTTTCGTGGGTTGCTCCGTAGTAGAGGATGTCGCGGTGTTCACGGGTCTTGGCAATGATGGCCTGATGTACACTCTGTTGAAATCGGCATCATCTCGGAGATGATTTCTGTCCATGAGAACTTCGTCTCTGGTGGCTTCATTCAGGAAGATGATTGTCATAAGTGGAGGTCGTTCGCTTGCTGTTTAGGGAATCGGAATACACGTTGTGTGTGTGAAGGGTCGGCGCCGAGTGTTGTGATTAGGTGGCGTACATATGTGATATCGTCTCGACGTCGTTCTTGTGTCGTGTGTGTTTCGATATATGGGGCACCAGTGACAACTATTGATATCTTCATGTCTTCGGATTCAGAATGGTCCAACTGTCTTTTTTCTATGTGTTGCCATATTACGTTGGCAACATCCCCACTTGAAGTGGGAGCGTCGCTAGCAGGTTTCGTAGGACGGGCTTCTTCGAAGGATTTCACAACGACTTTTGCTGTTATCTCGGCAAATGTTGGCGTTGGGGGTCATTTATATCGGAGTCTGTGGTTGAGCCAACCATGGAGGTAATTAGTATGTCAAGTTTGTGTTCTATGGAGCGTATGGTAGTTGTGAGGTTGTTGTGTTGTGTGGCGCTGTCGGGTTGTGAGGTTGCTGTGTTGTGTGTCGTTGTCGGGTTGTGAGGTTGTTGTGTTGTGTGGCGCTGTCGGGTTGTGAGGTTGCTGTGTTGTGTGGCGTTGTCGGGTTGCTTGTCAACACAGGCATGGCATCACAGATTGTGAGTTAAATAACTGTCCCAGGTATAGTGGCGGGTCCTGGCTGCGCCATCCTTGTCCTTCAAGGTATCGTGCCTTCTTCAAACATGCCAGGTGTATTTTACAGTTACACACTGAACATGTAATTGATCGATGTTCGTCAGTTGTCTTGTTGCAATGCACACAGGTGGGCCTGACATCTTTGTGCGGTGGCATTCGTTGATGGTGTGGCGTTGCCGGGTTGTGAGGTTTAACAAGATTTAACAAGATTGCCATCCCAAACAACAAGTTCCAGATGGCAAGTGGACAAGGAAGCCATTGTCTTATCGAGAGTCCAACAATTTTCTCATCTATGTGTAGCCCGCTTATCAGATACCTGTCAATTCTATTTTTAAACATATTCACACTACTAGCATTAACACAATCATTTGGCAGTTTGTTCCATTCATTTATCACCCTCTGTGAGAATACTTTCTCGTGTCCAACCTACACTGCTCCTTAACCAATGCTGCTTTGTGTCCTCTGGTTTTACTGCCTTCTTTAAGTTTGAAGAACATATTCCTATCAACATCCTCATAACCGTTCACAATTGTGAACACTTCTATTTGGTCTCCTTTTAATCTCCTGGTCTCTAGTGTTGTCAAACCACACTGTAATAAGCGACTTTCGTAACTAAGGTCTTTCAATTCTGGAATCATTTTGGTTGCTCTTCGTTGTATTCTTTCTAGCTTGTCCATGTCCTTTTTACGATATGGCCTCCATGCTTGAATACAATATTCCAAATGTGGTCTAACTATTGCTTTGTACAGGGGTACAATTAGCTGTTTCTCCTTATACATAATAGTTCTCCTAATTAGCCCTACAATTTGATTTCCTTTCGAAGCAGCAATCCCACATTGCTCTGAAACTTTCATCTCAGCACTAAATGTTACTCCTATGTCCTTTTCTTGTGTGGTTTTACCTAGTACAGCATCCCCCATTTTATATTATTCGTCCATGTTTCCATGTCCTATTTACACTTCCCAAAATTGAATAACATTTGCCATTTTTCTGACCATTTAACTAATTTATCTAGATCATCCTGTAAACTTTGTTTATCTGTATCATTAGTAACCTTTCTGAATACTTTTGTGTAATCTGCAAATTTCAGTACTTTGCTAGATATGTCATCTTCCAAATCATTTATATATATATATTAAAAACAGTATAGGGCCTAATACTGATCCCTGTGGTACCCCACTCAAAACCGATTTCCAGTTTGAAATCTCACCATCTACTATTACTCTTTGTCTTCTGTGTGTAAGCCACTTTTCTATCCGGTTGATTACATCATTACCTATACAATGGGCTTTTAGTTTAAGTAACAATGCTGACATGAAAGTATTATGTGGCACTTTATCGAAAGCTTTCTGAAAATCTAAGTAGACAACATCCACTGGTGACCCGTCATCTACGCACTTTGTAATTTCTTCCAAAAAACATAAGAGATTGGTTAGACATGACCTTGCTTTTAGGAACCCATGTTGAGATGTATTGATTAATTTAAGTTTTACAAGGAATTCCACCATGTGGTCTCTAATTAATGTTTCGAGTAATTTACATACAACTGATGTTAAACTCACTGGTCTGTAATTTTCTGGCTTGTTCCTCGTTCCCTTCTTAAATAGCGGCGTAATATTTGCTTCTTTCCATTCTGAATGAACTATTCCTTCTTCTAGTGACAAGTTAAACAATTTTGCAAGTGGTGTACTAATTTGCTCAACAATCCCCTTAAGCAGGTTGTTGTGTTGTGTGGCGTTGTCGGGTTGTGAGGTTGTTGTGTTGTGTGGCGCTGTCGGGTTGTAAGGTTGTTGTGCTGTGTGGCGTTGTCGGGTTGTGAGGTTGTTGTGTTGTGTGGCGCTGTCGGGTTGTGAGGTTGTTGTGTTGTGTGGCGTTGTCGGGTTGTGAGGTTGCTGTGTTGTGTGGCGCTGTCGGGTTGTGAGGTTGTTGTGTTGTGTGGCGTTGTCGGGTTGTGAGGTTGCTGTGTTGTGTGGCGCTGTCGGATTGTGAGGTTGTTGTGCTGTGTGGCGTTGTCGGGTTGTGAGGTTGCTGTGTTGTGTGGCGCTGTCAGGTTGTGAGGTTGTTGTGCTGTGTGGCGTTGTCGGGTTGTGAGGTTGCTGTGTTGTGTGGCGCTGTCAGGTTGTGAGGTTGTTGTGTTGTGTAGCGTTGTCGGGTTGTGAGGTTGCTGTGTTGTGTGGCGCTGTCGGGTTGTGAGTTTGTTGTGTTGTGTGGCGCTGTCGGGTTGTGAGGTTGTTGTGCTGTGTGGCGTTGTCGGGTTGTGAGGTTGTTGTGTTGTGTGGCGTTGTCGGGTTGTGAGGTTGCTGTGTTGTGTGGCGCTGTCAGGTTGTGAGGTTGTTGTGTTGTGTGGCGCTGTCGGGTTGTGAGGTTGTTGTGCTGTGTGGCGTTGTCGGGTTGTGAGGTTGTTGTGTTGTGTGGCGCTGTCGGGTTGTGAGGTTGTTGTGTTGTGTGGCGCTGTCGGGTTGTGAGGTTGCTGTGTTGTGTGGCGTTGTCGGGTTGCTTGTCAACACAGGCATGCCATCACAGATTGTGAGTTAAATAACTGTCCCAGGTATAGTGGCGGGTCCTGGCTGCGCCATCCTTGTTCTTCAAGGTATCGTGCCTTCTTCAAACATGCGAGGTGTATTTTACAGTTACACACTGAACATGTAATTGATCGATGTTCGTCAGTTGTCTTGTTGCAATGCACACAGGTGGGCCTGACATCATTGTGCGGTGGCATTCGTTGATGGTGTGACGGGTCCACGGTTTGGCTCAATGCCACCCGCCAACAACAACGACGCCAGCAGTAGGCCGACGTGGAGGCACAGCACAGCGGTGAGTGGGGCCGCATGTCCACCTCCACCCGACGATTTGTTCCGCGTGGCCCGTCTTCGTGTGGTTCGGCCATTAGCTTTCCGTGACGCACATGTCTGAAAACACCCAAATCGAGCTCTCCATGTTTCCGTGGAAATACTCATCCAGGCGAGTGTTCAAGCGTAACTGACCCCACTGAAGTTTTCTTACTGTTGGGGCCAATTCGGTACACATTTCTAGGTATACAACGAGCGATAATATGTTTATCAACATTTTGTTTTTAGTTCTGCGCTCATACGGTCGTGCAAATGTAGTATGCGACTTCAACAGTCACGTCGTGCACACCGGTCATGTAACAGTGACAGGATTGTTTACCTCTGAATCCGATATGTACACAAAGTTATTGTTCAAGCAATAGATACGGACGACACCAACGTGTTGTCCACACACCACACATGTAGTCCACACATCACATATGTAGTCCATACACCACATCTGTAGTCCACACACCACATCTGCGACACCACGGTCGGGTGTTTTATTTTTTCGAAATTCACCCCGCTATTACTCTGTCTACGAACAATCGAATTACTCTTTGTAGTTATTACGTACAATAGGCCGCAACGCTACAATTATGTACAATTGTTGACAACGCCATGCGTCTTTTCTTCGATTGTCCGAAGTTGCGTAATACAAGAGCAAGGCGTCGTTAGACGACCAGTGTTACGTCGCAATTTCAAGAAGCCATTACGCGTCAGACGCTCTTGTGTGTGTTAACCAATCACAAGCGAGCAGGGCGTGGCTTAAGAACTCCTGTGTAGACTTATATACCCTGGAAGTTGCCCGCAGGTCAACGCATGAAGAGGCATCATTGACATTCTGTGCCATTTGTCGGATAATCTGTCTATCCAGGTACGATATTTGTTAAGAATAATTGTCCCCGTCTATTAGTATATAGTAGTATGAACGCTAATCTTTTTAGGTGTTCTATCAATCTAATTAGTATTCTTTGTTCGCATTACGCTTACAATTCACCACATACAGAGGACATCTACCACTCACCCAAGCACAACCGAAGTCAACTTACATGTTGTCCATAATCAAGTAGCTTTCTACAGTATTCTTTGTTTTGCTTAATATTTCAAGATAGCTGCCACACTTCATCCCAGTATGTTAATGTGTAACCATTTGAGCACAACAATTCACAAGCAGCACACACCAGTATAGATCACTTTACGCTACACTATTTAACACTCTTGCCGTATCGTTGGTGAAGCTGGCTGGAAGCCTTGGAAGAAACTCGACTGGCTCGTCCAAGACCGTGCTGACTGGCTCGTCCAAGACCGTGCTGACTGGCTCGTCCAAGACCGTGCTGACTGGCTCGTCCAAGACCGTGCTGACTGGCTCGTCCAAGACCGTGCTGATTGGCTCGTCCAAGACCGTGCTCACAGGCTCGTCCAAGACCGTGCTGACTGGCTCGTCCAAGACCGTGCTCACAGGCTCGTCCAAGACCGTGCTGACTGGCTCGTCCAAGACCGTGCTCACAGGCTCGTCCAAGACCGTGCTGACTGGCTCGTCCAAGACCGTGCTGATTGGCTCGTCCAAGACCGTGCTCACAGGCTCGTCCAAGACCGTGCTGACTGGCTCGTCCAAGACCGTGCTCACAGGCTCGTCCAAGACCGTGCTGACTGGCTCGTCCAAGACCGTGCTGATTGGCTCGTCCAAGACCGTGCTCACAGGCTCGTCCAAGACCATGCTGACTGGCTCGTCCAAGACCGTGCTCACAGGCTCGTCCAAGACCGTGCTGACTGGCTCGTCCAAGACCGTGCTGATTGGCTCGTCCAAGACCGTGCTCACAGGCTCGTCCAAGACTGTGCTGACTGGCTCGTCCAAGACCGTGCTCACAGGCTCGTCCAAGACCGTGCTGACTGGCTCGTCCAAGACCGTGCTGATTGGCTCGTCCAAGACCGTGCTCACAGGCTCGTCCAAGACCATGCTGACTGGCTCGTCCAAGACCGTGCTCACAGGCTCGTCCAAGACCGTGCTGACTGGCTCGTCCAAGACCGTGCTGATTGGCTCGTCCAAGACCGTGCTCACAGGCTCGTCCAAGACCGTGCTGACTGGCTCGTCCAAGACCGTGCTGATTGGCTCGTCCAAGACCGTGCTCACAGGCTCGTCCAATACCATGCTGACTGGGAGATTTGTTGGCTCCAGGGGGAGCGAGGAGGACTGAGTGAGTGAATTATTGGCTTGCTGGCAACGTTAGATAAACACAACAGGATTGCTCATGGTTATAAATAATAAATCAGTGGTTATTAATTACCATAGCGCACCTCAATATGTAAAAATCGAAGGTAACTTGGTACAGCAAATTTACCAAGACCATGACCATATATATATATATATATATATATATATATATATATATATATATATATATATATATATATATATATATATATATATATATATATATATATATATATATATATATATATATATATATATATATATATAGAACAGCAATAAAACATTGGGAGTACGCCAAATGACAAAAATTTCGTCATGACAACCAGACTATACATAACCACAACCGGTGCACATATACAGTTATTGTAAATACTCAGTAATCGGCAATCACTAGTTTCGTATTTATCTCTTTGCCAGTTGAGACAGGGGTGGACTAGAGTAAAAACAATTTACAAAACAATACCACAGTTCCTGCTAACTACAGCCGCCTTGAATGACGCGTCGGCACCCACCCAATTACACTGGTCTTGTGTAGGCCTAATACTATGTTTGGCCGTTACGCTCCGCTGTTGACACATATAGCGCTATAGGCGCAGTCCTATACTTAGCATAGAAACGACAACACTACGCACGCACGCACGCACGCACGCACGCACGCACGCACGCACGCACGCACGCACGCACGCACGCACGCACGCACGCACGCACGCACGCACGCACGCACGCACGCACGCACACACACACACACACACACACACACACATATGGGTCATTGTAAACTCGTAACTGACCGACATTCAGTAGTGACTAGTCGTGTTATGTGACTAACGTTTCTGCACGGACGTCGTGCTCACACACACCCACACTCGCATTACTAACGGGGAAATCGGTGACTAATCAGGTGACGCATTGCCTACGTGCTAGGTGATTCCGCCGGAACACGTGGGTAGGAGACCCCGGTATGTGGTCCTTAGTCACACAGTCATGTACTCATTTTAACAAGATTTAACAAGATTACATCCCCAAACTACAAGTTCCAGATAGCAATTGGACAAGGAAGCCATTGGTTTTTCGAGAGTCCAACAATTTTCTCATCTATGTGTAGCCCGCCCTTATCAGATATCTGTCAAATCTATGTTTAAACATATTCGCACTACTAGCATTAACACAATCATTTGACAGTTTGTTCCATTCCATACAATATTCCAAATGTGGTCTAACTATTGCTTTGTACGGGAGTACAATTATCTGTTTCTCCGTCCTTGATGTGGCACTTTGTCAAAAGCTTTCTGAAAATCAAAGTTGATAATATCTACTGGTGATCCCTCGTCTATACACTTAGTGATTTCTTCCAAAAAACATAACATATTTGTTAAGTATGACCTCGCTTTTTTTTAAGCATAACCTCCATGTTGAGATGGATTTAATTATTAATGTATAACAAGGAAGTCCACCATATGGCCTTTTATTAAGCATCTGGAACTGGTAATGAACTAATATCCAATTGGTAAACACTGAACTGAAGTATCTATTTCGGTCTTCCGCCACCTTGTGGTATTATATTTCCAGCACTGTCTTCTAGTGTCTACCTTGTCTCGTACGTTTTGTTTACTCCTGACATATGCATAAAAACTCTTGTTGTCATTTTTTATGTTACATGCAAATTTTTGCCCCTAGTTTCTTTTAGATTGTATAATTATAGTCGTAGCTGCATTAAGTGCATCTTTGTCATTTGTGTAGTCTTCATCCTTTCTGGTACTTTTCTATCCGGTTGATTACATCATTACCTATTCCATGGGGTTTTAGTTTAAATAACAATTTTAGATGTGACACTTTATCGAAAGCTTTCTTAAAATCTAAGTAGACAACATTCACTGGTGACCTGTCATCTACCCACTTTGTAATTTCTTCCAAAAAACATAAGAGATTGGTTAGACATGACTGTCCATACAACTAATCTGGTCTGTAAGTTTCTTAATTGTTCTTCGATCCCTAGCGGTATAATGTTTGCTTCTTTCCATTTTGAAGGAATTATTCGTTCTTCTAGAGATAAATTAAACACCTTTGCAAGTGGTATACTTGCTCTATAATTTCCTTAAGCAGTTTAGTTGATATCCCATCAACTCCAGCTGATTTAGTATCTTTCATCTTCTTAATTGTCTTTGCTATCATATCAGGAATTACGAATAACTGCCCTAAATGATCTGATTTATCGCCCTCAAATTTAATAGGTGGCAGTGATCTGATATTTTCTGTGATAAAAACTGAGCTTAAAAACTCATTCAGGAACTCTGCCATTTGAAACCTTTTAGGTAGGGCAAGTTAAGGGGAAATCCTATGCGAGAAAGAATCCTTTGGGTAAATGTCGTCTATGTGCTATGAATTACTTACGTATCCTCTTCATGCCGTGTGGCACATAAGGCTCGCACAAGATCTCACCAGATCCCTCTGTCTTGGGCTCTCCTTGCTGCTGTGCCCCATGTTAACCCAGCAGCCTTCAGTTCTTCCTCCATTGTTCGTCGCCACATTGTTTTCGGCCTGACTCTTTCTGTTTTCTTCTGGCGTCCATGTTAGCGCTGTTTTTGCTGGCAGGTCGTTGCTCATCCTGCAGACATGACCAAGTCATGTCCACCTTCTCTTTTTCAGGATGAGGCAGATGTGTTGTTGTTTTGTTGCTTGGTGGAGTCGGGTGTTGGAGATGGTCTCGGGCCGGTACACTTTTAGTATCTTCCTTAAGCAGGTGTTGTGGAAGCTGGAACGTCTATTGGTGTCTTGTTGTGTCCTGCCCCAGCACTCTGAGCCGTAGAGGAGCACAGAGAGGACATTGATCTGGTGTCTTGTTGTGTCATGCGCCAGCACTCTGAGCCATAGAGGACCACAGAGAGGACATTGCTATTGGTGTCTTGTTGTGTCCTGCGCCAGCACTCTGAGCCATAGAGGACCACAGAGAGGACATTGCTCTGGTGTCTTGTTGTGTCATGCCCCAGCACTCTGAGCCGTAGAGGAGCACAGAGAGGACATTGATCTGGTGTCTTGCTGTGTCATGCCCCAGCACTCTGAGCCGTAGAGGAGCACAGAGAGGACATTGCTCTGGTGTCTTGTTGTGTCATGCCCCAGCACTCTGAGCCGTAGAGGACCACAGAGAGGACATTGCTCTGGTGTCTTGTTGTGTCCTGCCCCAGCACTCTGAGCCGTAGAGGAGCACAGAGAGGACATTGATCTGGTGTCTTGCTGTGTCATGCGCCAGCACTCTGAGCCGTAGAGGAGCACAGAGAGGACATTGCTCTGGTGTCTTGTTGTGTCATGCGCCAGCACTCTGAGCCATAGAGGAGCACGGAGAGGACATTGCTCTGGTGTCTTGTTGTGTCATGCGCCAGCACTCTGAGCCATAGAGGAGCACGGAGAGGACATTGCTCTGGTATGTTCTGCGTTTGGTCTGTTGGGAGTATACTTAGGATCTCCAGAGCAGCTGTAGATTTGCAAATGCTGACCTGGCTTTTTTAATCGTGCTTTGATATCTTCTTCTGCACCTCCTTGGAGACTGATGATGCTGCCCATGTAAGTGATCTTGTTGATGTACTCGAGTCGGTGATTGTTGATCACGATAGGTTGCTGTGTCAGGTTGCTGTGTCAGGTTGCTGTTTGTATGTTTTTTTGTTGCCCAGTCGATGGCTAGGGTGTATAGAAACGATGACACATCCTTGTCGCACGCCGGATTTCACAGTGAATTTGGTTGTTGAGTGTCCGACTCTACAGGAGACGTTCCTATAGAAGATCTGGATGAGTTTCTCCAGCTTTTATGGAATTCCACAGTGCCTCAGGATTTTCCAAAGGCTCTCCATGTGCTCACTGTCAAATGCTTTTCAAAATCTATGGAGTTAACATAGATTTTTCTTTGCCATTCATTGCATTGCTCTAGATTGTTCTGCAAAGTAAAGATGTCGTTTTGGTCCCGTGCATTTGGTGAAACCCAGGGGTCAGTTTGTGGATGTGTTAGTGTGCGAACAGGGTTCCTCCTATCATCATGTTGTTCTAGCCACAAACGTCACATAATATCTCTCCATCTCATTCATGTTGCCACATCCCTGACTGCCCAGGGTTCATTCTCTTCCAACATTGCCAGACCCAACCTTTGCATTGAAATCGCCCATGATGATCAAAACGTCGTGTGCAGATACTCTCTCCTCCTTGGCTTGCAGCGTGCTGTAGAAGGCCTCTGTATCCTCCGTTTCTGCATCATTGGTTGGGGAGTAACATTGGATGATCGTAAGTTTGCTGTATTTGCCAAAGTAAATGGCTCTCAGCAGTCTAGCACTAACTGGTTTCCATTCTATAAGTGTCCTTTCCATCCCTTTTTTGAGGATTAGTGCCACTCCTGCAATGAAGCGGTTGTCGTCTCTGCCAGAATACAAGATTATCTCTCCTGTCGGTGCGACGTGTCTGCCAAAACTTGACCATCTGGACCACGGGACAAGAAGCTCCATCTGGGCGCTTGTAGCATTATAATTTCTTTATTTAAATATTGTTTCCATATATTGCGTACAACCGATACATTTATACGACTGCTAAAATCATATTAGCCTGTTGTAGGCATTTTCGTTTTTTTTCCCAGTTTCCCCTGGCTATTGTACATAGTCCCACTTTGGCAAGTACGACTTTATAATTATGAAGCTCAAATTTTAATGTGAATAGTTTCCGCGAGTTTTGCTTCTTCTGATAATCAAATGGTAATCACATGGACACGATGATATGCGGCTCCATCTGGCTATCTCGAAATTCTTATTTTTGAGCCTGATGGTTAGATGGAGCGGGGGGTAGACATTTCTCGCAAAGGGGCTTCTTGCCCCACCTTACCACCCACCGTGGGGCGCGGTAGCGTAGCGGTTAGAGCGTCGGGCTCTCAATCGAGACAACCCTAGTTGGAATCCTCTTGCTGTCGTTTAGAAGTTTTGGCAATTTCGTTTATTCCACGTTGCCGCAGTTCACGCAGCTGTATAAATGTGTACCTGGCTACAGACAGAAGTGGATATTTGAACGAATTATATTCGCGCAGTAATTGCAGCGTGGCTGAATGCTTCCCAAATGGCGTTAGAATGGACAGGTCTGCCAGGGGTGAAGTGTAAAGCGCTTTGAACAGTCCCACGGACTGGATACCGCGCTATATATGAACGTACCTTACCCTAATTACCTTATGTGTCGCTGAAACCACACTGAGGTGTGCACACAAAGCCTGCAGCACAGCCACGTGAAAGTACCACAAAACAGTACCAATAACTGTGCAAGCACCATAGACATAAATAGAACACCCGTTAGTAAAACAAGACCGCTAAGCTCTTATCAGTTGACACATGTGATGCCGGCATGGACCAGTGACATTCATGCTGCTGCACGGCAAGAACCCACTGGAGGCCCAGTGTTTATACTGTACAGCACCCAGTCTTCATCATATATCTATAGATATACAGTACTAATAAGATATTATTACTATATAGCTATATATACCTAATAACTTATTACTTGCACAATCTATCCATGCACCTTGTATATCAAATACCATAACATATTAACTATAACAGTAGCACCACTAAACATGATCGAAACTGAACTTTCTGAAGTGCTCTATACATGTATTAGATAATGACTGCAAGAGGTCAAAATCTCATTAAGCCCTGTTGGACATTCTTCTCTAAGGTCCCAAAAATTTTCTTTTCCCATCTTCCAACACATTCCCCAGCTGCTCCATCACAGCTATTTCCACCTGCAGATCAAGATCTCTCAAATGTTATCTGGCCAACTTGCCCAAGGACACGCCTCATGTAAAGAAATGTGCTCTCTCATTTATGCTGTCAATTGTTTTAGTAGGCAACCTTTCACATGGTTTGTCAAACAAATGCATAGAATGCAATGAATGTTGCAATGTGTACAGAATGAGTTACATGATAGTGGTTCATACAACGAAGAAAAGGCAAATGACGACCAAAAAGGGGAGAGCCTCATTAAATGCAGATGACTTAATAAAGAAAAAAAATCTTATTAATGAGCTGACATCTACTAGAGTTTTATAAAAGAGTTGCAAATATGCATACATGCACGCACATATTATTTATAAAACTGAATCCTACCCCTATAACATTTTATGTTGCACCCAATCAATGTGACTACTGGGAAACACTTAATGTACGCTCCCCCAAGAAAAACAAACGTATCTGTAATATATTGATATTTCAGAACATTTTCGAAACTGTTACATTCATTCACATATACACTAACACAGCCCAAACATTTGCAACATAAATTACCTGAAAATAACGAGATGTTAGATCCTGTCTTCTGTTGATTCGTACAGCTGTAAGCCACACAGGAAATAACCACATTCGTTGTCCCATAACTTTCTCCAGCAAGCCTCCAAGATGTTTGTCTTGAAGAGTTTAACACTAATGCATGTATGAACAACCCAACTGCCCACACTTATAACACAACTGCTGGGACCACCCTCACCCAAATTATTTATCAGTCTGGTGGCCATGCCCCATTAAGAACAAATGACAATGACAAATCTTCAAGTTAATTGGTTCCTGATGTCATCGTCACTGGCTACTAGTTTATAATTCTCTGGTAGCCACCTCATCTTCATTACTTTTGTTTGCTTTATATTGTAAACAGTACTACCCTATGTGTCTTGCAGTGGATGCAACTGTTTCTGCCGTGCAATGAAATGCCGGCCAGTGGTCCATACCGCTTCACTGCAGTGAGCTGGCTTGTCGCTCTTGTTTATAGGGGGGTGATTAATGATGTAACTCTATGGCAAACACACGCCTGAACTGCGGCCACCTTCCCGATTCTATTAAGTGATGTATACACAGCGAGCTGCTAAGCCACGCCCTGCGCACTCGTGACTGGCTGCTGAAAATAAAGCCGTAACGCGCACACATGGACGTACAATCTATCACGGTGCCTTAATATGAAGCGCCATCCATGTCAGTGAAGCGCGCATGAGATTGGTCAACGGTCGCGACATGCTTCCCTCACGGTCCCGAAATAGCTGTCTACGTTGCAGGGGTCAGACTGCAGTAAAAATCCCATTGGTGGCCATGTAAACGATTTGTCTGATTATAAGAAAACGTGACCATCAAACATTCTGACAATTGTTCACAGCAACTGCCATCATCTCATTGATATGCTGACAATTTCTTTTTTAAATCACATACCTCCAGCTCTTCTAAAACTCTCCGATGTGGGATGCCCGTAAATTTTTACAAAAATAACCATGTATTCATGCGCCGACGTGGCCCGCAGCAGAAGAATTCCCTTAAATCCCTCCGCCTGTTAAACTCTAAAAAATGCATTATTTCACATCCAATAGCTTCTACAAAGAAACCTGTGAATATGCCTGCTCAATTGCTCTTATGTCATATCATATGAATTGTTTAAATTTACATATCACAATTTAATACACCCTACATTCGTGTGAAACAATAAACAGGAAGGTCAACTGTGGTCTTATCCCAAATAGATTTTTTTAGAAAGTGTCAAATTTTATATCAAGTTGCGGCACAGTGTATATGTAGACACATTATGGAACACTCCTGCTTGTCAAATCATTATTATTTGTTTGACAGCCAAGTCTAAACAATGCCTTGTCCGTAATATTAGCTGAAAACCAGTAACATGGTTTAATTATAAGTCGATTGTGACACTTGATAAATCATAGATCATGTACACTAGATTTCCAGAGCACTGCGAACCAACAATGTTTTTACATTTAACAGGATTTCAGGTAAATTCCATTGTGTTAGGCTTGTCAACTGTTATTGTTTATGCGACTGCTTTCATACTTCTAGTTGATAAGATACGACAGGCTTGATTTCGATACGCCACCTGATACGTTAAACAATGTGTATCTGCTTTTACTCCTTCAACTTGAAAAGAATATAATTTTGCGTAACTTGTGGAATGTGACTCCTGTCCTAGGAAAAGTGTATGTATATTTCAACCCGATCAACGTGAAAACGGTATATATTTTTTACTGAAAGTGTAGAACGTATTCAAGGACTCAGTTCGGTCAGCTATCAAGGATGGTGTACTGGCAATGCACTGGGTGGCTCCCGTGGGGTAGTACAACTAATGATGGATTATAGTTAACCTGCGGTCACTAGCGCACAGAACCTGTACTAGCGGGTTGTATTATATTTATATCTGCGCAGCTAACCCAAGTTATGAGGCGACTGACGTCATTGCAACGCGGATTGCTATTTCGGGACAGCGAAGGACGAACGACGCGACCGTTGACCAATCCCACGAGCGCTTCACTGACATGGATGGCGCTTCATACCTTAATAACCTACACAGTGTGACACTCACGATCAGCCAGTGAGTAGCTCAGTGAAATACACTCAATATGAGTGTAAGTGTGACTGCAGGTTGATGTTATTTGTTTTAAACAAATAACACTTGAATTTTATATTTAGTGCATTGATCAAACATACAAGCAATGTGTTACTTAGTCAGGCCTAAAGCTATCCTATTAGAGTCCAATGTGAGTATGTTACGCCTAGGCGCTTTACATCTCTGGTCGGGTCGTCGCAGTTTTATTTTTTTCGAAATTCACCCCGCCAGTACCATGTCTACGAACAGTCGAATTACCATTTGTAGTTATTACAAATAGGCCGCAATACTATGCCAACAATTACGTACAGTTGTTGACAACGTCATGCGTCTTTTCTTCGATTGTTCGATTGTAATGGACGTTATGTTAGGTGCGTCGTTAGACGTTACTATGACGGCCAGTGTTACGTCGCAATTTCAAGAAGCCATCACGCGTCAGACGCTCTTGTTTGTGCTAGCCAATCACGAGCGAGCAGGGCGTGGCTTAAGAACTCCTGTGTAGACGTATATACCGTGGTACTTAATCGAAAGGCGCGAAACACGGAAACGGCGTCGATCGATTCAGTTCACTCGTGTACGTGTCGGGGATGACTCCGAACTCCCGCGAAGCGTGAAGGCGCGCCTTTGCCAGGCTGGGATGACTCTGAACTCCCGCGACGCGTGAAGGCGCCCCCCTACAAGGGCGGGGTGACTCTGAACTCTCCTGAAGCGTGAAGGCGCGCCTCTACCAGGCTAGGATGACTCTGAACTCCCCTGAAGCGTGAAGGCGCGCCTCTACCAGGCGGGGATGAGGTAACCAACGGCTGCGAGGACTGGTGCTTCGACGAGGCTGTGCAGGGAGTCCTGAACGGTTGGAAGTTACCGGCAGGTCAGCGCACGAAGAGACATCATCACCGTTCTGTGACATTTGTCGAATAATCCGTGTACGTATTTGCTAAGAATAATGGTTTCCGTCGATTAGTATAACATTAACACATGATATCAGTATGAACGCCAATCCGCAGGTGTTGCATAGTTTGCCAATTCTATCTTCTAGCAATATATTATTCGTTCTTTGCATTCACCATATACAACTGTACAACAAACGCACGCACACACGCGCACACACGCACACACGCACACACGCACACACGCACACACGCACACACGCACACACGCACACACGCACACACGCACACACGCACACACGCACACACGCACACACGCACACACACGCACACACGCACACACGCACACACGGAAGACACTGTGACAGGTTCACAATGTCACTAACTCTTGTTAAACAAAGCAGATTTGTGCTATTAAAGGATACAAGTGATTCTTACTGTGTTTACAAGGTGAGTGATGCAGCGCTTGCTAGTTTCTTGTTTGCTATAGTGAGGGTAACAGTCAGAAGACAAGAGCTGCACAGAGGGTTCTCTATAGGCATCATCAGCCATTGTCTGCTCGTATTGTATATTTATTTTGTATTGTTTGTTCAGTTATTGTAATTTTCTTGTAATAATTGGGTTAAATTATATCATGCAGAACCAGCTCGGGCTGAATAGTCGCAGACGTACACAACGGAACGACGAGCTGGAGCGTCGTGTGAGGGCGAGCTAGAGCGTCGTGTGAGGGCGAGCTGGAGCGTCGTGTGAGGGCGAGCTGGAGCGTCGTGTGAGGGCGAGCTGGAGCGTCGTGTGAGGGCGAGCGTTTTTGTTTAATATTCTAAGATGACCCCCATAGTTCATCAATATGTTAATGTGGGTAATCCATTTGACGAAGCAATTCAGAAGCAGCATATAATGGTAAGGATCTACAATTATGCTGCATCATTTAGCATTCCTAATGTTGGTTTGTGGTGCAAGAGTCAATGCAGGCCATATGAGTCATGTTGACTTTGTGATTCCCAATTATTTGCGTTGTGTTGACTGAGTAACCGCTCAACATAAAACATATTTTTTATTTTCTGAACGTAGCCCTCACACACGTAGGCACGCACACACGCATACAAGCATACACGCATACGCACATACGCATACACACATACAAGCATACATGCAGTGGAAGTAGGCTAGCTTAAAAAGATGAGTGTATATGGGATTCTTGAACTGAGTCACTGTCTTGAACTGCGTAGCGCGGAATTACCAGAAAGCGTTGTAGTTTATACTTGACTCGGTGTCGATGGGGAAGTCATAAGATAAGAAATGATAAGAGCCACGTTTTATTCTAGGACAACGTAGGATAGATACAACTGTCCACGCTTCAAACATTGGCTACAGCGCCCAACTTAGCTATGGTTACAACTAAAAAACAAGCGGTTATTAGTCAATATATCGACACTTGTGACAAAACCTAAGGTAACTCGATACGACAAATTCGGTCAAACCCATCATCATTCTCGGCAGCCACTACGAATATGTTCACTCACAAAAAAACTTTAGTCGCGGCAACCATATTATATATAAAACCACACTCGTGTCGCTAGCCACACGTTGCACTGTAAGCACCCATTGACCCACAATCAATTGACCCACAGTCAATGATTGCTATGTGGTTATGTTATAACATAACCACACTCGTAGCCACACGTTGCATTGTAAGCACCCATTGACCCACAAGCACTTATTTCTATGGCGTCACGGTCCACTGCTGACCCAGAACGCTATCGACATATTCTACTATCGTCCCATTCATAACCAGCCAGTACATGCGACCGACGGTCGCAAGGGAAAGTCTCAAAATAAAGAAAGAAAGAAGGAAAACATATTAATGGTTGAATTTATGAGTGATCAATACATAACCACGAAAGACGTGGGGGTGGTTGGGGAAAGCTTCTGTCCAATTTAACAAACTGATGTAACTGGTGCTCAAATATTCCCGAGGCGGATGATTCAGGAATACTTTGGTTGGTGATTCAGGAACACGTGGGAGACCCCGGTATATAGCTCCTCGCCAGCATATGCATTGAATCACTGTGTGGAGCATCGACTTGAGGTAAGTTGTTACATTTACTAGTGCTTGCTAAAAACATCACCGACAGCGTGTCGAGGTGTTTTAAACCGTCCGCGATAGCTCTTATTGAGAGCCACAATTATTTTGTAATGTTTCATCAATGTCAGACCGGGTGTTCACCCCACAGCAATAACAACCACTGCGCCACGTATTTGATATAACGTTTTATATATATATATATATATATATATATATATATATATATATATATATATATATATATATATATAAAGTTATAATATATATATATATATATATATATATATATATATATATATATATATATATATATATATATATATATATATATATATATATATATATATTATAACCCACTATATTTATAGCCCTGGACAGGTATGTTTAGGGCGTAACCTCATAAGTCATAAGAGGGGAATCTGATTTAAACGTATCTTGCCTACGTGTTCTGTGGCAATCATCTGTCAATGTCACGCCATGGTTTCTAAGCACAACCGACTGCAGATAGGTGAACATTGGTAATCCGGTTGTGCTTAGAAACCATGGCGTTGACACATATATGCCCCTTATGTGGAATATTTTTCTTCCCCTGGCGATGTACATAACCACATGACTAGTGCTATAGGCGAACTGGCAAAGCTTACTCATTTTATGAAACGCCACAAACACAGCGCTACTAATTTAAGTTCCATTGACGTAAACGCCTCGTGTAAGTCACGTGGTCTACGTGACGCATTTACTAAACATAGCCGGTAATTCCGTATTTCTGCTGATGTCGCAATGCCACGTGCTTAGATTGTCGTATATAGACTATGGTGTACCAGTAATATATTGACAGCATGATACTCTGTACACACGTCGACATCATCGAGAACAACATATTTCCCTCAACTAGAAAAGGTAAAAAGTTACGTTCTTATGTAGCGCGGTGTCCAGTCCTAGGGATTGTTCAAAACGTTTTACACTTCATCCCCTGACATACCTGTTTACATTTCACCCCCTGACAGACCTGTTTACATTTCACCCCCTGACAGACCTGTTCATTCCATTAGAGTAGAGATAGGTTATCACATTTAATAGTGCATGGTTAAAATATCACGGACAACTTGTAGGCATACGAAAGAATCAACTTTGCTTCAATATTTATACAAAGTGTCATCTAAATTAATGTAGAGATGTCATTATTACGTGTGACCGGGGACAACTACCCTGATCTTTTACATCTACAATAGCTCGTATTGAAAGCCAAATATATTTTGTTTATGTTTTATGGAGGTCAGACCAAAAAATTATATTGTTTTAAAATATTGAACACCCCAGCCTTCGCTTAGAGAACAGACGAGAATGCTGAGGGAACCGTTTTTCTAAGACATTTACTGTCGAAAAAATGGTACACCGACCGAATGTGAAATATGATACACCGACCAAAGGTCAATTATGGTACACCGACCGAATGTGAAATATGTTACACCGACCGAATGTGAAATATGGTACACCGACCGAATATAAAATATGGTACACTGACCGAATGTAAAATATGGTACACCGACCGAATGTAAAATATTGTACACCGACCGAATGTGAAAACAGCAGTAAATTAAATATCCGACAGTATTAATAACCTTTGATGTGAAATTTGTTCGAAGCAAACTAAGTTTCGACAGTTATCAATCTCACGGTCCTAACTTTAAAGAGGCAGCTAAATTCATGCTTTTTCTTCAAGTTTGATAAAATCTCACGATCAATTGATTTTCAATCAATTTCAAGTTAAAAAAATAAATGTGCCATTTTTTATTCAAATATACCGCCGAACCTTGCTAAGATGTTTGCAGAAAATTAACCAGACTGAAGTAAGCGTTCCTAAAAGTGAAACAATCTTCCCGCTGAAGGGATCCCTTCCACACCCTCCCGTCGTGGCGCGAGGCCCGCGGCGCCAGATCTTCACCTACCGCCTTCACATCATACACAGTGGTTCTCGGTCCACCGTGTGGAGCCACTGTTGCCTCATGTTAGTTTTCTGCTACGACCTATGCGCGCGCATCACTAGTAATTTCCTTCCGATTACGCTTGGTTACGCCTTCTTGTTGGCGACAGCATTTCACAAATCCACATAGTATCTGAATTAGGAATGACGACGACCAATCGGTCATTGTAATATTTAATGATTAAACATGCGCTTTATTGCAACGCCAACATGTTTATTGATAAACTGTTTTAAATGTTGTTTAACATAGTTAAAACATAATAGTTGTAGTTAATAGGCAGTGTCTAATTTAAAAAATACAATAGTGACTATGAGTTTTGTGACGAGTATAGCTAAGGAGCCAAAATAAATGTATACAATTGAAGGATAGATAGTTAAACTATGTAAGTTAATATAGTTAAACATGATTGTTTTAGTTAATATTAAGTATTTATTTTCATAAATGTAATAGTGATGATGTATATATGGCTTATATACATACAAGTGAAGGATATATATGGAAATGTATATATACAATATTTTGAAAGCGTAACTCGTCATAAAACTCATCATGACAAACATTGTTTTAGTTGATAGGAAGTACTTATTTTCATAAATATAATAGTGATGATGTATGTATGGATGATGAATATATCGCTTAAGCGTATAAAATTGAAGGATATATATGAAAATGTATATTTATAATATTAATTATTATTGTAACGTGTGTATTGCACACACAAAATGGAAGGCGTATTGAAGTATTAGTACATAAGTTACATACGAAAACCTGCCGGCAACATAACATTGACAATATCACTGATTTGATAGGTAGCAAATTCTTTTATAAAAGTTGGGGCTCTGAAAAGAGCCGTTTGTTTTGTTGCTCTTCGGTAGTTGCTCTTGGTATTCCTCGAGGTGTCCTGGTGCAATGTCTACACAACTCCAAAATACGTTAGGCATACATAATCAATAAAAGTTAATGAATCTGAATTACAGATAGATAGCAAGAAATCCACACATGCAATAGCCCAATCCAGTTAAACCAAAAAAAGTAATAACAGTTAATGAAACAGAAATCCACATATGCAATTCATTTAAGCAAACATAGAAGTAACATTAAGGAAATTAATTATTCATTGGAAGAATTGTACCGTGGGATGGTCGTTGCTGAGCTGCCAGGTTGTTTGGAACCCTCGCTTCTTGCACCTGTGGAAGAGAAAACAGAGCAGCAGAAATTGGCCTCGAAATACATATACATATGTCAGACCCGGAATAATTTCACTGACCCCTGGTCTAACTATGCCCTACATAGACTGCTGGCCTAACTACACTGACTGTTGCCCTAACTGAACCGACTGCTGGCCTAACTAAACTGACTGGTGGCGTAACTACACTGACTGGTGGCCTAACTAAGCTATAGTTATGAGAATATGGCATATTGTATAATTTGTTTGACATATGTTGTTGAAATGTAGCACACTGATATAATTACCAATGATACAGTAGACTATTGCAAGTTGTAGAATCATAATATAGTTATATGTTGTTCAGTAAGATAGTGTTGTTGTGTCTTAAGTATGTATATACCATTTTCAACAGTTAATTTAAGATACACAATAGAAGACACATTGTAATGATAGTTGGTTTCGACCATGTGTATTACTTTCAATTCCTGGTTTTCTACACGATCCAAAGTGAACCCGAATAATAATCTGAAGTCATAATTTAATCACAATCTAAACAATATTTTTGAGTGTGAGAAATAAATAGCTGTTAGGTGGCAATTTCTGAAAATAACTGACTAGGTAGATGAAAAAACAGCAAGTTTGCCCACATAAATTGTCATTAACCAAGGGAAACACTGTTTCAGTCATTACGCGAAATGACTCTGTGTGTGCGTGCGTGCGTGCGTGAGTGCGTGCGTGCGTGCGTGCGTGTGTGTGTGTGTGTACATATATTAATTGGTTATACCCTATGACGGAACAGTAACCTGGAGTTGTTTTATGATGAGTATGATTTTGTTTAGCGAGACACCGCTGACTATTCGGGGTGATTACCGAAATACTGTACCGAGAAGACGCTGACGGAAAGAGCTGCGCGGGCTGTACCCACGAACAGAACATTTCATTTGAGATCAGCTCACTCTTGTGAACATATACTTCCTTCGTTCGACTAGGTCAGTGATAATACATATTGTGTAAAGCATCGATTGCCTGTATGCCATATATCAATATGCAGGTTGCAGGTTTTTTGTTGATTAGACGAAATTCCCCTTTTAATATTTTCACTTCTTTAAGGAAAAAAATAGTCAGCAGTAGTGCCCTCTGGCCAACTGATTAAAATTATTATATAGCCAGCAGATATATTTTGAGGAAAGAATTATTTATATTTTTCAGAAGTTTTTGCGCTTTGTTTTTGGGTTTTCTTTGTTTTTCTAGTCACCGGCAAAATAGCAGTTGATTGTCTAATGTTTTGATGTTATTTGTTTTATCTTTTACTTCTCTTTGTCTACATATAATATACATAATAATGATAGGCTATGTTCAGTGTGTGTAAACACGAACAACTACATGACGCACCATGATGTAGCTATGACGTTATTTTTGTACAACGAATCGTTCTTTTTTGAGCTACATCGATAATAAATTTGTATCGTCATTCATTGCACAACAGAATTAAGATGCATTAAAGTATATTTATGCTGCAGAGCGTCGTGTATTCAACATCAGAAGTCACTTACATTGGAGTGATTAATCAAACTAGTTTGGCGAAAGTAACAACTGTAATCGAACAAATGCAACAAGGCGAGATTATCGACCCTAATCCCCAAATGGAGAATCACCTGTTGCGATTAGCCACATTCGAAAATTTACCTGAATCTGCGTCGTTTTCACCATGTATGGCGTCAAAGGCCGGGTTTTATTACACAGGAGAAGGAGAATCTGTGGCGTGCTACAGTTGTGGACTGCGTCTAAACCACTTGGAGTCTGGCATCAATCCAATGAGAGCACACAAAGATCTATCTCCCGACTGTCAATTTGCTGTCACACAACACAGAGACGATGTGTCAGCAGAGCAAGTTGTGTCACAAATTGCTCCCACGAGTCGACTGTCATCACAGCTGTCACAAAGTCACAATCATCACCAGAGACGAAGACGTGGGTATAACAGTAGACAAGATTACTACAGGCAGTTGGCTTCGGTTGCCGGATCTCTCCGGTTGCCCGCGGACAACAACATTGACCGGACATCAAATGATTCTTCAATAGTCAGTTCTAGGCTCCCACATAGCAATGTCGACAGATTCACGTCCAGACAAATGATGCAGAGGATCAACAATAACGACCCAAGTTTGTTGGAGGAAATGAAATATGAAAGACAACGTGTGTCCAGTTACACCAACTGGCCACGAGACACCAACATTGAGCCTGAAGCTCTAGCCCAGGCCGGACTGTTCTACCTCTGCCGGGCTGACCGGGTCAAGTGTGCCTTCTGCCACGGCATCCTGCGTAACTGGGAGCCATCCGAGGAGCCAATGAGAAAACATCGTCGCCTTTTCCCCAGTTGCCCCTTCCTGCGTGACCCCCGGGCTGCAGGGAATGTGGCTCTTGGTGAGGAGCCGGGAGAGCAACAGATGCTGGTGAGTGGTGAATGGAGTTACTAGAACAGTTGATGTATTGCTACTTTGAAAATGTCATCGTTCACAAGTTTCTTGCAGTGTTACTGTTAATGTGATTATTCTACTGAATGTCGCCATTTGAGTTTTAGTAAATTACAATCATTCACTCACTCACTCACTTACTATCTCACTCACTCAGCCACTCACTCACTCAATCAATCATTTTCTTTCCCACTGGAGGATAAGGCGCCAACAAATCTTATCCAGCCAGCACGGTCTTGGGCAATCCATGTCTTCCCAGCCACCTCCAATTCTTCTTCCACGGTCCTTATCCATGTTCCCTGTGGTCTGCCTCTTCTCCCATTTCCAGGTGGTGTCCATTTCAAAGGTGTATGTGGAAGACTAGTTCTGTCCATGCGGAGAACATGTCCAAGCCATCTCCACCTTCTCTGCTTCACCTCATCGACGACGACGGCCTTCGGAGATTTTCTTTTTATTCACTCGCTGTTACCAATTAATTCTGAGGATGCGTCTGAGGCGCCTTCCCTCAAAACCTCTTATTCAGCTCTCTATCGTCTTGTTTGTCCTCCATGTTTCTAATTTTAACAAGATTTAACAAGATTTGCCATCCATGCCAAAGGCCCAGATGGCAAGTGGACAAGGAAGCCATTGGCTTATCGAGAGTCCAACAATGTTCATCTACTTATAACCCGCCCTCCTGAGATATGTGTCAACCTTGTTTTTAAACATATTCACGCTGCTAGCAGTTACACAATCTGTAGACAATTTGTTCCATGCATTTATTGTCCTCTGTGAGAAGGAGTGCTTCCTGATGTCCAATCTACATTGATCCTTTACTAATTTTACCCCATGTCCTCTAGTTCTGCTATCCTTCTTGAGTGAGAAAAACATATTTCTATCAATTTGTCTCTAGAGTTGTTAAACCACATTCTTTCAGGCGTTCTTCATAACTAAGGTCTCTCAGTTCTGGAATCATTTTAGTTGCTCTCCTTTGTATGCGTTCAAGCGTATCTATATCCTTCTTACGATATGGTCTCCATGCTTTTATACAGTATTCTAAATGAGGTCTAACTATTGCTTTATAAAGAGGTATAATTAACTTTTTTCCCTTGTATGTTAATGCATACAGTAATTCTGAGCGGGTTGTATCTGTATATTTTCAGTTTGGTCTGGATGTGTAGAGTGGTGGATTTCCAGATGTTGTTGAGAATGCTGCCAATCCGATCATTTTTGAGTTTTCGTTTTCAATGTTGTTGTTTACTGAGATGAAACAGCCAATATGTTTGAAGTCATTCACCTCTTCTAGGACTTTCCGTATCACGTTGATCTTTCTTGTGCTGTGTATCTTCAGTTGCTCTAGTTTGGTCTTGGTTGGGTGTGTCTTGGTTGGGTGTGTCTTGGTTGGGTGTGTCTTGGTTGGGTGTATCTTGAGACCAATTGTTTATGCTGTGTTGCCAACTATGTCCGCTTTTAATATGCCCATGGATGTGAAAAGAAGGCAAACGTCGACGGTGAAGTCTGTATCTTCTAGCCCTGCAATTAGTCCATATGAGACCTATTGGTCGACTACTGGTTACCAGTCACCAGTCGCTGACGACCAGAGTGGCGAGATGACGCATCTCTGCCATACCCCAGTCCTGACATGGAACCACTCGCTCTGTTATCCATCGTGCCTCACACAACACTGGTTGTCTGCATGCATTTCTGTCACGATTTTGATTACATTCGGACTGAAGCCACATGGCTGTTGGACTGACGATTGGTACTATGGAATGCCTTTTCAAAGTTGATGTAGTTGATGTAGAAGATTGAGTTCCTCTTCAGTGACTGCTCCACTATGGTCGAACCATAGATATCTCGTCTGTGTACAATCGTCCGCTCCGGAAACCTGCCTTTTGTTATTCTTCTTAAATTATACACATGCTATGAAATAACACACACCATTTCCAACGACTACAGTGACGTTGCACCGATATATCTGCATACACATGTCGTACATCCTTTCAGTTGTCATGAAAATATGAAAGTTTCTTTTGGGTACATTTCAGAACGTCACCAGCAACACAACAAGCAACTGTAGTACCGGACAATTGGGCATTGAAACCGCTCGTCCCAGACACCCAGCCATGGCGGTGGAGGCAGCGCGACTGGCCTCCTTCGACAGGTGGCCTCGCAGCAGTCCTGTGTCTCCAGAGAGTCTCGCTCGTGCTGGATTCTACTGCACAGGTAATGGGAGCAAACACAACCCTACCGGAATAGCAGCATTTCCTGGGCATATTATGGCTATATTAGATTAGCAAGCATGGCGGAAGAGCTCAGACGGCCATGTTGCATATATGCAAATTAATTATTTGTCGAAACGAAACAAATGTGGTTATTTGAATAGCTTTGAAATCAAGTCAAGTATCAAGTCAATGACCTCCAAGTCCAAATCAAGTCTCCAGTCATTTATCTGAATTCTAAATCAAATTAAGTCAAGTCAAAATGGACCATGTGAGTCCGACACGAGTCAGCCCAAGTCATTAGGGTTATCCACCAATCGCCATCATAGTTGTAGTTTTTCTGCGGTAATTGTAGCGGAACATTTCGGGGAATGCTGCCCCGACAAAACATTAGACGGTCGTAGCAAGAACTAGATAAGTATTGTACTCGGTGCGACCTGTCATAGCAAGAACTAGATAAGTATTGTACTCGGTGCGACCTGTCATAGCAAGAACTAGATAAGTATTGTACTCGGTGCGACCTGTCATAGCAAGAACTAGATAAGCATTGTACTCGGTGCGACCTGTCACAGCTGTGACAGAAAATCACTCGATGCAACAAATGTTGCTGAAAATGTTCATCAAATTGGTAGATAATAATGTTCATCAAGTTGGTAGATATTAAAGAAGTAACGATTTTTTCTAATCACAATCATAGATAGGCATACTTACTGAAAGTTTCGACTCAAGTTTTCAGCCCACATCAGGAACAGAACTTGTATATATCTGACATCCACTCGTGTATATCGGCTAAAAATAGTTCGTTTTATTTATACCCTGCTGATGCTTAATTGCAGAAACCTGAGCTCGTTTGCTACAGGAACACACAAAGAGTGATTGTTGGTAAAGGTCATTTAATAATTGTACCAACAGAAAATAATATGAATCAACGAAAAAATAGCTTGGCAGCTAGCACAAACATGCTCATCAAGAAAAATACAATAACATACAATACACGTATATCAAATGAGATATCGCTTAGTTGCCAATACAAAGTTGCTCATTGAGAAACAATTATTAAATGACAAAAGTAGAAGTAGTAAAGGTGGGGCGGTCCTTTGTCCCACCACATAAACATAGAATATCATCATCATAACAATGTTGTACAACGATCAGCTAACCAGTCAAATATGCATCTAAAATTAAAGGTTGTGTACTACAATCCCCATTGGGATTCTCATGAAAGAAAAAATTCAAGCACAATTCAATTGTTAAAATTTTTTCGTACAGCATACATATTACTGACCAAGACATTGTGTATACAAGTGAATACAGACTATACGCACTAAAACCTTCTAAAAAACCCGATGGGAAAATTATACATGAAGGAAAGCGTTAACGCACAATGGTGATTGTTTATCACAACCAAATTAGGAACTATCGGGAGTTGAATGTATACATACTATACAGGATCATAACATGGTAAGCAACACGCGAACAATGGAGGTAGACAGGGGAGGATGGTGGGAAGAAAAAATTCCAATGTGATGGCTCTGCAAAGTACGTCTAGCGTGGCTCAGAGTTCCAACACAAAGGGAATGACTCTCGTTCGCCACGTGATCACCTAACGTCATTTGACCACGAACCGTTTCGCGTACTACGGACTGTTTCCCAGGTTGCGGACTGAATATCACAGACTAACACTACCGCAACAATTAAACCAGTCATTTTCACCTCACATTGTATAAACACTATTTTGACATGTGTAAAAATATTCATTTATACCCTGCTGATGCTTAATTGCAGAAACCTGAGCTCGTTTGCTACATGAACACACAAAGAGTGATTGTTGGTAAAGGTCATTTAATAATTGTACCAACAGAAAATAATATGAATCAATGAAAAAGTAGCTTGGCAGCTAGCACAAACATACTCATCAAGAACAATACAATAAAATACAATACATGTTTATAAAATGAGATATCGCTTAGTTGCCAATACAAAGTTGCTCATTGAGAAACAATTATTAAATGACAAAAGTAGAAGTAGCAAAGGTGGGGCGGTCCTTTGTCCCACCAGGCCTCCAGTAATAGAGGCCCAACCCCCACCCCAGGGCGTTTTATATAATACTAAAATCTAGTTGTCGTTCTTAGTTATGTCAGCGGCTACGCTGGCTAGTGATTTGAAATACAAAAAGTGTTCGGGGTATCCACCAGGTGTTGATGTAGACGGTCTTTACAGAAACCACTGGTCGCCCGACGGTGAGCAATATCAGTGCGGGTAACAATAGAGACAACAGTCACGTGCCTGTGTTTTATGTTGACGTGTCATACTTAAGACTAAGTACCCTGAGGTGATAATACATTCCCCTTTAACTCGTTGATTTGTTTGCCACCAGGTGCTCAGAATACAGTTTGTTGTTTCTTCTGCGACGGACGTATCAACAGTTGGCAGCCAAATGACGACCCAATGACGGAGCATCGTCGCCGGTTCCCACAATGTGGCTTTTTGAGGCTGACTAGTGACGCTGAGGACGAACGCACTGCTGCCACTGAGTCCTCACACGAGGTAAACACTACATTGTCACTGTATCAGTGTAAGCCTTCATGGCGGCGCTGTTGGTGATGTTGCAGATGTGCGATAGAACAATTGGTGGAAAGGGGAATGTAAGGGGAATAGCAGGTGTTTATAGACAAACTATCCTGTGTTTAGACACTAGAATTGTGTTGCCTCATGTTGTATTCCTTTATTTCTTTAGTGTTCAAACATAAAACTACATGTTGGAGTTGATGTACAGTGATTATACATACTATTGTTTCTTTGATGTTGTAGTTGAGTTCGGTCAGTGATATGACAACGACACCATCTATGGCAGCGGGCCAAGGAAACTCTGGTAAACATGTTGCTTCGATACAACATTAAATACAATCAGAGAATACAGCATTGCATTGCATATAAATAAATGAATAAATAAATACAACATTTAAAACAGGCATTTACAATATTAATATAATATTATCACAACCACACTTGAACTAATTAAAGAGTATTTTATTTATAGATTAAACAAGATCCAGATTGACAAGTGTTGCGTTTATGTTGTAGCTGCGACATCACAGAACCCCACAATGACGTGTAAGGTGTGTCTGGACGCTGAAATGAACACCCTCTTCCTGCCGTGCGGCCATCTTGTCTGCTGCGGCCACTGCGCCGTGGCTCTCTCCACCTGCCCCATCTGTCGGTCTGACATCAATGGAACTGTCCGCACCTACCTTGCGTAAAATAATATATAGAATCACATCGCAGTAAATGTTCTTCCGGTTTGATAACAAATAGTTCTATAACAAATGTAACACATGTTAGAAATACTACCACAATTAAATCATTAATATGTACTTGTCCGTTACGATGTCCATCGATTACAATCACAGTTCACTTAATCCAATATTAATAATAACTAAAACTATGTGATGTTTTGTCACTATATGGTGATATATATAATATTTACAAGGAACATATATGAATGGTTATATGGCAAACGTTGCGAAAACCTATGTTTTCCAATTTGGTACAGTTTAACTTGCGTTCCTTAAATATTTAGGTGGAATGGATTAATACACACGCAATTTATTTTGTCGAAATAACACGCAGGAGATAATGGATCGGATTTTGTGGCATGCCAAAAATATAGAATGAATGGCTAAGTCAGAAACTAGCCAAACAAAAAAATTATATCCTATGCTATGGTGGTCAGTTGTTAAACGTCAAATAACTATGTATTTAGTCAAATTGATCTACCTCAAAATTGTTATAGAAATTAACGTTGTGAAAAATAAAAAAAAAATAAAAAAATATTCATGGAGAAAATACGGCATAACTATGTAGCATTTAAAGCAACATGTTTGCTCTTTATCCATGTTACGTCAATGCTATTAAATTAGTTCAGTAGCAGTTGCGAACGTTCTCATCTGCAACCTGAACCTCCAGCTAGTGACAACGTTCTGTCAACAGCAACGACCGGTGCATGTCGTTGTCTTCCAGCTGGCATAGCGACAGAACGTTTTCAGTTTCGGACACGTGGATGTGGAACAACCTTCTTCTCGATATAAAAAACATTTTCACTTTAATTAGCCTTAAACGACTTTTGGAGACCTGTGTGTGACGCACAATAAATATGCAATTAAATATGTACATAGGCGTCACGTTTGAACTAATTTATTGTTATTATTCATATAATTAATACATTTTATATTTGTGTGCGTACATGCGTGCATGCGTGAGTGCATGAGTGAATGTGTGCGAGCGACATGGTTTAATTAATGTAGTATTTATTTTATTTACTTAATTAATTAAATATTCATATATATATATATATAAATATTCACTGTACAGTGAATTAAGACTTAAACCTATATACCTTTTATTACTTTGTTATTGTTTAACGTTCACATTGTTGAAAATGTCAATATTTGACAGGTTTTACAATATACAAAATGGACTGTGATACCTACATCTATTATGAATGTCACGATTACTATGCTATAATACTTTGTGCTAATATCTGTACAACTGTGATATAAGACTATATTGTTAAAGCTTAATGACTACTGACTTGTGCAATGATAATTGGGTGCTACTATCTATACAACTGTGATATAAGACAATTATTGTTATAGTTTAGTGACCACTGACTTGTGTCATAAACGTCGCAGTGTATAATGGTCAACAAATTTCTACGCATCCATCTGCTGCTCTGTCGTGTGCTGTATGTTTGTACATGTTGTATATTTCTTTAAAATACTGTTTTTATTGATATATTTATTTTCTATGGACATAATGCTTATTATTATCATTATATATATATATATATATATATATATATATATATATATATATATATATATATATATATATATATATATATATATATATATATATATATAATATTATATTATATTAGTTAGTTAGGTTAATACTTGGTTAACAAAATTAATAAAATTAATTATTTGAAAAACATCAGCAAAGCACATCTTTTTTATGTCCTATTGTTCGTGTACTGTTCGTAGCCTTCGATTCGTAAACTGTCACGTGGTTCTGGCATAAGCAAAATAAAAAACAAATGACATATATAATTCTAATTTATTGTCTATAAATCAACTTTATGCATATTCCTTAGTATTAACATAACATATATTAATTTTATTTGAAGTTCAATAATGATTAAATCAAAATAATATTAATAGCGTGGCTCCTACAACAGCGTCCAAGCCTGGTCTTAGTTTGAGTCTCGATGACCCACAATAATTGTGTCCTATTTAGATTGCCCTACTTCACATTACATACGGGTATACACGTAAATGTGTTCATTTTTTATATGGAACCAGTGAGCATCATATAACGGTGCATAATATAACGGTACATAATATAACGGTACATAATATAACGGTACATAATATAACGGTACATAATATAACGGTACATAATATAACGGTACATAATATAACGGTACACGTTTCGCGGCAGAATAATAACATTGCTAACGATCGGGATTACGATGGCGATCGTGATCCCACTCAACTTGGTGTTACTGCTGGTCAGTCATAAGGGAGAAGATAAGCAAGGAGAAAAGTGGTAAATATACTGGTGAAAACATACAGAACAGGAAGGAAAATAATGGGTAGATTACTTGTACGTGGTGTGAGAGTACAATTGCTCTGGTGATTCGTTAATAAGGAAGTATATCCATGGCTGACACACTGTGAGGACGGTAGACCCGGACGTTTGTGCATGCCGTAGGAGGCCCCGGTGGGCATCAACGTTCAATTTAGTCGGGAGTCATTGTGTAAAAACCAACCAACTCAGTGAAGTGTTCGTCAAAAACCACCATGATCAATAACTAATACTAATAAATCATAACTTTTATTTGTATAGCGCCGTATATCCAGATATAAAACCTGGTCAGATAAAATACAACATTTGTAAGACAAAATTCTATAAATAATCTTCAAAAGCTGTCTTAAAAAAGGTATGTCTTAAATTGAGACTTAAACAATTCGAGTGAATCAGCGACACGAATAAGTATCGGCAGATCGTTCCAAAGGCCCTGGAGTGTACGGCGAGATAATGTACGCGGGTGTGTACGGCGAGATAATGTACGCGGGCGCGAGATCGTGTAACGCGCGGTAGGTCAACAGAAGAATCTTGCAGTTGATTCGCCATCGGACCGGCAGCCAGTGAAGCGCAATAAGGGAGGGCGTGACGTGCTGATGGACGCAGCGCCGATGTCGCGTTGTTAGGCGAGCCGCCGAATGTTGCACCATTTGAAGCTTCTGAATTAAACACACGTTTACTCCAAACAACACAGCATTGCCATAGTCCAGTCTGGACGTAACAAGCGCGTGTACGATCGTCTTGCACGTATGGGTCGTTAAGCATTTTCGATTTTTTGCGATCTTGTGCAGTTGGAAATACGCCCCCTGACACGTGCGAGCGACTTGTGTCGACATACACAAGGTGTTGTCCACGAAGACGCCTCTCTTACAGATACTCAGTTTTAAATAGATGTATGACTACTTTCAACACATTGTATTTAGCTGAACCCACTTGTCATATATTTATACGAGCCAATACCTTCAGATCTGTAATTAAAAAAATGTCTATGTATAATGCTAATGTCTTAGTTTGCTATGTTAGTAATGTCGGTATTGTGTGGTTTTATACCCTTATCATAACTATTGTTCTTACTATTTTTATTATTTATACGTATTGTTCTTATATTTGTTATCTGTCCTTTTACTATAAACAAATACAATAAAATGACTGCGGTGTTTTGTCACACCCACACACGTTGATTGTATCAACAGTTGGAGGAACTTTACATTAGAGCGCACAGAAAACAATTGCCTCTGTCTTGGTCTCATTTAGCAGTAAGTGATGGTCCATCACCCATCGTTTGACGTCAACTGTACATCGCTCGATTCTTCGGATAGCATCCTCTACCTCGCAGGGTTGGTCACGAGGGAATTCTGCGTACAGTTGTGCATCGTCAGTGTATATATGAAACTTAACGTTGTGTTTGGCGAACATGGCGCTAATTGGCACGGAGTAGATAGAGAACAACAGGGGCCCAAGAACCGACCCCCGCGGCACACCACAACACAGCTGTCGTCGACGAGATATGGCATCGACGATTTTTATCGCCACCGTTCTGTTGGACAGGTAAGACGACAGCCATGCCAGTGCCGGGTCTCGCGGGCTGATTAAATGCATCTGCTGCAGTAGCATGGCGTGATCCACGGTGTCAAATGTCGTAGTAAGGTCGAGTACTGAAATCGTGAATCGTGAGTCGTGAATACGGACAAGAGCAGTTTCGGTGCTATGATGTGGGCGATATGCTCTCTCTGGAAGGAGTCGAGAAGTTTGTTTTCGTCTATGTAGCGCCGAAGGTCAACCGCGACATGTCTCTCCAACAGCTTCGAAACAAAGCTGAGGTTTGAAATTGGGCGGAAGTTCTTAATGTCATTTGCGTCTAGACCAGTCTTCTTCGGCAGTGGCGTGACTAGTGCATGTTTCATGTCGGATGGCACTGTCGCCGGTTCCAGCGATACATTAATGATGCTGACTAGAGTTGGTACGATGCTGTTAATGTTCGTCTTCAGCAGTGATGTCGGCAAGATTTGCGAGGGCATTTGTTCACGAGTCGGATGATAGCGGTGGCTGTTGTCGATGTGAATGCTGACAGAGTGCAATATTCGTGATTGTTGTAGATTTGCGGCAACGGTGGAGGCGCGTCACAGGGATTCAGCGAGTGGCGGATTTTCTCAGTCTTGGCGAACAAATATACAAGAAAACGTTCCGCCAAATCCGCGTGCGATTTAGCCGTCACTAGTTGTTTTTTGTAGAGGTATCGCAGAGTCGTGAAAATGTCTCTATGCACGACTAGCCGCGTCTCTCGCCACTGCCGGTCCGCTCGTCTCTCGCCACCGCCGGTCCGCTCGTCTCTCGCCACCGCCGGTCCACTCGTCGAAGTTGTCGTTTCACATCTGACAGTTCATTGTTGTCCCACGGTGTATGGGGGCGGACTGTGATAAGACGGGTGGTGAGTTGTGCGTGAGTATTTATCTACTCCGTGATACTGGTGATGTATTGGAGAGACAGTCCTGTGATAGTGGTGATGTATTGGAGAGACAGTCCTGTGATAGTGTTGGTTTATTGGAGAGACAGTCCTGTGATAGTGGTGGTGTATTGGAGAGACAGTCCTGTGATAGTAGAGTTGTATTGGAGAGACAGTCCTGTGATAGTGGTGGTGTATTGGACAGACAGTCCTGTGATAGTGGTGTTGTATTGGAGAGACAATCCTGCGATGCAGTCGCTTGGGTCGATTAGCAGTCGCGATGTTCTCGGGTCTGTGACAAACTATAAAATCAATAGGACCAATTTAAATAGAACAGCAATAAAACATTGGGCGTACCCTAAATCACACAACGTTCGTCATAGCAACCAGACTATGAATAACCACAGCCATGTTACCAACCGGTGCACGCACATTCATTCTAAATCACACAACGTTCGTCATAGCAACCAGACAGTGAATAACCACAGCCATGTTACCAACCGGTGCACGCACATTCATTCTAAATCCCCATTGACCGGCAATAATAGTGACTGCATGTATATGGGTAAACAACCATTGACCCGCAATCAGTAGTGGCTTGTCATGACGCTGGCTATGTGACTGTCATTGTTCCACGGTCGTCATGCTTCGCTGATGACGTGTACCGGGTTCATGCTGATCTATTAATATACATATATATATATATACATTGCTAACGGAACAATCCATTCGGTGAATAATCAGGTGACGTAGCTTACGTAGCTGGTGATTCCGCCGGAACTGGTGATTCCCGTCGAAACAGGTGACCCCGCTATATATATGTATATATATATATATATATATATATATATATATATATATATATATATATATATATATATATATATATATATATATATATATATATATATATATATATATATATATACTTCCACTGTCACATATTCATTGGATCACTGTGTGCAGAGTCAACTAGAGGTAAGTTGCTACGTTCAATATTGTGCGGTAGAAACAACAGCGACATCGTTTATGGGAGAACGAACATCGCGAACATTTAATGCAGATCTGTCATATTTTGTTGGTTTTTATGAAACGGCACAAAGACATACACTTAAACGCATAGTGTATGTATCGTAGTCTATGTGACGCATTTATTAAACATATAATCTAGTTGATGTCGCAATGCCACTTCTTAGACTATGGCATATAACTCAATAGTATACTGATAACATGGTACTCATCATGGTACTGATAACATGGTACTCTATGCACACTTCGACATCGTAGAGAACAACATATTTCCCTCAACTATAGGTTGTTACATGTAATAGTGTATGGTTATAATGTCACCGACAACGTGTATGCGGCGGCGCCAGATGTTCACTTACCGCCTTCACATCATGCACAGGGATAGATCTTCCTCTTCACCTACCGCCTTCACATCATACACAGGGATAGATCTCCCTCTTCACCTACAGCCTTCACATCATACACAGGGATAGATCTCCTTCTTCACCTACCGTCTTCACATCATACACAGGGATAGATCTCCTTCTTCACCTACCGTCTTCACATCATGCACAGGGATAGATCTCCCTCTCCACCTACCGCCTTCACATCATACACAGGGATAGATCTCCTTCTTCACCTACCGTCTTCACATCATACACAGGGATAGATCTCCTTCTTCACCTACGGTCTTCACATCATGCACAGGGATAGACCTCCCTCTTCACCTATCGTCTTCACATCATGCACAGGGATAGATCTTCCTCTTCACCTACCGCCTTCACATCATACACAGGGATAGATCTCCCTCTTCACCTACCGCCTTCACATCATACGCAGGGATAGATCTCCTTCTTCACCTACCGTCTTCACATCATACACAGGGATAGATCTCCTTCTTCACCTACCGTCTTCACATCATGCACAGGGATAGATCTCCCTCTCTACCTACCGCCTTCACATCATGCACAGGGATAGACCTCCCTCTTCACCTATCGTCTTCACATCATGCACAGGGATAGATCTCCCTCTTCACCTACCGTCTTCACATCATACACAGGGATAGATCTCCCTCTTCACCTACCGTCTTCACATCATACACAGGGATAGATCTCCCTCTTCATCTACCGTCTTCACATCATACACAGGGATATATCTCCCTCTTCACCTACCGTCTTCACATCATGCACAGGGATAGATCTCCCTCTTCACCTACCGTCTTCACATCATACACAGGGATAGATCTCCCTCTTCATCTACCGTCTTCACATCATACACAGGGTAGATCTCCTTCTTCACCTACCGTCTTCACATCATACACAGTGGTAGATCTCCCTCTTCACCTACCGCCTTCACATCATACACAAGGATAGATCTCCCTCTTCACATACCGTCTTCACATCATGCACAGTGGTAGACCTCCCTCTTCACCTACCGCCTTCACATCATACACAGGGGAAGATCTCCCTCTTCACCTACCGTCTTCACATCATACACAGGGATAGATCTCCCTCTTCACCTACCGTCTTCACATCATGCACAGTGGTAGACCTCCCTCTTCACCTACCGCCTTCACATCATACACAGGGGTAGATATCACTCTTCACCTACCCTCTTCACATCATACACAGTGGTAGATCTCCCTCTTCACCTACCGCCTTCACATCATGCAAAGGGATAGATCTCCCTCTTCACCTACCGTCTTCACATCATACACAGGGGTAGACCTCCCTCTTCACCTACCGCCTTCACATCATACACAGGGGTAGATATCCCTCTTCACCAACCGTCTTCACATCATACACAGTGGTAGATCTCCCTCTTCACCTACCGTCTTCACATCATACACAGGGGTAGATCTCCCTCTTCACCTACCGCCTTCACATCATACACAGGCATAGATCTCCCTCTTCACCTACCGCCTTCACACCATGCACAGGGGTAGATCTCCCTCTTCACCTACCGTCTTCACATCATACACAGTGGTAGATCTCCCTCTTCACCTACCGTCTTCACATCATACACAGTGGTAGATCTCCCTCTTCATCTACCGTCTTCACATCATACACAGGGGTAGATCTCCCTCTTCACCTACCGCCTTCACATCATACACAGGGATAGATATCCCTCTTCACCTACCGCCTTCACACCATGCACAGGGGTAGATCTCCCTCTTCACCTACCGTCTTCACATCATACACAGTGGTAGATCTCCCTCTTCACCTACCGTCTTCACATCATACACAGTGGTAGATCTCCCTCTTCACCTACCGTCTTCACATCATACACAGGGGTAGATCTCCCTCTTCACCTACCGTCTTCACATCATACATAGGGATAGATCTCCCTCTTCACCTACCGCCTTCACATCATACACAGTGATAGACCTCCCTCTTCACCTACCGTCTTCACATCATACACAGTGGTAGATCTCCCTCTTCACCTACCGCCTTCACATCATGCACAGGGATAGATCTTCCTCTTCACCTACCGCCTTCACATCATACACAGGGATAGATCTCCCTCTTCACCAACCGTCTTCACATCATGCACAGGGATAGATCTCCCTCTTCACCTACCGCCTTCACATCATGCACAGGGATAGATCTCCCTCTTCACCTACCGCCTTCACATCATGCACAGGGATAGATCTCCCTCTTCACCTACCGTCTTCACATCATGCACAGTGGTAGATCTCCCTCTTCACCTACCGCCTTCACTTCATGCACAGGGATAGATCTCCCTCTTCAACTACCGCCTTCACATCATGCACAGGGATAGATATCCCTCTTCACCTACCGCCTTCACATCATGCACAGTGGTAGATCTCCCTCTTCACCTACCGCCTTCACATCATGCGCAGGGATAGATCTCCCTCTTCACCTACCGTCTTCACATCATACACAGTGGTAGATCTCCCTCTTCACCTACCGCCTTCACATCATGCACAGGGATAGATATCCATCTTCACCTACCGCCTTCACATCATGCACAGGGATAGATCTCCATCTTCACCTACCGCCTTCACATCATGCACAGGGATAGATCTCCCTCTTCACCTACCGCCTTCACATCATGCACAGGGATAGATCTCCCTCTTCACCTACCGCCTTCTCATCATACACAATGGTAGATCTCCCTCTTCACCTACCGTCTTCACATCATACACAGGGTAGATCTCCCTCTTCTCCTACCGCCTTCACATCATACACAGTGGTAGATCTCCCTCTTCACCTACCGCCTTCACATCATACACAGTGGTAGATCTCCCTCTTCACCTACCGTCTTCACATCATACACAGTGGTAGATCTCCCTCTTCACCTACCGCCTTCACATCATACACAATGGTAGATCTCCCTCTTCTCCTACCGCCTTCACATCATACACAGTGGTAGATCTCCCTCTTCACCTACCGTCTTCACATCATACACAGTGGTAGATCTCTCTCTTCACCAACCGTCTTCACATCATACACAGTGGTAGATCTCCCTCTTTTCCTACCGCCTTCACATCATACACAGTGGTAGATCTCTCTCTTCACCTACCGCTTTCACATCATACACAGTGGTAGATCTCCCTTTTCACCTACCGTCTTCACATCATACACAGTGGTAGATCTCCCTCTTCACCTACCGTCTTCACATCATACACAGTGGTAGATCTCCCTCTTTTCCAACCGCCTTCACATCATACACAGTGGTAGATCTACCTCTTCTCCTACCGCCTTCAAATCATACACAGTGGTAGATCTCCCTCTTCACCTACCGTCTTCACATCATACACAGTGGTAGATCTCCCTCTTCACCTACCGTCTTCACATCATACACAGGGATAGATCTCCCTCTTCACCTACCGTCTTCACATCATGCACAGTGGTAGACCTCCCTCTTCACCTACCGCCTTCACATCATACACAGGGGTAGATATCACTCTTCACCTACCGTCTTCACATCATACACAGTGGTAGATCTCCCTCTTCACCTACCGCCTTCACATCATGCAAAGGGATAGATCTCCCTCTTCACCTACCGTCTTCACATCATACACAGGGGTAGACCTCCCTCTTCACCTACCGCCTTCACATCATACACAGGGGTAGATATCCCTCTTCACCTACCGTCTTCAAATCATACACAGTGGTAGATCTCCCTCTTCACCTACCGTCTTCACATCATACACAGGGGTAGATCTCCCTCTTCACCTACCGCCTTCACATCATACACAGGGATAGATCTCCCTCTTCACCTACCGCCTTCACACCATGCACAGGGGTAGATCTCCCTCTTCACCTACCGTCTTCACATCATACACAGTGGTAGATCTCCCTCTTCACCTACCGTCTTCACATCATACACAGTGGTAGATCTCCCTCTTCATCTACCGTCTTCACATCATACACAGGGGTAGATCTCCCTCTTCACCTACCGCCTTCACATCATACACAGGGATAGATCTCCCTCTTCACCTACCGCCTTCACACCATGCACAGGGGTAGATCTCCCTCTTCACCTACGGTCTTCACATCATACACAGTGGTAGATCTCCCTCTTCACCTACCGTCTTCACATCATACACAGTGGTAGATCTCCCTCTTCACCTACCGTCTTCACATCATACACAGGGGTAGATCTCCCTCTTCACCTACCGTCTTCACATCATACACAGGGATAGATCTCCCTCTTCACATACCGCCTTCACATCATACACAGTGATAGACCTCCCTCTACACCTACCGTCTTCACATCATACACAGTGGTAGATCTCCCTCTTCACCTACCGCCTTCACATCATGCACAGGGATAGATCTCCCTCTTCACCTACCGCCTTCACATCATACACAGGGATAGATCTCCCTCTTCACCAACCGTCTTCACATCATGCACAGGGATAGATCTCCCTCTTCACCTACCGCCTTCACATCATGCACAGGGATAGATCTCCCTCTTCACCTACCGCCTTCACATCATGCACAGGGATAGATCTCCCTCTTCACTTACCGTCTTCACATCATGCACAGGGATAGATCTCCCTCTTCACCAACCGTCTTCACATCATGCATAGGGATAGATCTCCCTCTTCACCTACAGCCTTCACATCATGCACAGGGATAGATCTCCCTCTTCACCTACCGCCTTCACATCATGCACAGGGATAGATCTCCCTCTTCACCTACCGTCTTCACATCATGCACAGTGGTAGATCTCCCTCTTCACCTACCGCCTTCACGTCATGCACAGGGATAGATCTCCCTCTTCAACTACCGCCTTCACATCATGCACAGGAATAGATCTCCTTCTTCACCTACCGCCTTCACAACATGCACAGGGATAGATCTCCCTCTCCACCTACCGCCTTCACATCATACACAGGGATAGATCTCCTTCTTCACCTACCGTCTTCACATCATACACAGGGATAGATCTTCTTCTTCACCTACTGTCTTCACATCATGCACAGGGATAGACCTCCCTCTTCACCTATCGTCTTCACATCATACACAGGGATAGATCTCCCTCTTCATCTACCGTCTTCACATCATACACAGTGGTAGATCTCCCTCTTCACCTACCGTCTTCACATCATACACAGGGGTAGATCTCCCTCTTCACCTACCGCCTTCACATCATACACAGGGATAGATCTCCCTCTTCCCCTACCGTCTTCACATCATACACAGGGGTAGATCTCCCTCTTCACCTACCGTCTTCACATCATACACAGGGATAGATCTCCCTCTTCACCTACCGCCTTCACATCATACACAGTGATAGACCTCCCTCTTCACCTACCGTCTTCACATCATACACAGTGGTAGATCTCCCTCTTCACCTACCGCCTTCACATCATGCACAGGGATAGATCTCCCTCTTCACCTACCGCCTTCACATCATACACAGGGATAGATCTCCCTCTTCACCAACCGTCTTCACATCATGCACAGGGATAGATCTCCATCTTCACCTACCGCCTTCACATCATGCACAGGGATAGATCTCCCTCTTCACCTACCACCTTCACATCATGCACAGGGATAGATCTCCCTCTTCACCTACCGTCTTCACATCATGCACAGTGGTAGATCTCCTTCTTCACCTACCGCCTTCACATCATGCACAGGGATAGATCTCCCTCTTCACCTACCGCCTTCACATCATGCACAGGGATAGATATCCCTCTTCACCTTCCGCCTTCACATCATGCGCAGGGATAGATCTCCCTTTTCACCTACCGTCTTCACATCATACACAGTGGTAGATCTCCCTCTTCATCTACCGCCTTCACATCATGCACAGGGATAGATCTCCGTCTTCACCTACCGCCTTCACATCATGCACAGGGATAGATCTCCATCTTCACCTACCGCCTTCACATCATGCACAGGGATAGAACTCCCTCTTCACCTACCGCCTTCTCATCATACACAATGGTAGATCTCCCTCTTCACCTACCGTCTTCACATCATACACAGGGTAGATCTCCCTCTTCTCCTACCGCCTTCACATCATACACAGTGGTAGATCTCCCTCTTCACTTACCGCCTTCACATCATACACAGTGGTAGATCTCCCTCTTCACCTACCGTCTTCACATCATACACAGTGGTAGATCTCCCTCTTCACCTACCGCCTTCACATCATACACAGTGGTAGATCTCCCTCTTCTCCTACCGCCTTCACATCATACACAGTGGTAGATCTCCCTCTTCACCTACCATCTTCACATCATACACAGTGGTAGATCTCTCTCTTCACCTACCGTCTTCACATCATACACAGTGGTAGATCTCCCTCTTTTCCTACCGCCTTCACATCATACACAGTGGTAGATCTATCTCTTCACCTACCGCTTTCACATCATACACAGTGGTAGATCTCCCTCTTCACCTACCATCTTCACATCATACACAGTGGTAGATCTCTCTCTTCACCTACCGTCTTCACATCATACACAGTGGTAGATCTCCCTCTTTTCCTACCGTCTTCACATCATACACAGTGGTAGATCTCCCTCTTCACCTACCGTCTTCACATCATACACAGGGGTAGATCTCCCTCTTCACCTACCGCCTTCACATCATACACAGGGATAGATCTCCCTCTTCACCTACCGCCTTCACACCATGCACAGGGGTAGATCTCCCTCTTCACCTACCGTCTTCAAATCATTCACAGTGGTAGATCTCCCTCTTCACCTACCGTCTTCACATCATACACAGTGGTAGATCTCCCTCTTCATCTACCGTCTTCACATCATACACAGGGGTAGATCTCCCTTTTCACCTACCGCCTTCACATCATACACAGGGATAGATCTCCCTCTTCACCTACCGCCTTCACACCATGCACAGGGGTAGATCTCCCTTTTCACCTACGGTCTTCACATCATACACAGTGGTAGATCTCCCTCTTCACCTACCGTCTTCACATCATACAAAGTGGTAGATCTCCCTCTTCACCTACCGTCTTCACATCATACACAGGGGTAGATCTCCCTCTTCACCTACCGTCTTCACATCATACACAGGGATAGATCTCCCTCTTCACCTACCGCCTTCACATCATACAAAGTGGTAGATCTCCCTCTTCACCTACCGTCTTCACATCATACACAGGGGTAGATCTCCCTCTTCACCTACCGCCTTCACATCATACACAGGGATAGATCTCCCTCTTCACCTACCGCCTTCACATCATACACAGTGGTAGATCTCCCTCTTCACCTACCGGCTTCACATCATACACAGTGGTAGATCTCCCTCTTCACCTACCGCCTTCACATCATACACAGTGATAGACCTCCCTCTTCACCTACCGTCTTCACATCATACACAGTGGTAGATCTCCCTCTTCACCTACCGCCTTCACATCATGCACAGGGATAGATCTCCCTCTTCACCTACCGCCTTCACATCATACACAGGGATAGATCTCCCTCTTCACCAACCGTCTTCACATCATGCACAGGGATAGATCTCCCTCTTCACCTACCGCCTTCACATCATGCACAGGGATAGATCTCCCTCTTCACCTACCGCCTTCACATCATGCACAGGGATAGATCTCCCTCTTCACTTACCGTCTTCACATCATGCACAGGGATAGATCTCCCTCTTCACCTACCGTCTTCACATCATACACAGTGGTAGATCTCCCTCTTCACCTACCGTCTTCACATCATACACAGTGGTAGATCTCCCTCTTCACCTACCGTTTTCACATCATACACAGTGGTAGATCTCCCTCTTCACCTACCGTCTTCACATCATACACAGTGGTAGATCTCCCTCTTCATCTACCGTCTTCACATCATACACAGGGGTAGATCTCCCTCTTCACCTACCGCCTTCACATCATACACAGGGATAGATCTCCCTCTTCACCTACCGCCTTCACACCATGCACAGGGGTAGATCTCCCTTTTCACCTACGGTCTTCACATCATACACAGTGGTAGATCTCCCTCTTCACCTACCGTCTTCACATCATACACAGTGGTAGATCTCCCTCTTCACCTACCGTCTTCACATCATACACAGGGGTAGATCTCCCTCTTCACCTACCGTCTTCACATCATACACAGGGATAGATCTCCCTCTTCACCTACCGCCTTCACATCATACACAGTGATAGACCTCCCTCTTCACCTACCGTCTTCACATCATACACAGTGGTAGATCTCCCTCTTCACCTACCGCCTTCACATCATGCACAGGGATAGATCTCCCTCTTCACCTACCGCCTTCACATCATACACAGGGATAGATCTCCCTCTTCACCAACCGTCTTCACATCATGCACAGGGATAGATCTCCCTCTTCACCTACCGCCTTCACATCATGCACAGGGATAGATCTCCCTCTTCACCTACCGCCTTCACATCATGCACAGGGATAGATCTCCCTCTTCACTTACCGTCTTCACATCATGCACAGGGATAGATCTCCCTCTTCACCTACCGTCTTCACATCATACACAGTGGTAGATCTCCCTCTTCACCTACCGTCTTCACATCATACACAGTGGTAGATCTCCCTCTTCACCTACCGTTTTCACATCATACACAGTGGTAGATCTCCCTCTTCACCTACCGTCTTCACATCATACACAGTGGTAGATCTCCCTCTTCATCTACCGTCTTCACATCATACACAGGGGTAGATCTCCCTCTTCACCTACCGCCTTCACATCATACACAGGGATAGATCTCCCTCTTCACCTACCGCCTTCACACCATGCACAGGGGTAGATCTCCCTTTTCACCTACGGTCTTCACATCATACACAGTGGTAGATCTCCCTCTTCACCTACCGTCTTCACATCATACACAGTGGTAGATCTCCCTCTTCACCTACCGTCTTCACATCATACACAGGGGTAGATCTCCCTCTTCACCTACCGTCTTCACATCATACACAGGGATAGATCTCCCTCTTCACCTACCGCCTTCACATCATACACAGTGATAGACCTCCCTCTTCACCTACCGTCTTCACATCATACACAGTGGTAGATCTCCCTCTTCACCTACCGCCTTCACATCATGCACAGGGATAGATCTCCCTCTTCACCTACCGCCTTCACATCATACACAGGGATAGATCTCCCTCTTCACCAACCGTCTTCACATCATGCACAGGGATAGATCTCCCTCTTCACCTACCGCCTTCACATCATGCACAGGGATAGATCTCCCTCTTCACCTACCGCCTTCACATCATGCACAGTGGTAGATCTCCCTCTTCACCTACCGTCTTCACATCATACACAGTGATATATCTCTCTCTTCACCTACCGCCTTCACATCATACACAGTGGTAGATCTCCCTCTTCACCTACCGCCTTCACATCATACACAGTGGTAGATCTCCCTCTTCACCTACCGTCTTCACATCATACACAGTGATAGATCTCCCTCTTCACCTACCGTCTTCACATCATACACAGTGGTAGATCAACCTCTTCACCTACCGCCTTCACATCATACACAGTGGTAGATCTCCCTCTTCACCTACCGTCTTCACATCATACACAGTGGTAGATCTCCCTCTTCACCTACCGTCTTCACAACATACACAGTGATAGATCTCCCTCTTCAACAACCGTCTTCACATCATACACAGTGGTAGATCTCCCTCTTCACCTACCGTCTTCACATCATACAGAGTGATAGATCTCACTCTTCACCTACCGTCTCCACATCATACACAGTGGTAGATCTCCCTCTTCACCTACCGTCTTCACATCATACACTGTGGTAGATCTCTCTCTTCACCTACCGTCTTCACATCATACACAGTGTTAGATCTCCCTCTTTTCCTACCTCCTTCACATCATACACAGTGGTAGATCTACCTCTTCTCCTACCGCCTTCACATCATACACAGCGGTAGATCTCCCTCTTCACCTACCGTCTTCACATCATACACAGTGGTAGATCTCCCTCTTCACCTACCGCTTTCACATCATACACAGTGATAGATCTCCCTCTTCAACTACCGTCTTCACATCATACACAGTGGTAGATCTACCTCTTCTCCTACCGCCTTCACATCATACACAGTGATAGATCTCCCTCTTCACCTACCGCCTTCACATCATGCACAGGGATAGATCTCCATCTTTACCTACCGCCTTCACATCATGCACAGGGATAGATCTCCATCTTCACCTACCGCCTTCACATCATGCACAGGGATAGATCTCCCTCTTCATATACCGCCTTCACATCATGCACAGGGATAGATCTCCCTCTTCACCTACCGCCTTCTCATCATACACAATGGTTGATCTCCCTCTTCACCTACCGTCTTCACATCATACACAGGGTAGATCTCCCTCTTCTCCTACCGCCTTCACATCATACACAGTGGTAGATCTCCCTCTTCACCTACCGCCTTCACATCATACACAGTGGTAGATCTCCCTCTTCACCTACCGTCTTCACATCATACACCGTGGTAGATCTCCCTCTTCACATACCGCCTTCACATCATACACAGTGGTAGATTTCCCTCTTCTCCTACCGCCTTCACATCATACACAGTGGTAGATCTCCCTCTTCACCTACCGTCTTCACATCATACACAGTGGTAGATCTCCCTCTTCACCTACCGCCTTCACATCATACACAGTGGTAGATCTCCCTCTTCACCTACCGTCTTCACATCATGCACAGGGATAGATCTCCCTCTTCATCTACCGTCTTCACATCATACACAGGGGTAGATCTCCCTCTTCACCTACCGCCTTCACATCATACACAGGGATAGATCTCCCTCTTCACCTACCGCCTTCACACCATGCACAGTGGTAGATCTCCCTCTTCACCTACCGTCTTCACATCATACACAGTGATAGATCTCCCTCTTCACCAACCGTCTTCACATCATACACAGTGGTAGATCTCCCTCTTCGCCTACCGTCTTCACATCATACACAGTGATAGATCTCCCTCTTCACTTACCGTCTTCACATCATACACAGTGGTAGATCTCCCTCTTCACCTACCGTCTTCACATCATACACAGTGGTAGATCTCCCTCTTCACCTACCGCCTTCACATCATACACAGTGGTAGATCTCCCTCTTCACCTACCGTCTTCACATCATACACAGTTGTAGATCTCCCTCTTCACCTACCGCCTTCACATCATACACAGTGGTAGATCTCCCTCTTCACCTACCGTCTTCACATCATACACTGTGGTAGATCTCCCTCTTCACCTACCGCCTTCACATCATACACAGTGGTAGATCTCCCTCTTCACCTACCGTCTTCACATCATACACAGTGATAGATCTCTCTATTCACCTACCGCCTTCACATCATACACAGTGGTAGATCTCCCTCTTCACCTACCGCCTTCACATCATACACAGTGGTAGATCTCCCTCTTCACCTACCGTCTTCACATCATACACAGTGATAGATCTCCCTCTTCACCTACCGTCTTCACATCATACACAGTGGTAGATCTCCCTCTTCACCTACCGTCTTCACATCATACACTGTGGTAGATCTCCCTCTTCACCTACCGCCTTCACATCATACACAGTGGTAGATCTCCCTCTTCACCTACCGTCTTCACATCATACACAGTGATAGATCTCTCTCTTCACCTACCGCCTTCACATCATACACAGTGGTAGATCTCCCTCTTCACCTACCGCCTTCACATCATACACAGTGGTAGATCTCCCTCTTCACCTACCGTCTTCACATCATACACAGTGATAGATCTCCCTCTTCACCTACCGTCTTCACATCATACACAGTGGTAGATCAACCTCTTCACCTACCGCCTTCACATCATACACAGTGGTAGATCTCCCTCCTCACCTACCGTCTTCACATCATACACAGTGGTAGATCTCCCTCTTCACCTACCGTCTTCACATCATGCACAGGGATAGATCTCCCTCTTCACCTACCGCCTTCACATCATGCACAGGGATAGATATCCCTCTTCACCTACGGCCTTCACATCATGCACAGTGGTAGATCTCCCTCTTCACCTACCGCCTTCACATCATGCGCAGGGATAGATCTCCCTCTTCACCTACCGTCTTCACATCATACACAGTGGTAGATCTCCCTCTTCACCTACCGTCTTCATATCATGCACAGGGATAGATCTCCCTCTTCACCTACCGTCTTCACATCATACACAGGGATAGATCTCCCTCTTCATCTACCGTCTTCACATCATACACAGGGTAGATCTCCTTCTTCACCTACCGCCTTCACATCATACACAGTGGTAGATCTCCCTCTTCACCTACCGTCTTCACATCATGCACAGGGATAGATCTCCCTCTTCACCTACCGTCTTCACATCATACACAGTGGTAGATCTCTCTCTTCACCTACCGCTTTCACATCATTCACAGTGGTAGATCTCCCTTTTCACCTACCGTCTTCACATCATACACAGTGGTAGATCTCTCTCTTCACCTACCGCCTTCACATCATACACATGGATAGATCTCCCTCTTCACCTACCGTCTTCACATCATGCACAGGGATAGATCTCCTTCTTCACCTACCGTCTTCACATCATGCATAGGGATAGATCTCCCTCTTCACCTACCGTCTTCACATCATGCACAGGGATAGATCTCCTTCTTCACCTACCGTCTTCACATCATACACAATGGTAGATCTCTCTCTTCACCTACCGTCTTCACATCATACACAGTGGTAGATCTCCCTCTTTTCCTACCGACTTCACATCATACACAGTGGTAGATCTACCTCTTCTCCTACCGCCTTCACATCATACACAGTGGTAGATCTCCCTCTTCACCAACCGTCTTCACATCATACACAGTGGTAGATCTCCCTCTTCACCTACCGCCTTCACATCATACACAGAGGTAGATCTCCCTCTTCTCCTACCGCCTTCTCATCATACACAGTGGTAGATCTCCCTCTTCACCTACCGCCTTTACATCATACACAGTGGTAGATCTCCCTCTTCACCTACCGTCTTCACATCATACACAGTGGTAGATCTCCCTCTTCACCTACCGTCTTCACATCATACACAGTGGTAAATCTCCCTCTTCACCTACCGTCTTCACATCATACACAGTGGTAGATCTCCCTCTTCACCTACCGTCTTCACATCATACACAGTGGTAGATCTCCCTCTTCACCTACCGTCTTCACATCATACACAGTGATAGATCTCCCTCTTCACCTACCGTCTTCACATCATACACAGTAGTAGATCTCCCTCTTCACCTACCGTCTTCACATCATACACAGTGATAGATCTCCCTCTTCACCTACCGTCTCCATATCATATACAGTGGTAGATCTCCCTCTTCACCTACCGTCTTCACATCATACACAGTGGTAGATCTCCCTCTTCACCTACCGCCTTCACATCATACACTGTGGTAGATCTCCCTCTTCACCTACCGTCTTCACATTATACACAGTGGTAGATCTCCCTCTTCACATACCGCCTTCAAATCATACACAGTGGTAGATCTCCCTCTTCACCTACCGCCTTCACATCATACACAGTGGTAGATCTCCCTCTTTACCTTCCGTCTTCACATCATACACAGTGATAGATCTCCCTCTTCACCTACCGTCTTCACATCATACACAGTGGTAGATCAACCTCTTTACCTACCGCCTTCACATCATACACAGTGGTAGATCTCCCTCTTCACCTACCGTCTTCACATCATACACAGTGGTAGATCTCCCTCTTCACCTACCGTTTTCACATCATGCACAGGGATAGATCTCCCTCTTCACCTACCGCCTTCACATCATGCACAGGGATAGATATCCCTCTTCACCTACCGCCTTCACATCATGCACAGTGGTAGATCTCCCTCTTCACCTACCGCCTTCACATCATGCGCAGGGATAGATCTCCCTCTTCACCTACCGTCTTCACATCATACACAGTGGTAGATCTCCCTCTTCACCTACCGCCTTCACATCATGCACAGGGATAGATCTCCATCTTCACCTACCGCCTTCACATCATGCACAGGGATTGATCTCCATCTTCACCTACCGCCTTCACATCATGCATAGGGATAGATCTCCCTCTTCACCTACCGCCTTCACATCATGCACAGGGATAGATCTCCCTCTTCACCTATCGCCTTCTCATCATACACAATGGTAGATCTCCCTCTTCACCTACCGTCTTCACATCATACAGAGGGAAGATCTCCCTCTTCTCCTACCGCCTTCACATCATACACAGTGGTAGATCTCCCTATTCACCTACCGCCTTCACATCATACACAGTGGTAGATCTCCCTCTTCACCTACCGTCTTCACATCATACACAGTGGTAGATCTCCCTCTTCACCTACCGCCTTCACATCATACACTGTGGTAGATCTCCCTCTTCTCCTACCGCCTTCACATCATACACAGTGGTAGATCTCCCTCTTCACCTACCGTCTTCACATCATACACAGTGGTAGGTCTCTCTCTTCACCTACCGTCTTCACATCATACACAGTGGTAGATCTCCCTCTTTTCCTACCGCCTTCACATCATACACAGTGGTAGATCTCCCTCTTTTCCTACCGCCTTCACATCATACACAGTGGTAGATCTACCTCTTCTCCTACCGCCTTCTCATCATGCACAGGGATAGATCTCCCTCTTCACCTACCGCCTTCTCATCATACACAATGGTAGATCTCCCTCTTCACCTACCGTCTTCACATCATACACAGGGTAGATCTCCCTCTTCTCGTACCGCCTTCACATCATACACAGTGGTAGATCTCCCTCTTCACCTACCGCCTTCACATCATACACAGTGGTAGATCTCCCTCTTCACCTACCGTCTTCACATCATACACAGTGGTAGATCTCCCTCTTCACATACCGCCTTCACATCATACGCAGTGGTAGATCTCCCTCTTCTCCTACCGCCTTCACATCATACACAGTGGTAGATCTCCCTCTTCACCTACCGTCTTCACATCATACACAGTGGTAGATCTCCCTCTTCACCTACCGCCTTCACATCATACACAGTGGTAGATCTCCCTCTTCACCTACCGTCTTCACATCATGCACAGGGATAGATCTCCCTCTTCACCTACCGCCTTCACATCATACACAGTGGTAGATCTCCCTCTTCACCTACCGTCTTCACATCATACACAGTGGTAGATCTCCCTCTTCACATACCGCCTTCACATCATACGCAGTGGTAGATCTCCCTCTTCTCCTACCGCCTTCACATCATACACAGTGGTAGATCTCCCTCTTCACCTACCGTCTTCACATCATACACAGTGGTAGATCTCCCTCTTCACCTACCGCCTTCACATCATACACAGTGGTAGATCTCCCTCTTCACCTACCGTCTTCACATCATACACAGTGGTAGATCTCCCTCTTCACCTACCGCCTTCACATCATACACTGTGGTAGATCTCCCTCTTTTCCTACCGCCTTCACATCATACACAGTGGTAGATCTACCTCTTCTCCTACCGCCTTCACATCATACACAGTGGTAGATCTCCCTCTTCACCTACCGTCTTCACATCATACACAGTGGTAGATCTCCCTCTTCACCTACCGCCTTCACATCATTCACAGTGATAGATCTCCCTCTTCTCCTAACGCATTCACATCATACACAGTGGTAGATCTCCCTCTTCACCTACCGCCTTCACATCATACACAGTGGTAGATCTCCCTCTTCACCTACCGCCTTCACATCATACACAGTGGTAGATCTCCCTCTTCACCTACCTTCTTCACATCATACACAGTGGTAGATCTCCCTCTTCACCTACCTCCGTCACATCATACACAGTGGTAGATCTCCCTCTTCACCTACCGTCTTCACATCATGCACAGGGATAGATCTCCCTCTTCACCTACCGCCTTCACATCATACACAGTGGTAGATCTCCATCTTCACCTACCGTCTTCACATCATACACAGTGGTAGGTCTCCCTCTTCACCTACCGTCTTCACATCATACAGAGTGGTAGATCTCCCTCTTCACCTACCGTCTTCACATCATACACAGTGATAGATCTCCCTCTTCACCTACCGTCTTCACATCATACACAGTGGTAGATCTCCCTCTTCGCATCCGTTTTCACATCATACACAGTGATAGGTCTCCCTCTTCACCTACCGTCTTCACATCATACACAGTGGTAGATCTCCCTCTTCACCTACCGTCTTCACATCATACACAGTGGTAGATCTCCCTCTTCACCTACTGCCTTCACATCATACACAGTGGTAGATCTCCCTCTTCACCTACCGTCTTCACATCATACACAGTGGTAGATCTCCCTCTTCACCTACCGCCTTCACATCATACACAGTGGTAGATCTCCCTCTTCACCTACCGTCTTCACATCATACACAGTGGTAGATCTCCCTCTTCACCTACCGCCTTCACATCATACACAGTGGTAGATCTCCCTCTTCACCTACCGTCTTCACATCATACACAGTGATTGATCTCCCTCTTCACCTACCGTCTTCACATCATACACAGTGGTAGATCTCCCTCTTCACCTACCGTCTTCACATCATACACAGTAGTAGATCTCCCTCTTCACCTACCGCCTTCACATCATACACTGTGGTAGATCTCCCTCTTCACCTACCGTCTTCACATCATGCACAGGGATAGATCTCCCTCTTCACCTACCGTCTTCACATCATACACAGTGGAAGATCTCTCTCTTCACCTACCGCTTTCACATCATACACAGTGGTAGATCTCCCTTTTCACCTACCGCCTTCACATCATACACAGTGGTAGATCTCTCTCTTCACCTACCGCCTTCACATCATACTCATGGATAGATCACCCTCTTCACCTACCGTCTTCACATCATGCACAGGGATAGATCTCCTTGTCCAACTACCGTCTTCACATCATGCACAGGGATAGATCTCCCTCTTCACCTACCGCCTTCACATCATGCACAGGGGTAGATCTCCCTCTTCACCTACCGCCTTCACATCATGCACAGGGATAGAACTCCCTCTTTACCTACCGCCTTCACATCATACACAGGGATAGATCTCCCTCTTCACCTACCGTCTTCACATCATACACAGGGATATATATCCCTCTTCACCTACCGTCTTCACATCATACACAGGGATAGATCTCCTTCTTTACCTACCGTCTTCACACCATACACAGGGGTAGATCTCCTTCTTCACCTACCGTCTTCACATCCTACACAGTGGTAGATCTCCCTCTTCACCTACCGCCTTCACATCATGCACAGTGGTATATCTCCCTCTTCACCTACCGTCTTCACATCATGCACAGGGATAGATCTCCCTCTTCACCTACCGCCTTCACATCATGCACAGGGATAGATCTCCCTCTTCACCTACCGTCTTCACATCATGCACAGGGATAGATCTCCCTCTTCACCTACCGCCTTCACATCATGCACAGGGATAGATCTCCCTCTTCACCTATCGCCTTCACGTCATACACATGGATAGATCTCCCTCTTCACCTACCGTCTTCACATCATGCACAGGGATAGATCTCCCTCTTCACCTACCGCCTTCACATCATACACAGGGATAGATCTCCCTCTTCACCTACCGTCTTCACATCATACACAGGGATAGATCTCCCTCTTCACCTATCGTCTTCACATCATTCACAGGGATAGATCTCCTTCTTCACCTACCGTCTTCACATCATACACAGGGATAGATATCCCTCTTCACCTACCGCCTTCACATCATACACAGGGATAGATCTCCCTCTTCACCTACCGCCTTCACCTCATACACAGGGATATATCTCCCTCTTCACCTACCGCCTTCACATCATGCACAGGGATAGATCTCCCTCTTCACCTACCGTCTTCACATCATACACAGTGATAGATCTCCCTCTTCACCTACCGTCTTCACATCATACACAGTGGTAGATCTCCCTCTTCGCCTACCGCCTTCACATCATACACAGGGATAGATCTCCCTCTTCACCTACCGCCTTCACATCATACACATGGATAGATCTCCCTCTTCACCTACCGCCTTCACATCATACACAGGGATAGATCTCCCTCTTCACCTACGGCCTTCACATCATACACAGTGGTAGATCTCCCTCTTCACCTAACGCCTTCACATCATACACAGGGGTAGATCTCCTTCTTCACCTACCGTCTTCACATCATACACAGTGGTAGACCTCCCTCTTCACCTACCGTCTTCACATCATACACAGTGGTAGACCTCCCTCTTCACCTACCGCCTTCACATCATACACAGGGGTAGATCTCTTTCTTCACCTACCGCCTTCACATCATACACAGTGGTAGACCTCCCTCTTCACCTACCGTCTTCACATCATACACAGTGGTAGACCTCCCTCTTCACCTACCGTCTTCACATCATACACAGTGGTAGACCTCCCTCTTCACCTACCGCCTTCACATCATACACAGGGGTAGATCTCCTTCTTCACCTACCGCCTTCACATCATACAAAGTGGTAGACCTCCCTCTTCACCTACCGTCTTCACATCATACACAGTGGTAGACCTCCCTCTTCACCTACCGTCTTCACATCATACACAGTGGTAGATCTCCCTCTTCACCTACCGCCTTCACATCATACACAGTGGTAGATCTCCCTCTTCACCTACCGCCTTCACATCATACACAGGGGTAGATCTCCCTCTTCACCTACCGCCTTCACATCATACACAGGGATAGATCTCCCTCTTCACCTACCGTCTTCACATCATGCACAGGGATAGATCTCCCTCTTCACCTACCGCCTTCACATCATGCACAGGGATAGATCTCCCTCTTCACCTATCGCCTTCACGTCATACACATGGATAGATCTCCCTCTTCACCTACCGTCTTCACATCATGAATAGGGATAGATCTCCCTCTTCACCTACCGCCTTCACATCATACACAGGGATAGATCTCCATCTTCACCTACCGTCTTCACATCATACACAGGGATAGATCTCCCTCTTCACCTATCGTCTTCACATCATACACAGGGATAGATCTCCTTCTTCACCTACCGTCTTCACATCATACACAGGGATAGATATCCCTCTTCACCTACCGCCTTCACATCATACACAGGGATAGATCTCCCTCTTCAACTACCGCCTTCACCTCATACACAGGGATATATCTCCCTCTTCACCTACCGCCTTCACATCATGCACAGGGATAGATCTCCCTCTTCACCTACCGTCTTCACATCATACACAGTGATAGATCTCCCTCTTCACCTACCGTCTTCACATCATACACAGTGGTAGATCTCCCTCTTCGCCTACCGCCTTCACATCATACACAGGGATAGATCTCCCTCTTCACCTACCGCCTTCACACCATACACATGGATAGATCTCCCTCTTCACCTACCGCCTTCACATCATACACAGGGATAGATCTCCCTCTTCACCTACCGCCTTCACATCATACACAGTGGTAGATCTCCCTCTTCACATAACGCCTTCACATCATACACAGGGGTAGATCTCCTTCTTCACCTACCGTCTTCACATCATACACAGTGGTAGACCTCCCTCTTCACCTACCGTCTTCACATCATACACAGTGGTAGACCTCCCTCTTCACCTACCGCCTTCACATCATACACAGGGGTAGATCTCCTTCTTCACCTACCGCCTTCACATCATACACAGTGGTAGACCTCCCTCTTCACCTACCGTCTTCACATCATACACAGTGGTAGACCTCCCTCATCACCTACCGTCTTCACATCATACACAGTGGTAGACCTCCCTCTTCACCTACCGACTTCACATCATACACAGGGGTAGATCTCCTTCTTCACCTACCGCCTTCACATCATACAAAGTGGTAGACCTCCCTCTTCACCTACCGTCTTCACATCATACACAGTGGTAGACCTCCCTCTTCACCTACCGTCTTCACATCATACACAGTGGTAGATCTCCCTCTTCACCTACCGCCTTCACATCATACACAGTGGTAGATCTCCCTCTTCACCTACCGCCTTCACATCATACACAGGGGTAGATCTCCCTCTTCACCTACCGCCTTCACATCATACACAGGGATAGATCTCCCTCTTCACCTACCGCCTTCACATCTTGCACAGGGATAGATCTCCCTCTTCACCTACCGTCTTCACATCATGCACAGGGATAGATCTCCCTCTTCACCTACCGTCTTCACATCATGCACAGGGATAGATCTCCCTCTTCACCTACCGCCTTCACATCTTGCACAGGGATAGATCTCCCTCTTCACCTACCGTCTTCACATCATGCACAGGGATAGATCTCCCTCTTCACCTACCGCCTTCACATCATGCACAGGGATAGATCTCCCTCTTCACCTATCGCCTTCACGTCATACACATGGATAGATCTCCCTCTTCACCTACCGCCTTCACATCATACACATGGATAGATCTCCCTCTTCACCTACCGTCTTCACATCATGCACAGGGATAGATCTCCCTCTTCACCTACCGCCTTCACATCATACACAGGGATAGATCTCCCTCTTAACGTACCGTCTTCACATCATACACAGGGATAGATCTCCCTCTTCACCTACCGTCTTCACATCATACACAGGGATAGATCTCCCTCTTCACCTACCGTCTTCACATCATACACAGGGATAGATCTCCCTCTTCACCTACCGTCTTCACATCATTCACAGGGATAGATCTCCCTCTTCACCTACCGCCTTCACATCATGCACAGGGGTAGATCTCCCTCTTCACCTACCGCCTTCACATCATGCACAGGGATAGATCTCCCTCTTCACCTACCGCCTTCACATCATACACAGGGGAAGAGGCTCCTTCTTCACCTACCTTCTTCACATCATACACAGTGGTAGAACTCCCTCTTCACCTACCGTCTTCACATCATGCACAGTGGTAGACCTCCCTCTTCACATACCGTCTTCACATCATGCACAGTGGTAGATCTCCCTCTTCACCTACCGCCTTCACATCATACACAGGGATAGATCTCCCTCTTCACCTACCGCCTTCACATCATACACAAGGATAGATCTCCCTCTTCACCTACCGCCTTCACATCATACACAGGGATAGATCTCCCTCTTCACCTACCGCCTTCACATCATACACAGTGGTAGATCTCCCTCTTCACCTAACGCCTTCACATCATACACAGGGGTAGATCTCCTTCTTCACCTACCGTCTTCACATCATACACAGTGGTAGACCTCCCTCTTCACCTACCGTCTTCACATCATACACAGTGGTAGATTTCCCTCTTCACCTACCGCCTTCACATCATACACAGGGGTAGATCTCCTTCTTCACCTACCGCCTTCACATTATACACAGTGGTAGACCTCCCTCTTCACCTACCGTCTTCACATCATACACAGTGGTAGACCTCCCTCTTCACCTACCGTCTTCACATCATACACAGTGGTAGACCTCCCTCTTCACCTACCGCCTTCACATCATACACAGGGTTAGATCTCCTTCTTCACCTACCGCCTTCACATCATACACAGTGGTAGACCTCCCTCTTCACCTACCGCCTTCACATCATACACAGTGGTAAATCTCCCTCTTCACCTACCGCCTTCACATCATGCACAGGGGTAGATCTCCTTCTTCACCTACCGTCTTCACATCATACACAGTGGTAGACCTCCCTCTTCACCTACCGTCTTCACATCATACACAGTGGTAGACCTCCCTCTTCACCTACCGTCTTCACATCATACACAGTGGTAGATCTCCCTCTTCACCTACCGCCTTCACATCATACACAGTGGTAGATCTCCCTCTTCACCTACCGCCTTCACGTCATACACAGGGGTAGATCTCCCTCTTCACCTACCGCCTTCACATCATACACAGGGATAGATCTCCCTCTTCACCTACCGTCTTCACATCATGCACAGGGATAGATCTCCCTCTTCACCTACCGCCTTCACATCATGCACAGGGATAGATCTCCCTCTTCACCTACCGTCTTCACATCATGCACAGGGATAGATCTCCCTCTTCACCTACCGCCTTCACATCATGCACAGGGATAGATCTCCCTCTTCACCTATCGCCTTCACGTCATACACATGGATAGATCTCCCTCTTCACCTACCGTCTTCACATCATGCACAGGGATAGATCTCCCTCTTCACCTACCGTCTTCACATCATACACAGGGATAGATCTCCTTCTTCACCTACCGTCTTCACATCATACACAGGGATAGATATCCCTCTTCACCTACCGCCTTCACATCATACACAGGGATAGATCTCCCTCTTCACCTACCGTCTTCACATCATACACAGGGATAGATATCCCTCTTCACCTACCGCCTTCACATCATGCACAGGGATAGATCTCCCTCTTCACCTACCGTCTTCACATCATGCACAGGGATAGATCTCCCTCTTCACCTACCGTCCTCATATCATACACAGGGATAGATCTCCCTCTTCACCTACTGCCTTCACATCATACACAGGGATAGATATCCCTCTTCACCTACCGTCTTCACATCATACACAGGGATAGATATCCCTCTTCACCTACCGCCTTCACATCATGCACAGGGATAGATCTCCCTCTTCACCTACCGTCTTCACATCATGCACAGGGATAGATCTCCCTCTTCACCTACCGTCTTCACATCATACACAGTGATAGATCTCCCTCTTCACCTACAGCCATCACATCATACACAGGGATAGATCTCCCTCTTCACCTACCGTCTTCACATCATACACAGGGATAGATATCCCTCTTCACCTACCGTCTTCACAGCATACACAGGGATAGATCTCCTTCTTCAGCTACCGTCTTCACACCATACACAGGGGTAGATCTCCTTCTTCACCTACCGTCTTCACATCCTACACAGTGGTAGATCTCCCTCTTCACCTACCGCCTTCACATCATGCACAGTGGTAGATCTCCCTCTTCACCTACCGCCTTCACATCATGCACAGGGGTAGATCTCCCTCTTCACCTACCGCCTTCACATCATGCACAGGGATAGATATCCCTCTTCACCTACCGCCTTCACATCATACACAGGGATAGATCTCCCTCTTCACCTACAGCCTTCACATCATACACAGTGGTAGATCTCCCTCTTCACCTACCGCCTTCACATCATGCACAGGGATAGATATCCATCTTCACCTACCGCCTTCACATCATACACAGGGATAGATCTCCCTCTTCACCTACCGCCTTCACATCATACACAGTGGTAGATCTCCCTCTTCACCTACCGCCTTCACATCATACACAGTGGTAGATCTCCCTCTTCACATACCGCCTTCACATCATGCACAGGGGTAGATCTCCCTCTTCACCTACCGCCTTCACATCATGCACAGGGATAGATATCCCTCCTCACCTACCGCCTTCACATCATACACAGGGATATATCTCCCTCTTCACCTACCGCCTTCACATCATACACAGTGGTAGATCTCCCTCTTCACCTACCGCCTTCACATCATGCACAGGGATAGATATCCCTCTTCATCTACCGCCTTCACATCATACACAGTGGTAGATCTCCCTCTTCACCTACCGCCTTCACATCATGCACAGGGATAGATCTCCCTCTTCATCTACCGCCTTCACATCATACACAGTGGTAGATCTCCCTCTTCACCTACCGCCTTCACATCATACACAGGGATAGATCTCCCTCTTCACCTACCGCCTTCACATCATACACAGGGATAGATCTCCCTCTTCACCTACCGTCTTCACATCATACACAGGGATAGATCTCCCTCTTCACCTACCGTCTTCACATCATTCACAGGGATAGATCTCCCTCTTCACCTACCGCCTTCACATCATGCACAGGGGTAGATCTCCCTCTTCACCTACCGCCTTCACATCATGCACAGGGATAGATCTCCCTCTTCACCTACCGCCTTCACATCATACACATGGATAGATCTCCCTCTTCACCTACCGTCTTCACATCATGCACAGGGATAGATCTCCATCTTCACCTACCGCCTTCACATCATACACAGGGATAGATCTCCCTCTTAACCTACCGTCTTCACATCATACACAGGGATAGATCTCCCTCTTCACCTACCGTCTTCACATCATACACAGGGATAGATCTCACTCTTCACCTACCGTCTTCACATCATACACAGGGATAGATCTCCCTCTTCACCTACCGTCTTCACATCATACACAGGGATAGATCTCCCTCTTCACCTACCGTCTTCACATCATTCACAGGGATAGATCTCCCTCTTCACCTACCGCCTTCACATCATGCACAGGGGTAGATCTCCCTCTTCACATACCGCCTTCACATCATGCACAGGGATAGATCTCCCTCTTCACCTACCGCCTTCACATCATAAACATGGATAGATCTCCCTCTTCACCTACCGTCTTCACATCATGCACAGGGATAGATCTCCCTCTTCACCTACCGCCTTCACATCATACACAGGGATAGATCTCCCTCTTAACCTACCGTCTTCACATCATACACAGGGATATATCTCCATCTTCACCTACCGTCTTCACATCATACACAAGGATAGATCTCCCTCTTCACCTACCGTCTTCACATCATACACAGGGATAGATCTCCCTCTTCACCTACCGTCTTCACATCATTCACAGCGATAGATCTCCCTCTTCACCTACCGCCTTCACATCATGCACAGGGGTAGATCTCCCTCTTCACCTACCGCCTTCACATCATGCACAGGGATAGATCTCCCTCTTCACCTACCGCCTTCACTTCATACACAGGGATAGATCTCCCTCTTCACCTACCGCCTTCACATCATACACAGGGATAGATCTCCCTCTTCACCTACCGCCTTCACATCATACACAGTGGTAGATCTCCCTCTTCACCTACCGCCTTCACATCATGCACATTGGTAGATCTCCCTCTTCACCTACCGCCTTCACATCATGCAAAGGGGTAGATCTCCCTCTTCACCTACCGCCTTCACATCATGCACAGGGATAGATATCCCTCTTCACCTACCGCCTTCACATCATACACAGGGATAGATCTCCCTCTTCACCTACCGTCTTCACATCATACACAGTGGTAGACCTCCCTCTTCACCTACCGTCTTCACATCATACACAGTGGTAGACCTCCCTCTTCACCTACCGCCTTCACATCATACACAGTGGTAGACCTCCCTCTTCACCTACCGTCTTCACATCATACACAATGGTAGACCTCCCTCTTCACCTACCGTCTTCACATCATACACAGTGGTAGACCTCCCTCTTCACCTACCGCCTTCACATCATACACAGGGTTAGATCTCCTTCTTCACCTACCGCCTTCACATCATACACAGTGGTAGACCTCCCTCTTCACCTACCGCCTTCACATCATACACAGTGGTAAATCTCCCTCTTCACCTACCGCCTTCACATCATGCACAGGGGTAGATCTCCTTCTTCACCTAGCGTCTTCACATCATACACAGTGGTAGACCTCCCTCTTCACCTACTGTCTTCACATCATACACAGTGATAGACCTCCCTCTTCCCCTACCGTCTTCACATCATACACAGTGGTAGATCTCCCTCTTCACCTACCGCCTTCACATCATACACAGTGGTAGATCTCCCTCTTCACCTACCGCCTTCACGTCATACACAGGGGTAGATCTCCCTCTTCACCTACCGCCTTCACATCATACACAGGGATAGATCTCCCTCTTCACCTACCGTCTTCACATCATGCACAGGGATAGATCTCCCTCTTCACCTACCGCCTTCACATCATGCACAGGGATAGATCTCCCTCTTCACCTACCTCTTCACATCATGCACAGGGATAGATCTCCCTCTTCACCTACCGCCTTCACATCATGCACAGGGAAAGATCTCCCTCTTCACCTATCGCCTTCACGTCATACACATGGATAGATCTCCCTCTTCACCTACCGTCTTCACATCATGCACAGGGATAGATCTCCCTCTTCACCTACCGTCTTCACATCATACACAGGGATAGATCTCCTTCTTCACCTACCGTCTTCACATCATACACAGGGATAGATATCCCTCTTCACCTACCGCCTTCACATCATACACAGGGATAGATCTCCCTCTTCACCTACCGTCTTCACATCATACACAGGGATAGATATCCCTCTTCACCTACCGCCTTCACATCATGCACAGGGATAGATCTCCCTCTTCACCTACCGTCTTCACATCATGCACAGGGATAGATTTCCTCTTCACCTACCGTCTTCATATCATACACAGGGATAGATCTCCCTCTTCACCTACCGCCTTCACATCATACACAGGGATAGATATCCCTCTTCACCTACCGTCTTCACATCATACACAGGGATAGATATCCCTCTTCACCTACCGCCTTCACATCATGCACAGGGATAGATCTCCCTCTTCACCTACCGTCTTCACATCATGCACAGGGATAGATCTCCCTCTTCACCTACCCTCTTCACATCATACACAGGGATAGATCTCCCTCTTCACCTACCGTCTTCACATCATACACAGGGATAGATATCCCTCTTCACCTACAGCCTTCACATCATACACAGGGATAGATCTCCCTCTTCACCTACTGTCTTCACATCATACACAGGGATAGATATCCCTCTTCACCTACCGTCTTCACATCATACACAGGGATAGATCTCCTTCTTCACCTACCGTCTTCACACCATACACAGGGGTAGATCTCCTTCTTCACCTACCGTCTTCACATCCTACTCAGTGGTAGATCTCCCTCTTCACCTACCGCCTTCACATCATTCACAGTGGTAGATCTCCCTCTTCACCTACCGCCTTCACATCATGCACAGGGGTAGATCTCCCTCTTCACCTACCGCCTTCACATCATGCACAGGGATAGATATCCCTCTTCACCTACCGCCTTCACATCATACACAGGGATAGATCTCCCTCTTCACCTACAGCCTTCACATCATACACAGTGGTAGATCTCCCTCTTCACCTACCGCCTTCACATCATGCACAGGGATAGATATCCATCTTCACCTACCGCCTTCACATCATACACAGGGATAGATCTCCCTCTTCACCTACCGCCTTCACATCATACACAGTGGTAGATCTCCCTCTTCACCTACCGCCTTCACGTCATGCACAGTGGTAGATCTCCCTCTTCACCTACCGCCTTCACATCATGCACAGGGGTAGATCTCCCTCTTCACCTACCGCCTTCACATCTTGCACAGGGAAAGATATCCCTCTTCAACTACCGCCTTCACATCATACACAGGGATAGATCTCCCTCTTCACCTACCGCCTTCACATCATACACAGTGGTAGATCTCCCTCTTCACCTACCGCCTTCACATCATGCACAGGGATAGATATCCCTCTTCATCTACCGCCTTCACATCATACACAGTGGTAGATCTCCCTCTTCACCTACCGCCTTCACATCATGCACAGGGATAGATCTCCCTCTTCATCTACCGCCTTCACATCATACACAGTGGTAGATCTCCCTCTTCACCTACCGCCTTCACATCATACACAGGGATAGATCTCCCTCTTCACCTACCGCCTTCACATCATACACAGGGATAGATCTCCCTCTTCACCTACCCTCTTCACATCATACACAGGGATAGATCTCCCTCTTCACCTACCGTCTTCACATCATTCACAGGGATAGATCTCCCTCTTCACCTACCGCCTTCACATCTTGCACAGGGGTAGATCTCCCTCTTCACCTACCGCCTTCACATCATGCACAGGGATAGATCTCCCTCTTCACCTACCGCCTTCACATCATACACATGGATATATCTCCCTCTTCACCTACCGTCTTCACATCATGCACAGGGATAGATCTCCATCTTCACCTACCGCCTTCACATCATACACAGGGATAGATCTCCCTCTTAACCTACCGTCTTCACATCATACACAGGGATAGATCTCCCTCTTCACCTACCGTCTTCACATCATACACAGGGATAGATCTCCCTCTTCACCTACCGTCTTCACATCATTCACAGGGATAGATCTCCCTCTTCACCTACCGCCTTCACATCATGCACAGGGGTAGATCTCCCTCTTCACCTACCGCCTTCACATCATGCACAGGGATAGATCTCCCTCTTCACCTACCGCCTTCACATCATACACATGGATAGATCTCCCTCTTCACCTACCGTCTTCACATCATGCACAGGGATAGATCTCCCTCTTCACCTACCGCCTTCACATCATACACAGGGATAGATCTCCCTCTTAACCTACCGTCTTCACATCATACACAGGGATATATCTCCCTCTTCACCTACCGTCTTCACATCATACACAGGGATAGATCTCCCTCTTCACCTACCGTCTTCACATCATACACAGGGATAGATCTCCCTCTTCACCTACCGTCTTCACATCATTCACAGGGATATATCTCCCTCTTCACCTACCGCCTTCACATCATGCACAGGGGTAGATCTCCCTCTTCACCTACCGCCTTCACATCATGCACAGGGATAGATCTCCCTCTTCACCTACCGCCTTCACATCATACACAGGGATAGATCTCCCTCTTCACCTACAGCCTTCACATCATACACAGGGGTAGATCTCCTTCTTCACCTACCGTCTTCACATCATACACAGTGGTAGACCTCCCTCTTCACCTACCGTCTTCACATCATGCACAGTGGTAGACCTCCCTCTTCACATACCGTCTTCACATCATGCACAGTGGTAGATCTCCCTCTTCACCTACCGCCTTCACAACATACACGTGGATAGATCTCCCTCTTCACCTACCGCCTTCACATCATACACAGGGATAGATCTCCCTCTTCACCTACCGCCTTCACATCATGCACAGTGGTAGATCTCCCTCTTCACCTACCGCCTTCACATCATGCAAAGGGGTAGATCTCCCTCTTCACCTACCGCCTTCACATCATGCACAGGGATAGATATCCCTCTTCACCTACCGCCTTCACATCATACACAGGGATAGATCTCCCTCTTCACCTACCGCCTTCACATCATACACAGTGGTAGATCTCCCTCTTCACCTACCGCCTTCACATCATGCACAGGGATAGATATCCCTCTTCATCTACCGCCTTCACATCATACACAGTGGTAGATCTCCCTATTCACCTACCGCCTTCACATCATGCACAGGGATAGATCTCCCTCTTCATCTACCGCCTTCACATCATACACAGTGGTAGATCTCCCTCTTCATCTACCGCCTTCACATCATACACAGGGATAGATCTCCCTCTTAACCTACCGTCTTCACATCATACACAGGGATAGATCTCCCTCTTCACCTACCGTCTTCACATCATACACAGGGATAGATCTCCCTCTTCACCCACCGTCTTCACATCATTCACAGGGATAGATCTCCCTCTTCACCTACCGCCTTCACATCATGCACAGGGGTAGATCTCCTTCTTCACCTACCGTCTTCACATCATACACAGTGGTAGACCTCCCTCTTCACCTACCGTCTTCACACCATACACAGGGGTAGATCTCCTTCTTCACCTACCGTCTTCACATCCTACACAGTGGTAGATCTCCCTCTTCACCTACCGCCTTCACATCATGCACAGTGGTAGATCTCCCTCTTCACCTACCGCCTTCACATCATGCACAGGGGTAGATCTCCCTCTTCACCTACCGCCTTCACATCATGCACAGGGATAGATATCCCTCTTCACCTACCGCCTTCACATCATACACAGGGATAGATCTCCCTCTTCACCTACAGTCTTCACATCATACACAGTGGTAGATCTCCCTCTTCACCTACCGCCTTCACATCATGCACAGGGATAGATATCCCTCTTCACCTACCGCCTTCACATCATACACAGGGATAGATCTCCCTCTTCACCTACCGCCTTCACATCATACACAGTGGTAGATCTCCCTCTTCACCTACCGCCTTCACATCATGCACAGTGGTAGATCTCCCTCTTCACCTACCGCCTTCACATCATGCAAAGGGGTAGATCTCCCTCTTCACCTACCGCCTTCACATCATGCACAGGGATAGATATCCCTCTTCACCTACCGCCTTCACATCATACACAGGGATAGATCTCCCTCTTCACCTACCGTCTTCACATCATACACAGTGGTAGACCTCCCTCTTCACCTACCGCCTTCACATCATACACAGGGTTAGATCTCCTTCTTCACCTACCGCCTTCACATCATACACAGTGGTAGACCTCCCTCTTCACCTACCGCCTTCACATCATACACAGTGGTAAATCTCCCTCTTCACCTACCGCCTTCACATCATGCACAGGGGTAGATCTCCTTCTTCACCTAGCGTCTTCACATCATACACAGTGGTAGACCTCCCTCTTCACCTACCCTCTTCACATCATACACAGTGATAGACCTCCCTCTTCACCTACCGTCTTCACATCATGCACAGTGGTAGATCTCCCTCTTCACCTACCGCCTTCACATCATACACAGTGGTAGATCTCCCTCTTCACCTACCGCCTTCACGTCATACACAGGGGTAGATCTCCCTCTTCACCTACCGCCTTCACATCATACACAGGGATAGATCTCCCTCTTCACCTACCGTCTTCACATCATGCACAGGGATAGATCTCCCTCTTCACCTACCGCCTTCACATCATGCACAGGGATAGATCTCCCTCTTCACCTACCGTCTTCACATCATGCACAGGGATAGATCTCCCTCTTCACCTACCGCCTTCACATCATGCACAGGGAAAGATCTCCCTCTTCACCTATCGCCTTCACGTCATACACATGTATAGATCTCCCTCTTCACCTACCGTCTTCACATCATGCACAGGGATAGATCTCCCTCTTCACCTACCGTCTTCACATCATACACAGGGATAGATCTCCTTCTTCACCTACCGTCTTCACATCATACACAGGGATAGATATCCCTCTTCACCTACCGCCTTCACATCATACACAGGGATAGATCTCCCTCTTCACCTACCGTCTTCACATCATACACAGGGATAGATATCCCTCTTCACCTACCGCCTTCACATCATGCACAGGGATAGATCTCCCTCTTCACCTACCGTCTTCACATCATGCACAGGGATAGATCTCCCTCTTCACCTACCGTCTTCACATCATACACAGGGATAGATCTCCCTCTTCACCTACCGCCTTCACATCATACACAGGGATAGATATCCCTCTTCACCTACCGTCTTCACATCATACACAGGGATAGATATCCCTCTTCACCTACCGCCTTCACATCATGCACAGGGATAGATCTCCCTCTTCACCTACCGTCTTCACATCATGCACAGGGATAGATCTCCCTCTTCACCTACCGTCTTCACATCATACACAGTGATAGATCTCCCTCTTCACCTACAGCCTTCACATCATACACAGGGATAGATCTCCTTCTTCACCTACCGTCTTCACATCATACACAGGGATAGATATCCCTCTTCACCTGCCGTCTTCACATCATACACAGGGATAGATCTCCTTCTTCACCTACCGTCTTCACACCATACACAAGGGTAGATCTCCTTCTTCACCTACCGTCTTCACATCCTACACAGTGGTAGATCTCCCTCTTCACCTACCGCCTTCACATCATGCACAGTGGTAGATCTCCCTCTTCACCTACCGCCTTCACATCATGCACAGGGGTAGATCTCCCTCTTCACCTACCGACTTCACATCATGCACAGGGATAGATATCCCTCTTCACCTACCGCCTTCACATCATACACTGGGATAGATCTCCCTCTTCACCTACAGCCTTCACATCATACACAGTGGTAGATCTCCCTCTTCACCTACCGCCTTCACATCATGCACAGGGATAGATATCCCTCTTCACCTACCGCCTTCACATCATACACAGGGATAGATCTCCCTCTTCACCTACCGCCTTCACATCATACACAGTGGTAGATCTCCCTCTTCACCTACCGCCTTCACATCATGCACAGTGGTAGATCTCCCTCTTCACCTACCGCCTTCACATCATGCAAAGGGGTAGATCTCCCTCTTCACCTACCGCCTTCACATCATGCACAGGGATAGATATCCCTCTTCACCTACCGCCTTCACATCATACACAGGGATAGATCTCCCTCTTCACCTACCGCCTTCACATCATACACAGTGGTAGATCTCCCTCTTCACCTACCGCCTTCACATCATGCACAGGGATAGATATCCCTCTTCATCTACCGCCTTCACATCATACACAGTGGTAGATCTCCCTATTCACCTACCGCCTTCACATCATGCACAGGGATAGATCTCCCTCTTCATCTACCGCCTTCACATCATACACAGTGGTAGATCTCCCTCTTCACCTACCGCCTTCACATCATACACAGGGATAGATCTCCCTCTTAACCTACCGTCTTCACATCATACACAGGGATAGATCTCCCTCTTCACCTACCGTCTTCACATCATACACAGGGATAGATCTCCCTCTTCACCCACCGTCTTCACATCATTCACAGGGATAGATCTCCCTCTTCACCTACCGCCTTCACATTATGCACAGGGGTAGATCTCCCTCTTCACCTACCGCCTTCACATCATGCACAGGGATAGATCTCCCTCTTCACCTATCGCCTTCACATCATACACAGGGATAGATCTCCCTCTTCACCTACCGCCTTCACATCATACACAGTGGTAGATCTCCCTCTTCACCTACCGCCTTCACATCATACACAGGGGTAGATCTCCTTCTTCACCTACCGTCTTCACATCATACACAGTGGTAGACCTCCCTCTTCACCTACCGTCTTCACATCATGAACAGTGGTAGATCTCCCTCTTCACCTACCGCCTTCACATCATACACAGTGGTAGATCTCCCTCTTCACCTACCGCCTTCACATCATACACAGTGGTAGATCTCCCTCTTCATCTACCGCCTTCACGTCATACACTGTGGTAGATCTCCCTCTTCACCTACCGCCTTCACGTCATACACAGGGGTAGATCTCCCTCTTCAACTACCGCCTTCACATCATACACAGGGATAGATCTCCCTCTTCACCTACCGTCTTCACATCATGCACAGGGATAGATCTCCCTCTTCACCTACCGCCTTCATATCATGCGCAGGGATAGATCTCCCTCTTCACCTACCGTCTTCACATCATGCACAGGGATAGATCTCCCTCTTCACCTACCGCCTTCACATCATGCACAAGGATAGATCTCCCTCTTCACCTATCGCCTTCACGTCATACACATGGATAGATCTCCCTCTTCACCTACCGTCTTCACATCATGCACAGGGATAGATCTCCCTCTTCACCTATCGCCTTCACATCATACACAGGGATAGATCTCCCTCTTCACCTACCGTCTTCACATCATACACAGGGATAGATCTCCTTCTTCACCTACCGTCTTCACACCATACACAGGGGTAGATCTCCTTCTTCACCTACCGTCTTCACATCCTACACAGTGGTAAATCTCCCTCTTCACCTACCGCCTTCACATCATGCACAGTGGTAGATCTCCCTCTTTACCTACCGCCTTCACATCATGCACAGGGGTAGATCTCCCTCTTCACCTACCGCCTTCACATCATGCACAGGGATAGATATCCCTCTTCACCTACCGCCTTCACATCATACACAGGGATAGATCTCCCTCTTCACCTACAGCCTTCACATCATACACAGTGGTAGATCTCCCTCTTCACCTACCGCCTTCACATCATGCACAGGGATAGATATCCCTCTTCACCTACCGCCTTCACATCATACACAGGGATAGATCTCCCTCTTCACCTACCGCCTTCACATCATACACAGTGGTAGATCTCCCTCTTCACCTACCGCCTTCACATCATGCACAGTGGTAGATCTCCCTCTTCACCTACCGCCTTCACATCATGCAAAGGGGTAGATCTCCCTCTTCAACTACCGCCTTCACATCATGCACAGGGATAGATATCCCTCTTCACCTACCGCCTTCACATCATACACAGGGATAGATCTCCCTCTTCACCTACCGTCTTCACATCATACACAGTGGTAGACCTCCCTCTTCACCTACCGCCTTCACATCATACACAGGGTTAGATCTCCTTCTTCACCTACCGCCTTCACATCATACACAGTGGTAGACCTCCCTCTTCACCTACCGCCTTCACATCATACACAGTGGTAAATCTCCCTCTTCACCTACCGCCTTCACATCATGCACAGGGGTAGATCTCCTTCTTCACCTAGCGTCTTCACATCATACACAGTGGTAGACCTCCCTCTTCACCTACCGTCTTCACATCATACACAGTGATAGACCTCCCTCTTCACCTACCGTCTTCACATCATACACAGTGGTAGATCTCCCTCTTCACCTACCGCCTTCACATCATACACAGTGGTAGATCTCCCTCTTCACCTACCGCCTTCACGTCATACACAGGGGTAGATCTCCCTCTTCACCTACCGCCTTCACATCATACACAGGGATAGATCTCCCTCTTCACCTACCGTCTTCACATCATGCACAGGGATAGATCTCCCTCTTCACCTACCGCCTTCACATCATGCACAGGGATAGATCTCCCTCTTCACCTACCGTCTTCACATCATGCACAGGGATAGATCTCCCTCTTCACCTACCGCCTTCACATCATGCACAGGGAAAGATCTCCCTCTTCACCTATCGCCTTCACGTCATACACATGTATAGATCTCCCTCTTCACCTACCGTCTTCACATCATGCACAGGGATAGATCTCCCTCTTCACGTACCGTCTTCACATCATACACAGGGATAGATCTCCTTCTTCACCTACCGTCTTCACATCATACACAGGGATAGATATCCCTCTTCACCTACCGCCTTCACATCATACACAGGGATAGATCTCCCTTTTCACCTACCGTCTTCACATCATACACTGGGATAGATCTCCCTCTTCACCTACAGCCTTCACATCATACACAGTGGTAGATCTCCCTCTACACCTACCGCCTTCACATCATGCACAGGGATAGATATCCCTCTTCACCTACCGCCTTCACATCATACACAGGGATAGATCTCCCTCTTCACCTACCGCCTTCACATCATACACAGTGGTAGATCTCCCTCTTCACCTACCGCCTTCACATCATGCACAGTGGTAGATCTCCCTCTTCACCTACCGCCTTCACATCATGCAAAGGGGTAGATCTCCCTCTTCACCTACCGCCTTCACATCATGCACAGGGATAGATATCCCTCTTCACCTACCGCCTTCACATCATACACAGGGATAGATCTCCCTCTTCACCTACCGCCTTCACATCATACACAGTGGTAGATCTCCCTCTTCACCTACCGCCTTCACATCATGCACAGGGATATATATCCCTCTTCATCTACCGCCTTCACATCATACACAGTGGTAGATCTCCCTCTTTACCTACCGCCTTCACATCATGCACAGGTATAGATCTCCCTCTTCATCTACCGCCTTCACATCATACACAGTGGTAGATCTCCCTCTTCACCTACCGCCTTCACATCATACACAGGGATAGATCTCCCTCTTAACCTACCGTCTTCACATCATACACAGGGATAGATCTCCCTCTTCACCTACCGTCTTCACATCATACACAGGGATAGATCTCCCTCTTCACCTACCGTCTTCACATCATTCACAGGGATAGATCTCCCTCTTCACCTACCGCCTTCACATCATACACAGGGATAGATCTCCCTCTTCACCTACCGTCTTCACATCATACACAGGGATAGATCTCCCTCTTCACCTACCGTCTTCACATCATTCACAGGGATAGATCTCCCTCTTCACCTAACGCCTTCACATCATAAACAGGGGTAGATCTCCTTCTTCACCTACCGTCTTCACATCATACACAGTGGTAGACCTCCCTCTTCACCTACCGTCTTCACATCATGCACAGTTGTAGATCTCCCTCTTCACCTACCGCCTTCACATCATACACAGGGATAGATCTTCCTCTTCACCTACCGCCTTCACATCATACACAGGGATAGATCTCCCTCTTCACCTACCGCCTTCACATCATACACAGGGATAGATCTCCCTCTTCACCTACCGCCTTCACATCATACACAGTGGTAGATCTCCCTCTTCACCTAACGCCTTCACATCATACACAGGGGTAGATCTCCTTCTTCACCTACCGTCTTCACATCATACACAGTGGTAGACCTCCCTCTTCACCTACCGTCTTCACATCATACACAGTGGTAGACCTCCCTCTTCACCTTCCGCCTTCACATCATACACAGGTGTAAATCTCCTTCTTCACCTACCGCCTTCACATTATACACCGTGGTAGACCTCCCTCTTCACCTACCGTCTTCACATCATACACAGTGGTATACCTCCCTCTTCACCTACCGTCTTCACATCATACACAGTGGTAGACCTCCCTCTTCACCTACCGCCTTCACATCATACACAGGTGTAGATCTCCTTCTTCACCTACCGCCTTCACATCATACACAGTGGTAGACCTCCCTCTTCACCTACCGCCTTCACATCATACTCAGTGGTAGACCTCCCTCTTCTCCTACCGCCTTCACATCATACACAGGGGTAGATCTCCTTCTTCACCTACCGTCTTCACATCATACACAGTGGTAGACCTCCCTCTTCACCTACCGTCTTCACATCATACACAGTGGTAGACCTCCCTCTTCACCTACCGTCTGCACATCATACACAGTGGTAGATCTCCCTCTTCACCTACCGCCTTCACATCATACACAGTGGTAGATCTCCCTCTTCACCTACCGCCTTCACATCATACACAGTGGTAGATCTCCCTCTTCACCTACCGCCTTCACATCATACACAGTGGTAGATCTCCCTCTTCATCTACCGCCTTCACATCATACACAGTGGTAGATCTCCCTCTTCATCTACCGCCTTCACGTCATACACAGTGGTAGATCTCCCTCTTCATCTACCGCCTTCACGTCATGCACAGGGGTAGATCTCCCTCTTCAACTACCGCCTTCACATCATACACAGGGATAGATCTCCCTCTTCACCTACCGTCTTCACATCATGCACAGGGATAGATCTCCCTCTTCACCTACCGTCTTCACATCATACACAGGGATAGATCTCCCTCTTCACCAATCGTCTTCACATCATACACAGGGATAGATCTCCTTCTTCACCTACCGTCTTCACATCATACACAGGGATAGATATCCCTCTTCACCTACCGCCTTCACATCATACACAGGGATAGATCTCCCTCTTCACCTACCGTCTTCACATCATACACAGGGATAGATATCCCTCTTCACCTACCGCCTTCACATCATGCACAGGGATAGATCTCCCTCTTCACCTACCGTCTTCACATCATGCACAGGGATAGATCTCCCTCTTCACCTACCGTCTTCATATCATACACAGGGATAGATCTCCCTCTTCACCTACCGCCTTCACATCATACACAGGGATATATATCCCTCTTCACCTACCGTCTTCACATCATACACAGGGATAGATATCCCTCTTCACCTACCGTCTTCACATCATGCACAGGGATAGATCTCCCTCTTCACCTACCGTCTTCACATCATGCACAGGGATAGATCTCCCTCTTCACCTACCGTCTTCACATCATACACAGTGATAGATCTCCCTCTTCACCTACCGCCTTCACATCATACACTGGGATAAATCTCCCTCTTCACCTACCGTCTTCACATCATACACAGGGATAGATATCCCTCTTCACCTACCGTCTTCATATCATACACAGGGATAGATCTCCTTCTTCACCTACCGTCTTCACACCATACACAGGGGTAGATCTCCTTCTTCACCTACCGTCTTCACATCCTACACAGTGGTAGATCTCCCTCTTCACCTACCGCCTTCACATCATGCACAGTGGTAGATCTCCCTCTTCACATACCGTCTTCACATCATGCACAGGGGTAGATCTCCCTCTTCACCTACCGCCTTCACATCAGGCACAGGGATAGATATCCCTCTTCACATACCGCCTTCACATCATACACAGGGATAGATCTCCCTCTTCACCTACCGCCTTCACATCATACACAGTGGTAGATCTCCCTCTTCACCTACCGCCTTCACATCATGCACAGGGATAGATATCCCTCTTCATCTACCGCCTTCACATCATACACAGTGGTAGATCTCCCTCTTCACCTACCGCCTTCACATCATGCACAGGGATAGATCTCCCTCTTCATCTACCGCCTTCATATCATACACAGTGGTAGATCTCCCTCTTCACCTACCGCCTTCACATCATACACAGGGATAGATCTCCCTCTTAACCTACTGTCTTCACATCATACACAGGGATAGATCTCCCTCTTCACCTACCGTCTTCACATCATACACAGGGATAGATATCCCTCTTCACCTACCGCCTTCACATCATGCACAGGGATAGATCTCCCTCTTCACCTACCGTCTTCACATCATGCACAGGGATAGATCTCCCTCTTCACCTACCGTCTTCATATCATACACAGGGATAGATCTCCCTCTTCACCTACCGCCTTCACATCATACACAGGGATAGATATCCCTCTTCACCTACCGTCTTCACATCATACACAGGGATAGATATCCCTCTTCACCTACCGTCTTCACATCATGCACAGGGATAGATCTCCCTCTTCACCTACCGTCTTCACATCATGCACAGGGATAGATCTCCCTCTTCACCTACCGTCTTCACATCATACACAGGGATAGATATCCCTCTTCACCTACCGCCTTCACATCATGCACAGGGATAGATCTCCCTCTTCACCTACCGTCTTCACATCATGCACAGGGATAGATCTCCCTCTTCACCTACCGTCTTCACATCATGCACAGGGATAGATCTCCCTCTTCATCTACCGTCTTCATATCATACACAGGGATAGATCTCCCTCTTCACCTACCGCCTTCACATCATACACAGGGATAGCTATCCCTCTTCACCTACCGTCTTCACATCATACACAGGGATAGATATCCCTCTTCACCTACCGCCTTCACATCATGCACAGGGATAGATCTCCCTCTTCACCTACCGTCTTCACATCATACACAGTGATAGATCTCCCTCTTCACCTACCGCCTTCACATCATACACTGGGATAGATCTCCCTCTTCACCTACCGTCTTCACATCATACACAGGGATAGATATCCCTCTTCACCTACCGTCTTCACATCATACACAGGGATAGATCTCCCTCTTCACCTACCGTCTTCACATCATGCACAGGGATAGATCTCCCTCTTCACCTACCGCCTTCACATCATGCAAAGGGATAGATCTCCCTCTTCACCTACCGTCTTCACATCATGCACAGGGATAGATCTCCCTCTTCACCTACCGCCTTCACATCATGCACAGGGATAGATCTCCCTCTTCACCTATCGCCTTCACGTCATACACAGGGATAGATCTCCCTCTTCACCTACCGTCTTCACATCATGCACAGGGATAGATCTCCCTCTTCACCTACCGCCTTCACATCATACACAGGGATAGATATCCCTCTTCACCTACCGTCTTCACATCATACACAGGGATAGATCTCCCTCTTCACCAATCGTCTTCACATCTTACACAGGGATAGATCTCCTTCTTCACCTACCGTCTTCACATCATACACAGGGATAGATATCCCTCTTCACCTACCGCCTTCACATCATACACAGGGATAGATATCCCTCTTCACCTACCGCCTTCACATCATGCACAGGGATAGATCTCCCTCTTCACCTACCGTCTTCACATCATGCACAGGGATAGATCTCCCTCTTCACCTACCGTCTTCACATCATGCACAGGGATAGATCTCCCTCTTCACCTACCGTCTTCATATCATACACAGGGATAGATCTCCCTCTTCACCTACCGCCTTCACATCATACACAGGGATAGATATCCCTCTTCACCTACCGTCTTCACATCATACACAGGGATAGATATCCCTCTTCACCTACCGTCTTCACATCATGCACAGGGATAGATCTCCCTCTTCACCTACCGTCTTCACATCATGCACAGGGATAGATCTCCCTCTTCACCTACCGTCTTCACATCATACACAGTGATAGATCTCCCTCTTCACCTACCGCCTTCACATCATACACTGGGATAAATCTCCCTCTTCACCTACCGTCTTCACATCATACACAGGGATAGATATCCCTCTTCACCTACCGTCTTCATATCATACACAGGGATAGATCTCCTTCTTCACCTACCGTCTTCACACCATACACAGGGGTAGATCTCCTTCTTCACCTACCGTCTTCACATCCTACACAGTGGTAGATCTCCCTCTTCACCTACCGCCTTCACATCATGCACAGTGGTAGATCTCCCTCTTCACATACCGTCTTCACATCATGCACAGGGGTAGATCTCCCTCTTCACCTACCGCCTTCACATCATGCACAGGGATAGATATCCCTCTTCACATACCGCCTTCACATCATACACAGGGATAGATCTCCCTCTTCACCTACCGCCTTCACATCATACACAGTGGTAGATCTCCCTCTTCACCTACCGCCTTCACATCATGCACAGGGATAGATATCCCTCTTCATCTACCGCCTTCACATCATACACAGTGGTAGATCTCCCTCTTCACCTACCGCCTTCACATCATGCACAGGGATAGATCTCCCTCTTCATCTACCGCCTTCATATCATACACAGTGGTAGATCTCCCTCTTCACCTACCGCCTTCACATCATACACAGGGATAGATCTCCCTCTTAACCTACTGTCTTCACATCATACACAGGGATAGATCTCCCTCTTCACCTACCGTCTTCACATCATACACAGGGATAGATCTCCCTCTTCACCTACCGTCTTCACATCATACACAGTGGTAGATCTCCCTCTTCACCTACCGCCTTCACATCATGCACAGGGATAGATCTCCCTCTTCATCAACCACCTTCACATCATACACAGTGGTAGATCTCCCTCTTCACCTACCGCCTTCACATCATACACAGGGATAGATCTCCCTCTTCACCTACCGCCTTCACGTCATACACAGTGGTAGATCTCCCTCTTCACCTACCGCCTTCACATCATGCACAGGGATAGATCTCCCTCTTAACCTACCGCCTTCACGTCATACACAGTGGTAGATCTCCGTCTTAACCTACCGTCTTCACATCATACACAGGGATAGATCTCCCTCTTCACCTACCGTCTTCACATCATACACAGGGATAGATCTCCCTCTTCACCTACCGTCTTCACATCATACACAGGGATAGATCTCCTTCTTCACCTACCGTCTTCACATCATACACAGGGATAGATATCCCTCTTCACCTACCGCCTTCACATCATACACAGGGATAGATCTCCCTCTTCACCTACCGTCTTCACATCATACACAGGGATAGATATCCCTCTTCACCTACCGCCTTCACATCATGCACAGGGATAGATCTCCCTCTTCACCTACCGTCTTCACATCATGCACAGGGATAGATCTCCCTCTTCACCTACCGTCTTCATATCATACACAGGGATATACCTCCCTCTTCACCTACCGCCTTCACATCATACACAGGGATAGATATCCCTCTTCACCTACCGTCTTCACATCATACACAGGGATAGATATCCCTCTTCACCTACCGTCTTCACATCATGCACAGGGATACATCTCCCTCTTCACCTACCGTCTTCACATCATGCACAGGGATAGATCTCCCTCTTCACCTACCGTCTTCACATCATACACAGTGATAGATCTCCCTCTTCACCTACCGCCTTCACATCATACACTGGGATAAATCTCCCTCTTCACCTACCGTCTTCACATCATACACAGGGATAGATATCCCTCTTCACCTACCGTCTTCACATCATACACAGGGATAGATCTCCTTCTTCACCTACCGTCTTCACACCATACACAGGGGTAGATCTCCTTCTTCACCTACCGTCTTCACATCCTACACAGTGGTAGATCTCCCTCTTCACCTACCGCCTTCACATCATGCACAGTGGTAGATCTCCCTCTTCACATACCGTCTTCACATCATGCACAGGGGTAAATCTCCCTCTTCACCTACCGCCTTCACATCATGCACAGGGATAGATATCCCTCTTCACATACCGCCTTCACATCATACACAGGGATAGATCTCCCTCTTCACCTACCGCCTTCACATCATACACAGTGGTAGATCTCCCTCTTCACCTACCGCCTTCACATCATGCACAGGGATAGATATCCCTCTTCATCTACCGCCTTCACATCATACACAGTGGTAGATCTCCCTCTTCACCTACCGCCTTCACATCATGCACAGGGATAGATCTCCCTCTTCATCTACAGCCTTCATATCATACACAGTGGTAGATCTCCCTCTTCACCTACCGCCTTCACATCATACACAGGGATAGATCTCCCTCTTAACCTACCGTCTTCACATCATACACAGGGATAGATCTCCCTCTTCACCTACCGTCTTCACATCATACACAGGGATAGATCTCCCTCTTCACCTACCGTCTTCACATCATACACAGTGGTAGATCTCCCTCTTCACCTACCGCCTTCACATCATGCACAGGGATAGATCTCCCTCTTCATCTACCGCCTTCACATCATACACAGTGGTAGATCTCCCTCTTCACCTACCGCCTTCACATCATACACAGGGATAGATCTCCCTCTTCACCTACCGCCTTCACGTCATACACAGTGGTAGATCTCCCTCTTCACCTACCGCCTTCACATCATGCACAGGGATAGATCTCCCTCTTAACCTACCGCCTTCACGTCATACACAGTGGTAGATCTCCGTCTTAACCTACCGTCTTCACATCATACACAGGGATAGATCTCCCTCTTCACCTACCGTCTTCACATCATACACAGGGATAGATCTCCCTCTTCACCTACCGTCTTCACATCATACACAGGGATAGATATCCCTCTTCATCTACCGCCTTCACATCATACATAGTGGTAGATCTCCCTCTTCACCTACCGCCTTCACATCATGCACAGGGATAGATCTCCCTCTTCACCTACCGCCTTCACATCATACACAGGGATAGATATCCGTCTTCATCTACCGCCTTCACATCATACACAGTGGTAGATCTCCCTCTTCACCTACCGTCTTCACATCATACACAGGGATAGATCTCCCTCTTAACCTACCGTCTTCACATCATACACAGGGATAGATCTCCCTCTTCACCTACCGCCTTCACATCATTCACAGGGATAGATCTCCCTCTTAACCTACCGTCTTCACATCATACACAGTGGTAGATCTCCCTCTTCACCTACCGTCTTCACATCATACACAGGGATAGATCTCCCTCTTCACCTACCGTCTTCACATCATTCACAGGGATAGATCTCCCTCTTCACCTACCGCCTTCACATCATACACAGGGATAGATCTCCCTCTTAACCTACCGCCTTCACGTCATACACAGTGGTAGATCTCCCTCTTAACCTACCGCCTTCACATCATACACAGGGATAGATCTCCCTCTTCACCTACCGCCTTCACATCATGCACAGGGATAGATCTCCCTCTTAACCTACCGCCTTCATGTCATACACAGTGGTAGATCTCCCTCTTAACCTACCGTCTTCACATCATACACAGGGATAGATCTCCCTCTTCACCTACCGTCTTCACATCATACACAGGGATAGATCTCCCTCTTCACCTACCGTCTTCACATCATACACAGGGATAGATCTCCCTCTTCACCTACCGCCTTCACATCATGCACAGGGATAGATCTCCCTCTTAACCTACCGCCTTCACATCATACACAGGGGTAGATCTCCCTCTTCACCTACCGTCTTCACATCATACACAGGGATAGATCTCCCTCTTCACCTACCGTCTTCACATTATACACAGGGATAGATATCCCTCTTCATCTAACGCCTTCACATCATACATAGTGGTAGATCTCCCTCTTCACCTACCGCCTTCACATCATGCACAGGGATAGATCTCCCTCTTCACCTACCGCCTTCACATCATACACAGGGATAGATATCCGTCTTCATCTACCGCCTTCACATCATACACAGTGGTAGATCTCCCTCTTCACCTACCGTCTTCACATCATACACAGGGATAGATCTCCCTCTTAACCTACCGTCTTCACATCATACACAGGGATAGATCTCCCTCTTCACCTACCGCCTTCACATCATTCACAGGGATAGATCTCCCTCTTAACCTACCGTCTTCACATCATACACAGTGGTAGATCTCCCTCTTCACCTACCGTCTTCACATCATACACAGGGATAGATCTCCCTCTTCACCTACCGTCTTCACATCATTCACAGGGATAGATCTCCCTCTTCACCTACAGCCTTCACATCATACACAGGGATAGATCTCCCTCTTAACCTACCGCCTTCACGTCATACACAGTGGTAGATCTCCCTCTTAACCTACCGCCTTCACATCATACACAGGGATAGATCTCCCTCTTCACCTACCGCCTTCACATCATGCACAGGGATAGATCTCCCTCTTAACCTACCGCCTTCATGTCATACACAGTGGTAGATCTCCCTCTTAACCTACCGTCTTCACATCATACACAGGGATAGATCTCCCTCTTCACCTACCGTCTTCACATCATACACAGGGATAGATCTCCCTCTTCACCTACCGTCTTCACATCATTCACAGGGATAGACCTCCCTCTTCACCTACCGCCTTCACATCATACACAGGGATAGATCTCCCTCTTAACCTACCGCCTTTACGTCATATACAGTGGTAGATCTCCCTCTTAACCTACCGCCTTCACACCATACACAGGGATAGATCTCCCTCTTCACCTACCGCCTTCACATCATGCACAGGGATAGATCTCCCTCTTAACCTACCGTCTTCACGTCATACACAGGGGTAGATCTCCCTCTTCACCTACCGTCTTCACATCATACACAGGGATAGATCTCCCTCTTCACCTACCGTCTTCACATCATACACAGGGATAGATCTCCCTCTTCACCTACCGCCTTCACATCATGCACAGGGATAGATCTCCCTCTTAACCTACCGCCTTCACATCATACACAGGGGTAGATCTCCCTCTTCACCTACCGTCTTCACATCATACACAGGGATAGATCTCCCTCTTCACCTACCGTCTTCACATTATACACAGGGATAGATATCCCTCTTCATCTACCGCCTTCACATCATACACAGTTGTAGATCTCCCTCTTCACCTACCGCCTTCACATCATACACAGGGATAGATCTCCCTCTTCACCTACCGCCTTCACGTCATATACAGTGGTAGATCTCCCTCTTCACCTACCGCCTTCACATCATGCACAGGGATAGATCTCCCTCTTAACCTACCGCCTTCACGTCATACACAGTGGTAGATCTCCCTCTTAACCTACCGTCTTCACATCATACACAGGGATAGATCTCCCTCTTCACCTACCGTCTTCACATCATACACAGGGATAGATCTCCCTCTTCACCTACCGTCTTCACATCATACACAGGGATAGATATCCCTCTTCATCTACCGCCTTCACATCATGTTCAGGGATAGATCTCCCTCTTCACCTACCGCCTTCACATCATACACAGGGATAGATCTACCTCTTCACCTACCGCCTTCACATCATACACAGGGATAGATATCCCTCTTCATCTACCGCCTTCACATCATGCACAGGGATAGATATCCCTCTTCACCTACCGCCTTCACATCATACACAGGGATAGATCTCCCTCTTCACCTACCGCCTTCACATCATACACAGTGGTAGATCTACCTCTTCACCTACCGCCTTCACATCATGCACAGGGATAGATATCCCTCTTCATCTACCGCCTTCACATCATACACAGTGGTAGATCTCCCTCTTCACCTACCGCCTTCACATCATGCACAGGGATAGATCTCCCTCTTCATCTACCGCCTTCATATCATACACAGTGGTAGATCTCCCTCTTCACCTACCGCCTTCACATCATACACAGGGATAGATCTCCCTCTTAACCTACCGTCTTCACATCATACACAGGGATAGATCTCCCTCTTCACCTACCGTCTTCACATCATACACAGGGAGAGATCTCCCTCTTCACCTACCGTCTTCACATCATACACAGTGGTAGATCTCCCTCTTCACCTACCGCCTTCACATCATGCACAGGGATAGATCTCCCTCTTCATCTACCGCCTTCACATCATACACAGTGGTAGATCTCCCTCTTCACCTACCGCCTTTACATCATACACAGGGATAGATCTCCCTCTCCACCTACCGCCTTCACGTCATACACAGTGGTAGATCTCCCTCTTCACCTACCGCCTTCACATCATGCACAGGGATATATCTCCCTCTTAACCTACCGCCTTCACGTCATACACAGGGGTAGATCTCCCTCTTCACCTACCGTCTTCACATCATACACAGGGATAGATCTCCCTCTTCACCTACCGTCTTCACATCATACACAGGGATAGATCTCCCTCTTCACCTACCGCCTTCACATCATGCACAGGGATAGATCTCCCTCTTAACCTACCGCCTTCACATCATACACAGGGGTAGATCTCCCTCTTCACCTACCGTCTTCACATCATACACAGGGATAGATCTCCTTCTTCACCTACCGTCTTCACATTATACACAGGGATAGATATCCCTCTTCATCTACCGCCTTCACATCATACACAGTGGTAGATCTCCCTCTTCACCTACCGCCTTCACATCATACACAGGGATAGATATCCCTCTTCACCTACCGTCTTCACATCATACACAGGGATAGATCTCCCTCTTCACCTACCGTCTTCACATCATGCACAGGGATAGATCTCCCTCTTCACCTACCGCCTTCACATCATGCAAAGGGATAGATCTCCCTCTTCACCTACCGTCTTCACATCATGCACAGGGATAGATCTCCCTCTTCACCTACCGCCTTCACATCATGCACAGGGATAGATCTCCCTCTTCACCTATCGCCTTCACGTCATACACAGGGATAGATCTCCCTCTTCACCTACCGTCTTCACATCATGCACAGGGATAGATCTCCCTCTTCACCTACCGCCTTCACATCATACACAGGGATAGATCTCCCTCTTCACCTACCGTCTTCACATCATACACAGGGATAGATCTCCCTCTTCACCAATCGTCTTCACATCATACACAGGGATAGATCTCCTTCTTCACCTACCGTCTTCACATCATACACAGGGATAGATATCCCTCTTCACCTACCGCCTTCACATCATACACAGGGATAGATCTCCCTCTTCACCTACCGTCTTCACATCATACACAGGGATAGATATCCCTCTTCACCTACCGCCTTCACATCATGCACAGGGATAGATCTCCCTCTTCACCTACCGTCTTCACATCATGCACAGGGATAGATCTCCCTCTTCACCTACCGTCTTCATATCATACACAGGGATAGATCTCCCTCTTCACCTACCGCCTTCACATCATACACAGGGATAGATATCCCTCTTCACCTACCGTCTTCACATCATACACAGGGATAGATATCCCTCTTCACCTACCGTCTTCACATCATGCACAGGGATAGATCTCCCTCTTCACCTACCGTCTTCACATCATGCACAGGGATAGATCTCCCTCTTCACCTACCGTCTTCACATCATACACAGTGATAGATCTCCCTCTTCACCTACCGCCTTCACATCATACACTGGGATAAATCTCCCTCTTCACCTACCGTCTTCACATCATACACAGGGATAGATATCCCTCTTCACCTACCGTCTTCATATCATACACAGGGATAGATCTCCTTCTTCACCTACCGTCTTCACACCATACACAGGGGTAGATCTCCTTCTTCACCTACCGTCTTCACATCCTACACAGTGGTAGATCTCCCTCTTCACCTACCGCCTTCACATCATGCACAGTGGTAGATCTCCCTCTTCACATACCGTCTTCACATCATGCACAGGGGTAGATCTCCCTCTTCACCTACCGCCTTCACATCATGCACAGGGATAGATCTCCCTCTTCATCTACCGCCTTCATATCATACACAGTGGTAGATCTCCCTCTTCACCTACCGCCTTCACATCATACACAGGGATAGATCTCCCTCTTAACCTACCGTCTTCACATCATACACAGGGATAGATCTCCCTCTTCACCTACCGTCTTCACATCATACACAGGGATAGATCTCCCTCTTCACCTACCGTCTTCACATCATACACAGGGATAGATCTCCCTCTTCACCTACCGTCTTCACATCATACACAGGGATAGATATCCCTCTTCATCTACCGCCTTCACATCATGTTCAGGGATAGATCTCCCTCTTCACCTACCGCCTTCACATCATACACAGGGATAGATCTACCTCTTCAACTACCGCCTTCACATCATACACAGGGATAGATATCCCTCTTCATCTACCGCCTTCACATCATGCACAGGGATAGATATCCCTCTTCACCTACCGCCTTCACATCATACACAGGGATAGATCTCCCTCTTCACCTACCGCCTTCACATCATACACAGTGGTAGATCTACCTCTTCACCTACCGCCTTCACATCATGCACAGGGATAGATATCCCTCTTCATCTACCGCCTTCACATCATACACAGTGGTAGATCTCCCTCTTCACCTACCGCCTTCACATCATGCACAGGGATAGATCTCCCTCTTCATCTACCGCCTTCATATCATACACAGTGGTAGATCTCCCTCTTCACCTACCGCCTTCACATCATACACAGGGATAGATCTCCCTCTTAACCTACCGTCTTCACATCATACACAGGGATAGATCTCCCTCTTCACCTACCGTCTTCACATCATACACAGGGATAGATCTCCCTCTTCACCTACCGTCTTCACATCATACACAGTGGTAGATCTCCCTCTTCACCTACCGCCTTCACATCATGCACAGGGATAGATCTCCCTCTTCATCTACCGCCTTCACATCATACACAGTGGTAGATCTCCCTCTTCACCTACCGCCTTCACATCATACACAGGGATAGATCTCCCTCTCCACCTACCGCCTTCACGTCATACACAGTGGTAGATCTCCCTCTTCACCTACCGCCTTCACATCATGCACAGGGATATATCTCCCTCTTAACCTACCGCCTTCACGTCATACACAGGGGTAGATCTCCCTCTTCACCTACCGTCTTCACATCATACACAGGGATAGATCTCCCTCTTCACCTACCGTCTTCACATCATACACAGGGATAGATCTCCCTCTTCACCTACCGCCTTCACATCATGCACAGGGATAGATCTCCCTCTTAACCTACAGCCTTCACATCATACACAGGGGTAGATCTCCCTCTTCACCTACCGTCTTCACATCATACACAGGGATAGATCTCCTTCTTCACCTACCGTCTTCACATTATACACAGGGATAGATATCCCTCTTCATCTACCGCCTTCACATCATACACAGTGGTAGATCTCCCTCTTCACCTACCGCCTTCACATCATACACAGGGATAGATCTCCCTCTTCACCTACCGCCTTCACGTCATATACAGTGGTAGATCTCCCTCTTCACCTACCGCCTTCACATCATGCACAGGGATAGATCTCCCTCTTAACCTACCGCCTTCACGTCATACACAGTGGTAGATCTCCCTCTTAACCTACCGTCTTCACATCATACACAGGGATAGATCTCCCTCTTCACCTACCGTCTTCACATCATACACAGGGATAGATCTCCCTCTTCACCTACCGTCTTCACATCATACACAGGGATAGATATCCCTCTTCATCTACCGCCTTCACATCATGTTCAGGGATAGATCTCCCTCTTCACCTACCGCCTTCACATCATACACAGGGATAGATCTCCCTCTTCACCTACCGCCTTCACATCATTCACAGGGATAGATCTCCCTCTTAACCTACCGTCTTCACATCATACACAGTGGTAGATCTCCCTCTTCACCTACCGTCTTCACATCATACACAGGGATAGATCTCCCTCTTCACCTACCGTCTTCACATCATTCACAGGGATAGATCTCCCTCTTCACCTACCGCCTTCACATCATACACAGGGATAGATCTCCCTCTTAACCTACCGCCTTCACGTCATACACAGTGGTAGATCTCCCTCTTAACCTACCGCCTTCACATCATACACAGGGATAGATCTCCCTCTTCACCTACCGCCTTCACATCATGCACAGGGATAGATCTCCCTCTTAACCTACCGCCTTCATGTCATACACAGTGGTAGATCTCCCTCTTAACCTACCGTCTTCACATCATACACAGGGATAGATCTCCCTCTTCACCTACCGTCTTCACATCATACACAGGGATAGATCTCCCTCTTCACCTACCGTCTTCACATCATTCACAGGGATAGACCTCCCTCTTCACCTACCGCCTTCACATCATACACAGGGATAGATCTCCCTCTTAACCTACCGCCTTTACGTCATATACAGTGGTAGATCTCCCTCTTAACCTACCGCCTTCACACCATACACAGGGATAGATCTCCCTCTTCACCTACCGCCTTCACATCATGCACAGGGATAGATCTCCCTCTTAACCTACCGTCTTCACGTCATACACAGGGGTAGATCTCCCTCTTCACCTACCGTCTTCACATCATACACAGGGATAGATCTCCCTCTTCACCTACCGTCTTCACATCATACACAGGGATAGATCTCCCTCTTCACCTACCGCCTTCACATCATGCACAGGGATAGATCTCCCTCTTAACCTACCGCCTTCACATCATACACAGGGGTAGATCTCCCTCTTCACCTACCGTCTTCACATCATACACAGGGATAGATCTCCCTCTTCACCTACCGTCTTCACATTATACACAGGGATAGATATCCCTCTTCATCTACCGCCTTCACATCATACACAGTTGTAGATCTCCCTCTTCACCTACCGCCTTCACATCATACACAGGGATAGATCTCCCTCTTCACCTACCGCCTTCACGTCATATACAGTGGTAGATCTCCCTCTTCACCTACCGCCTTCACATCATGCACAGGGATAGATCTCCCTCTTAACCTACCGCCTTCACGTCATACACAGTGGTAGATCTCCCTCTTAACCTACCGTCTTCACATCATACACAGGGATAGATCTCCCTCTTCACCTACCGTCTTCACATCATACACAGGGATAGATCTCCCTCTTCACCTACCGTCTTCACATCATACACAGGGATAGATATCCCTCTTCATCTACCGCCTTCACATCATGTTCAGGGATAGATCTCCCTCTTCACCTACCGCCTTCACATCATACACAGGGATAGATCTACCTCTTCACCTACCGCCTTCACATCATACACAGGGATAGATATCCCTCTTCATCTACCGCCTTCACATCATGCACAGGGATAGATATCCCTCTTCACCTACCGCCTTCACATCATACACAGGGATAGATCTCCCTCTTCACCTACCGCCTTCACATCATACACAGTGGTAGATCTACCTCTTCACCTACCGCCTTCACATCATGTACAGGGATAGATATCCCTCTTCATCTACCGCCTTCACATCATACACAGTGGTAGATCTCCCTCTTCACCTACCGCCTTCACATCATGCACAGGGATAGATCTCCCTCTTCATCTACCGCCTTCATATCATACACAGTGGTAGATCTCCCTCTTCACCTACCGCCTTCACATCATACACAGGGATAGATCTCCCTCTTAACCTACCGTCTTCACATCATACACAGGGATAGATCTCCCTCTTCACCTACCGTCTTCACATCATACACAGGGAGAGATCTCCCTCTTCACCTACCGTCTTCACATCATACACAGTGGTAGATCTCCCTCTTCACCTACCGCCTTCACATCATGCACAGGGATAGATCTCCCTCTTCATCTACCGCCTTCACATCATACACAGTGGTAGATCTCCCTCTTCACCTACCGCCTTTACATCATACACAGGGATAGATCTCCCTCTCCACCTACCGCCTTCACGTCATACACAGTGGTAGATCTCCCTCTTCACCTACCGCCTTCACATCATGCACAGGGATATATCTCCCTCTTAACCTACCGCCTTCACGTCATACACAGGGGTAGATCTCCCTCTTCACCTACCGTCTTCACATCATACACATGGATAGATCTCCCTCTTCACCTACCGTCTTCACATCATACACAGGGATAGATCTCCCTCTTCACCTACCGCCTTCACATCATGCACAGGGATAGATCTCCCTCTTAACCTACCGCCTTCACATCATACACAGGGGTAGATCTCCCTCTTCACCTACCGTCTTCACATCATACACAGGGATAGATCTCCTTCTTCACCTACCGTCTTCACATTATACACAGGGATAGATATCCCTCTTCATCTACCGCCTTCACATCATACACAGTGGTAGATCTCCCTCTTCACCTACCGCCTTCACATCATACACAGGGATAGATATCCCTCTTCACCTACCGTCTTCACATCATACACAGGGATAGATCTCCCTCTTCACCTACCGTCTTCACATCATGCACAGGGATAGATCTCCCTCTTCACCTACCGCCTTCACATCATGCAAAGGGATAGATCTCCCTCTTCACCTACCGTCTTCACATCATGCACAGGGATAGATCTCCCTCTTCACCTACCGCCTTCACATCATGCACAGGGATAGATCTCCCTCTTCACCTATCGCCTTCACGTCATACACAGGGATAGATCTCCCTCTTCACCTACCGTCTTCACATCATGCACAGGGATAGATCTCCCTCTTCACCTACCGCCTTCACATCATACACAGGGATAGATCTCCCTCTTCACCTACCGTCTTCACATCATACACAGGGATAGATCTCCCTCTTCACCAATCGTCTTCACATCATACACAGGGATAGGTCTCCTTCTTCACCTACCGTCTTCACATCATACACAGGGATAGATATCCCTCTTCACCTACCGCCTTCACATCATACACAGGGATAGATCTCCCTCTTCACCTACCGTCTTCACATCATACACAGGGATAGATATCCCTCTTCACCTACCGCCTTCACATCATGCACAGGGATAGATCTCCCTCTTCACCTACCGTCTTCACATCATGCACAGGGATAGATCTCCCTCTTCACCTACCGTCTTCATATCATACACAGGGATAGATCTCCCTCTTCACCTACCGCCTTCACATCATACACAGGGATAGATATCCCTCTTCACCTACCGTCTTCACATCATACACAGGGATAGATATCCCTCTTCACCTACCGTCTTCACATCATGCACAGGGATAGATCTCCCTCTTCACCTACCGTCTTCACATCATGCACAGGGATAGATCTCCCTCTTCACCTACCGTCTTCACATCATACACAGTGATAGATCTCCCTCTTCACCTACCGCCTTCACATCATACACTGGGATAAATCTCCCTCTTCACCTACCGTCTTCACATCATACACAGGGATAGATATCCCTCTTCACCTACCGTCTTCATATCATACACAGGGATAGATCTCCTTCTTCACCTACCGTCTTCACACCATACACAGGGGTAGATCTCCTTCTTCACCTACCGTCTTCACATCCTACACAGTGGTAGATCTCCCTCTTCACCTACCGCCTTCACATCATGCACAGTGGTAGATCTCCCTCTTCACATACCGTCTTCACATCATGCACAGGGGTAGATCTCCCTCTTCATCTACCGCCTTCACATCATGCACAGGGATAGATCTCCCTCTTCATCTACCGCCTTCATATCATACACAGTGGTAGATCTCCCTCTTCACCTACCGCCTTCACATCATACACAGGGATAGATCTCCCTCTTAACCTACCGTCTTCACATCATACACAGGGATAGATCTCCCTCTTCACCTACCGTCTTCACATCATACACAGGGATAGATCTCCCTCTTCACCTACCGTCTTCACATCATACACAGGGATAGATCTCCCTCTTCACCTACCGTCTTCACATCATACACAGGGATAGATATCCCTCTTCATCTACCGCCTTCACATCATGTTCAGGGATAGATCTCCCTCTTCACCTACCGCCTTCACATCATACACAGGGATAGATCTACCTCTTCACCTACCGCCTTCACATCATACACAGGGATAGATATCCCTCTTCATCTACCGCCTTCACATCATGCACAGGGATAGATATCCCTCTTCACCTACCGCCTTCACATCATACACAGGGATAGATCTCCCTCTTCACCTACCGCCTTCACATCATACACAGTGGTAGATCTACCTCTTCACCTACCGCCTTCACATCATGCACAGGGATAGATATCCCTCTTCATCTACCGCCTTCACATCATACACAGTGGTAGATCTCCCTCTTCACCTACCGCCTTCACATCATGCACAGGGATAGATCTCCCTCTTCATCTACCGCCTTCATATCATACACAGTGGTAGATCTCCCTCTTCACCTACCGCCTTCACATCATACACAGGGATAGATCTCCCTCTTAACCTACCGTCTTCACATCATACACAGGGATAGATCTCCCTCTTCACCTACCGTCTTCACATCATACACAGGGATAGATCTCCCTCTTCACCTACCGTCTTCACATCATACACAGTGGTAGATCTCCCTCTTCACCTACCGCCTTCACATCATGCACAGGGATAGATCTCCCTCTTCATCTACCGCCTTCACATCATACACAGTGGTAGATCTCCCTCTTCACCTACCGCCTTCACATCATACACAGGGATAGATCTCCCTCTCCACCTACCGCCTTCACGTCATACACAGTGGTAGATCTCCCTCTTCACCTACCGCCTTCACATCATGCACAGGGATATATCTCCCTCTTAACCTACCGCCTTCACGTCATACACAGGGGTAGATCTCCCTCTTCACCTACCGTCTTCACATCATACACAGGGATAGATCTCCCTCTTCACCTACCGTCTTCACCTCATACACAGGGATAGATCTCCCTCTTCACCTACCGCCTTCACATCATGCACAGGGATAGATCTCCCTCTTAACCTACCGCCTTCACATCATACACAGGGGTAGATCTCCCTCTTCACCTACCGTCTTCACATCATACACAGGGATAGATCTCCTTCTTCACCTACCGTCTTCACATTATACACAGGGATAGATATCCCTCTTCATCTACCGCCTTCACATCATACACAGTGGTAGATCTCCCTCTTCACCTACCGCCTTCACATCATACACAGGGATAGATCTCCCTCTTCACCTACCGCCTTCACGTCATATACAGTGGTAGATCTCCCTCTTCACCTACCGCCTTCACATCATGCACAGGGATAGATCTCCCTCTTAACCTACCGCCTTCACGTCATACACAGTGGTAGATCTCCCTCTTAACCTACCGTCTTCACATCATACACAGGGATAGATCTCCCTCTTCACCTACCGTCTTCACATCATACACAGGGATAGATCTCCCTCTTCACCTACCGTCTTCACATCATACACAGGGATAGATATCCCTCTTCATCTACCGCCTTCACATCATGTTCAGGGATAGATCTCCCTCTTCACCTACCGCCTTCACATCATACACAGGGATAGATCTACCTCTTCACCTACCGCCTTCACATCATACACAGGGATAGATATTCTTCTTCATCTACCGCCTTCACATCATGCACAGGGATAGATATCCCTCTTCACCTACCGCCTTCACATCATACACAGGGATAGCTCTCCCTCTTCACCTACCGCCTTCACATCATACACAGTGGTAGATCTCCCTCTTCACCTACCGCCTTCACATCATGCACAGTGGTAGATCTCCCTCTTCACCTACCGCCTTCACATCATGCACAGGGATAGATCTCCCTCTTCATCTACCGCCTTCATATCATACACAGTGGTAGATCTCCCTCTTCACCTACCGCCTTCACATCATACACAGGGATAGATCTCCCTCTTAACCTACCGTCTTCACATCATACACAGGGATAGATCTCCCTCTTCACCTACCGTCTTCACATCATACACAGGGATAGATCTCCCTCTTCACCTACCGTCTTCACATCATACACAGTGGTAGATCTCCCTCTTCTCCTACCGCCTTCACATCATGCACAGGGATAGATCTCCCTCTTCATCTACCGCCTTCACATCATACACAGTGGTAGATCTCCCTCTTCACCTACCGCCTTCACATCATACACAGGGATAGATCTCCCTCTTCACCTACCGCCTTCACGTCATACACAGTGGTAGATCTCCCTCTTCACCTACCGCCTTCACATCATGCACAGGGATAGATCTCCCTCTTAACCTACCGCCTTCACGTCATACACAGTGGTAGATCTCCGTCTTAACCTACCGTCTTCACATCATACACAGGGATAGATCTCCCTCTTCACCTACCGTCTTCACATCATACACAGGGATAGATCTCCCTCTTCACCTACCGTCTTCACATCATACACAGGGATAGATATCCCTCTTCATCTACCGCCTTCACATCATACACAGTGGTAGATCTCCCTCTTCACCTACCGCCTTCACATCATGCACAGGGATAGATCTCCCTCTTCACCTATCGCCTTCACATCATACACAGGGATAGATATCCCTCTTCATCTACCGCCTTCACATCATACACAGTGGTAGATCTCCCTCTTCACCTGCCGTCTTCACATCATACACAGGGATAGATCTCCCTCTTAACCTACCGTCTTCACATCATACACAGGGATAGATCTCCCTCTTCACCTACCGCCTTCACATCATTCACAGGGATAGATCTACCTCTTAACCTACCGTCTTCACATCATACACAGTGGTAGATCTCCCTCTTCACCTACCGTCTTCACATCATACACAGGGATAGATCTCCCTCTTCACCTACCGTCTTCACATCATTCACAGGGATAGATCTCCCTCTTCACCTACCGCCTTCACATCATACACATGGATAGATCTCCCTCTTAACCTACCGCCTTCACGTCATACACAGTGGTAGATCTCCCTCTTAACCTACCGCCTTCACATCATACACAGGGATAGATCTCCCTCTTCACCTACCGGCTTCACATCATGCACAGGGATAGATCTCCCTCTTAACTTACCGCCTTCACGTCATACTCAGTGGTAGATCTCCCTCTTAACCTACCGTCTTCACATCATACACAGGGATAGATCTCCCTCTTCACCTACCGTCTTCACATCATACACAGGGATAGATCTCCCTCTTCACCTACCGTCTTCACATCATTTACAGGGATAGATCTCCCTCTTCACCTACCGCCTTCACATCATACACAAGGATAGATCTCCCTCTTAACCTACCGCCTTCACGTCATACACAGTGGTAGATCTCCCTCTTAACCTACCGCCTTCACATCATACACAGGGATAGATCTCCCTCTTCACCTACCGCCTTCACATCATGCACAGGGATAGATCTCCCTCTTAACCTACCGCCTTCACGTCATACACAGGGGTAGATCTCCCTCTTCACCTACCGTCTTCACATCATACACAGGGATAGATCTCCCTCTTCACCTACCGTCTTCACATCATACACAGGGATAGATCTCCCTCTTCACCTACCGCCTTCACATCATGCACAGGGATAGATCTCCCTCTTAACCTACCGCCTTCACATCATACACAGGGGTAGATCTCCCTCTTCACCTACCGTCTTCACATCATACACAGGGATAGATCTCCCTCTTCACCTACCGTCTTCACATTATACACAGGGATAGATATCCCTCTTCATCTACTGCCTTCACATCATACACAGTGGTAGATCTCCCTCTTCACCTACCGCCTTCACATCATACACAGGGATAGATCTCCCTCTTCACCTACCGCCTTCACGTCATATACAGTGGTAGATCTCCCTCTTCACCTACCGCCTTCACATCATGCACAGGGATAGATCTCCCTCTTAACCTACCGCCTTCACGTCATACACAGTGGTAGATCTCCCTCTTAACCTACCGTCTTCACATCATACACAGGGATAGATCTCCCTCTTCACCTACCGTCTTCACATCATACACAGGGATAGATCTCCCTCTTCACCTACCGTCTTCACATCATACACAGGGATAGATATCCCTCTTCATCTACCGCCTTCACATCATGTTCAGGGATAGATCTCCCTCTTCACCTACCGCCTTCACATCATGCACAGGGATAGATCTCCCTCTTCATCTACCGCCTTCACATCATACACAGTGGTAGATCTCCCTCTTCACCTACCGCCTTCACATCATGCACAGGGATAGATCTCCCTCTTCATCTACCGCCTTCACATCATACACAGTGGTTGATCTCCCTCTTCACCTACCGCCTTCACATCATGCACAGGGATAGATCTCCCTCTTCATCTACCGCCTTCACATCATACACAGTGGTAGATCTCCCTCTTCACCTACCGCCTTCACATCATACACAGGGATAGATCTCCCTCTTCACCTACCGCCTTCACGTCATACACAGTGGTAGATCTCCCTCTTCACCTACCGCCTTTACATCATGCACAGGGATAGATCTCCCTCTTAACCTACCGCCTTCACGTCATACACAGTGGTAGATCTCCGTCTTAACCTACCGTCTTCACATCATACACAGGGATAGATCTCCCTCTTCACCTACCGTCTTCACATCATACACAGGGATAGATCTCCCTCTTCACCTACCGTCTTCACATCATACACAGGGATAGATATCCCTCTTCATCTACCGCCTTCACATCATACACAGTGGTAGATCTCCCTCTTCACCTACCGCCTTAACATCATGCACAGGGATAGATCTCCCTCTTCACCTATCGCCTTCACATCATACACAGGGATAGATATCCCTCTTCATCTACCGCCTTCACATCATACACAGTGGTAGATCTCCCTCTTCACCTACCGTCTTCACATCATACACAGGGATAGATCTCCCTCTTAACCTACCGTCTTCACATAATACACAGGGATAGATCTCCCTCTTCACCTACCGCCTTCACATCATTCACAGGGATAGATCTACCTCTTAACCTACCGTCTTCACATCATACACAGTGGTAGATCTCCCTCTTCACCTACCGTCTTCACATCATACACAGGGATAGATCTCCCTCTTCACCTACCGTCTTCACATCATTCACAGGGATAGATCTCCCTCTTCACCTACCGCCTTCACATCATACACATGGATAGATCTCCCTCTTAACCTACCGCCTTCACGTCATACACAGTGGTAGATCTCCCTCTTAACCTACCGCCTTCACATCATACACAGGGATAGATCTCCCTCTTCACCTACCGCCTTCACATCATGCACAGGGATAGATCTCCCTCTTAACTTACCGCCTTCACGTCATACTCAGTGGTAGATCTCCCTCTTAACCTACCGTCTTCACATCATACACAGGGATAGATCTCCCTCTTCACCTACCGTCTTCACATCATACACAGGGATAGATCTCCCTCTTCACCTACCGTCTTCACATCATTTACAGGGATAGATCTCCCTCTTCACCTACCGCCTTCACATCATACACAGGGATAGATCTCCCTCTTAACCTACCGCCTTCACGTCATACACAGTGGTAGATCTCCCTCTTAACCTACCGCCTTCACATCATACACAGGGATAGATCTCCCTCTTCACCTACCGCCTTCACATCATGCACAGGGATAGATCTCCCTCTTAACCTACCGCCTTCACGTCATACACAGGGGTAGATCTCCCTCTTCACCTACCGTCTTCACATCATACACAGGGATATATCTCCCTCTTCACCTACCGTCTTCACATCATACACAGGGATAGATCTCCCTCTTCACCTACCGCCTTCACATCATGCACAGGGATAGATCTCCCTCTTAACCTACCGCCTTCACATCATACACAGGGGTAGATCTCCCTCTTCACCTACCGTCTTCACATCATACACAGGGATAGATCTCCCTCTTCACCTACCGTCTTCACATTATACACAGGGATAGATATCCCTCTTCATCTACTGCCTTCACATCATACACAGTGGTAGATCTCCCTCTTCACCTACCGCCTTCACATCATACACAGGGATAGATCTCCCTCTTCACCTACCGCCTTCACGTCATATACAGTGGTAGATCTCCCTCTTCACCTACCGCCTTCACATCATGCACAGGGATAGATCTCCCTCTTAACCTACCGCCTTCACGTCATACACAGTGGTAGATCTCCCTCTTAACCTACCGTCTTCACATCATACACAGGGATAGATCTCCCTCTTCACCTACCGTCTTCACATCATACACAGGGATAGATCTCCCTCTTCACCTACCGTCTTCACATCATACACAGGGATAGATATCCCTCTTCATCTACCGCCTTCACATCATGTTCAGGGATAGATCTCCCTCTTCACCTACCGCCTTCACATCATACACAGGGATAGATCTCCCTCTTCACCTACCGCCTTCACATCATACACAGGGATAGATATCCCTCTTCATCTACCGCCTTCACATCATGCACAGGGATAGATCTCCCTCTTCATCTACCGCCTTCACATCATACACAGTGGTAGATCTCCCTCTTCACCTACCGCCTTCACATCATGCACAGGGATAGATCTCCCTCTTCATCTACCGCCTTCACATCATACACAGTGGTAGATCTCCCTCTTCACCTACCGTCTTCACATCATTCACAGGGATAGATCTCCCTCTTCACCTACCGCCTTCACATCATTCACAGGGTTAGATCTCCCTCTTAACCTACCGTCTTCACATCATACACAGTGGTAGATCTCCCTCTTAACCTACCGTCTTCACATCATACGCAGGGATAGATCTCCCTCTTAACCTACCGTCTTCACATCATACACAGGGATAGATCTCCCTCTTCACCTACCGTCTTCACATCATACACAGGGATAGATATTCTTCTTCATCTACCGCCTTCACATCATACACAGTGGTAGATCTCCCTATTCACCTACCGCCTTCACATCATGGACAGGGATAGATCTCCCTCTTCGTCTACCGCCTTCACATCATACACAGTGGTAGATCTCCCTCTTCACCTACCGCCTTCACATCATGCTCAGGGGTAGATCTCCCTCTTCACCTACCGCCTTCACGTCATACACAGTTGTAGATCTCCCTCTTAACCTACCGCCTTCACATCATACACAGGGATAGATCTCCCTCTTCACCTACCGCCTTCACATCATGCACAGGGATAGATCTCCCTCTTAACCTACCGCCTTCACGTCATACACAGGGGTAGATCTCCCTCTTCACCTACCGTCTTCACATCATACACAGGGATAGATCTCCCTCTTCACCTACCGTCTTCACATCATACACAGGGATAGATCTCCCTCTTCACCTACCGCCTTCACATCATGCACAGGGATAGATCTCCCTCTTAACCTACCGCCTTCACATCATACACAGGGGTAGATCTCCCTCTTCACCTACCGTCTTCACATCATACACAGGGATAGATCTCCCTCTTCACCTACCGTCTTCACATTATACACAGGGATAGATATCCCTCTTCATCTACCGCCTTCACATCATACACAGTGGTAGATCTCCCTCTTCACCTACCGCCTTCACATCATACACAGGGATAGATCTCCCTCTTCACCTACCGCCTTCACGTCATATACAGTGGTAGATCTCCCTCTTCACCTACCGCCTTCACATCATGCACAAGGATAGATCTCCCTCTTAACCTACCGCCTTCACGTCATACACAGTGGTAGGTCTCCCTCTTAACCTACCGTCTTCACATCATACACAGGGATAGATCTCCCTCTTCACCTACCGTCTTCACATCATACACAGGGATAGATCTCCCTCTTCACCTACCGTCTTCACATCATTCACAGGGATAGATATCCCTCTTCATCTACCGCCTTCACATCATGTTCAGGGATAGATCTCCCTCTTCACCTACCGCCTTCACATCATACACAGGGATATATCTCCCTCTTCACCTACCGCCTTCACATCATACACAGGGATAGATATCCCTCTTCATCTACCGCCTTCACATCATGCACAGGGATAGATCTCCCTCTTCATCTACCGCCTTCACATCATACACAGTGGTAGATCTCCCTCTTCACCTACCGCCTTCACATCATGCACAGGGATAGATCTCCCTCTTCATCTACCGCCTTCACATCATACACAGTGGTAGATCTCCCTCTTCACCTACCGTCTTCACATCATACACAGGGATAGATCTCCCTCTTCACTTACCGCCTTCACATCATTCACAGGGATAGATCTCCCTCTTAACCTACCGTCTTCACATCATACACAGTGGTAGATCTCCCTCTTAACCTACCGTCTTCACATCATACACAGGGATAGATCTCCCTCTTAACCTACCGTCTTCACATCATACACAGGGATAGATCTCCCTCTTCACCTACCGTCTTCACATCATACACAGGGATAGATATCCTTCTTCATCTACCGCCTTCACATCATACACAGTGGTAGATCTCCCTATTCACCTACCGCCTTCACATCATGCACAGGGATAGATCTCCCTCTTCATCTACCGCCTTCACATCATACACAGTGGTAGATCTCCCTCTTCACCTACCGCCTTCACATCATGCTCAGGGGTAGATCTCCCTCTTCACCTACCGCCTTCACATCATGCACAGGAATAGATATCCCTCTTCACCTACCACCTTCATATCATACACAGGGATAGATCTCCCTCTTCACCTACCGCCTTCACATTATGCACAGGGGTAGATCTCCCTCTTCACCTACCGCCTTCACATCATGCATAGGGATAGATATCCCTCTTCACCTACCGTCTTCACATCATGCACAGGGATAGATCTCCCTCTTCACCTACCGTCTTCACATCATACACAGGGGTAGATCTCCCTCTTCACCTACCGCCTTCACTTCATACACATTAAAAAATATTTACACATACATTCCGTGAGTGAACCCCCCCGTGGACAGTTTTGCCGCAATGTTTACGGGAAACTTTCGAGAATACCCGACCCTGAAATTTGTGTGGTCTGTGACGCATTACTAAAATTATAACGGGGATTCGACATTCTGGCTGATGTTGGCGATTCGATATTCCTGTGACGGGACACTCTCGGTATATAAATAGTTGGCACATGTACTGAGTCACACTGTAGAGAGTAAATCAACCAAAGATACGTTGTTACATTTAATAACGCATGGTCAAACATTAGCTTGGACGAACTGACATATTTTCAATAGTTTATGAAAAAAACGTGTAGAGGCTTAGTTATGTGAGACCGGGGATAGCCTCTGATCTTGTAAACCTTTTACAAATCCAATCCTACAGTTGATACTGAGAGCCAGACATACCCTACAAAATGCGTCAAACAAATCCAAAGGTCAGACCCGTTATCAACCCATCAACAATAACCACAGCGCCACGTAGTTCATACAAAGGTCAGACCGGTTATCAACCCATCAACAATAACCACAGCGTCACGTAGTTCATACAAAGGTCAGACAGGTTATCAACCCATCAACAATAACCACAGCGCCACGTAGTTCATACAAAGGTCAGACCGGTTATCAACCCATCAACAATAACCACAGCGTCACGTAGTTCATACAAAGGTCAGACAGGTTATCAACCTATCAACAATAACCACAGCGCCACGTAGTTCATACAAAGGTCAGATCGGTTATCAACCCATCAACAATAACCACAGCGTCACGTAGTTCCTACAAAGGTCAGACAGGTTATCAACCCATCAACAATAACCACAGCGCCACGTAGTTCATACAAAGGTCAGACCGGTTATCAACCCATCAACAATAACCACAGCGTCACGTAGTTCATACAAAGGTCAGACAGGTTATCAACCCATCAACAATAACCACAGCGCCACGTAGTTCATACAAAGGTCAGACCGGTTATCAACCCATCAACAATTACCACAGCGTCACGTAGTTCATACAAAGGTCAGACCGGTTATCAACCCATCAACAATAACCACAGCGCCACGTAGTTCATACAAAGGTCAGACCGGTTATCAACCCATCAACAATAACCACAGCGCCACGTAGTTCATACAAAGGTCAGACCGGGTATTAAACCATCAACAATAACCACAGCGTCACGTAGTTCATACAAAGGTCAGACAGGTTATCAACCTATCAACAATAACCACAGCGCCACGTAGTTCATACAAAGGTCAGACCGGTTATCAACCCATCAACAATTACCACAGCGTCACGTAGTTCATACAAAGGTCACACCGGTTATCAACCCATCAACAATAACCACAGCGCCACGTAGTTCATACAAAGGTCAGACCGGTTATCAACCCAACAACAATAACCACAGCGCCACGTAGTTCATACAAAGGTCAGACCGTGTATTAAACCATCAACAATAACCACAGCGTCACGTAGTTCATACAAAGGTCAGACCGGGTATCAACCCATCAACAATAACCACAGCGTCACGTAGTTCATACAAAGGTCAGACCGGTTATCAACCCATCAACAATAACCACAGCGTCACGTAGTTCATACAAAGGTCAGACCGGGTATCAACCCATCAACAATAACCACAGCGTCACGTGGTTCATACAAAATTGATATAAATCGTTCGTGATGTTTACTTTGACTTCTAGTTAAACTAATTTCATAGTCGACGGCTTTCAATTTGAATGTTTTAATTAGGAAACACACGTCGATGACGTCATTGCATCAGCTGATTGAGTGTAAAACATCCTTGTTCCGGGTTTGTCTGGTTCTCGGTCCACCGTGTGGAGCCACTGTTGCCTCATGTAGTTCCCGGGCATCACATTTGTTCAGTTTTTCCTTGTTAGCAAGTCTCGGGCGATGCTCACTGTGCTTTCAACGTGGACGAAGCTAAAACATTGTGTTCATGCATTTTAAAAACGTGTTTAAACTTTGAAGTGCACAACGTGACACGTGGACTGTCCACATGATTATTGTACTGGAAGGGGTATTTCCCACTGTCGAAAGTAGCGCTTACCTGAAGAAGGAAGGAAGGTTCACAGCCTGCCGTGTGACGCTACTGTTGTGACCACGATGTCCCCTGCGGCCCTATAGGCTACGCTCGACAGTAGGGACACTAAAGGGGAATTCCCCTTTAGAAAACCAAGCATAATAAAGTCCACGTGGCACGTTAATTACTTCGACTATGTAGTATCTGAGTAAACACAACGTTGTTGCTTCGTCCACAGTTTTCTCGACTTGAGAGAGGGTGATATTATGTGTGCTGTGTGCCTGTCTGTACAACTCACCCACCGTTCTCGACTTGAGAGAGGGTGATATTATGTGTGCTGTGGTGGTGCCTGTCTGTACAACTCACCCACCGCATACGTACAGTGATGTAACTGGTGATGTTTTAAATGGCACTAATGCAGTACAACATACACATATCGTGTGAGGGGTGTGGCTGCGGCCCTGTTAGGAGGTAGTAGGTCTGGTATGAGGTGGAAGGTCGGCCTTAACCGTGATATAAGGGTGGTAGGTCGGCCCTAACCCTGATATGAGGGTGGTAGGTCGGCCCTAACCCTGGTAACAGGTGGTAGTTCGGCCCTAACCCTGGTAGCAGGTGGTAGGTTGACCCTAACCTTGGTAGGAGGTGGTAGGTCGGCCCTAACCCTGGTAGGAGGTGGTAGGTCGGCCCTAACCCTGGTCGGAGGTGGTAGGTCGGCCCTAACCCTGATATGAGGGTGGTAGGTCGGCCCTAACCCGGGTATCAGGGTGGTAGGTTGGCCCCCCAATAGCGATGTGAGGTTGAAACCCCCGTCACACACTTTGTATTGCCTGTAATCTTAGACTTGGTACCTTCACCTGTTTATTTTACTTTATTTGTAATTTAGCGTGATTGCTGTTTATTTATCATTATAATGATGTAATTATCATTGGTTGACAGCGACCATATATATTTATATATATATGAAAAACAACGGTTGAATATATATATATATATATATATATACATATATATATATATATATATATATATATATATATATATATATATATATATATATACATTTATATATATATATATATATATATATATATATATATATATATATATATATATATATATATATATATATATATATATATATATATATATATATATATATATATATATATATATATATATATATATATATATATATATATATATTATATATATATATATATTCAACCGTAATTGTTTTTCCTAAGTTGTGCTTGCCTAACATAAATACAGCCACAAAGCTCCGCTGTTAACCTGAAACTGTATTAAAAGCACCTGTTTCGTTTGTATATGTTGTATGTATGTTTATAGTTTCGAAAAATAAACTCAGTCACACTCAGACACCTCTCTTGTACGCCCTTGTTTAAAGTATTGCACAGTGCTTTAATCCCCACACTAGCGTAAAGACATATACAACCTTGACAAATACAATGCAACTTATCTAAGCTAATCTCCGGAGCTGTTCCAGAAGCAACAAACCCGGAAAGCGATAATGTAATCTGACTGACAGACGAACTCGTGTTGGTGATTTATTACATGCGTACCTCTATTATTTTTACACGCATCTATGAACTACTGGTTAGTAAGAGACAATATTCTATTTGGCTGTACCCTACGACAGAACCGTAACCTGGTGTTGTTTTATGATGACTATGATGTTGTTCTAGAGAGACAACGCCGACCGTACGGGCAGTCGCTGGAGGAAGGAACTGTGTCCGGCTGTACCCACGAACATTTCATTTGAAATCAACTCACACTTGTGAAAATATACTTCCTTCGCTCCACTAGGTCAGTAACAATAAATATTGTGGAATACATCGATTGCCTGTATGCCATATATTGATAATGCGGTTGCAGGTGTATTGTTGATTAGTAAATATCGAAGATGAAATGTGAACATTTTCATTTCTTTAAGGAAAACCGATAAATATCCAGGTCAGCAGTAGCTCCCTCTGGCGAACTGACTTAGATATTATTAAATGGCCAACAGGTTTATTTTGAGGAAAGAACTATTTAAATTTAAAAAAAATATTGCGTTTTGTTTTGGAGCCTTCGTTGTTTTCCTATTCACCGACAAAGCAGCAGTTGATTGTCTAATGTTCTGATGTTATTTGTATAATCGTGCAACTCTCTATGTCTACATATAATGCACGTAATAATTATAAGCTATGTCAAGTGTGTGTAGGCTCAAACAACTACGTCGAAAATTAACTTTACAACAAGATATCTTTCTCGACATCGTTACGTAATATCGTGGTTTACGTGAACACGATCTTTTAGAAGCATTGTTTTTGTAGATCACACATTAAACATTTATTTCATAATTCATTGCACATCATAACTAAGATGCATTAAAGTATATCTATGTTGCAGAGCGTCGTGTATTCAACTTCAGAAGTCACTTACATTGGAGTGATTAATCAAACTAGATTGGCAAATTAACAACTGTAATCGAACAAATGCAACAAGGCGAGACTATCGACCCTAATCCCCAAATGGAGAGTCACCTGTTGCGATTGGCCACATTCCAAAATTTACCTGAATCTTCGTCGCTGTCACCATGTATGGCGTCAAAGGCGGGGTTTTATTACACTGGCGAAGGAGACACTGTGGGGTGCTACAGTTGTGGACTGTGTCTGAACAACTGGGAGTCTGGCGTCCATCCAATGACAGCACACAGAGTGTTGTCTCCCAACTGTCAATTTGTTGTAACACAAGACAGACACGATGTGTCAGCAGAGCAAGTTGAGTCACAAAGTGCTCCCACGAGTCAACCGGCCGGACTGTCCTACCTCTGTCGGGCTGACCGGGTCAAGTGTGCCTTCTGCTACGGCATCCTGCGTAACTGGGAGCCATCCGAGGAGCCAATGAGAAAACATCGTCGCCTTTTCCCCAGTTGCCCCTTCCTGCGTGACCCCCGGGCTGCAGGGAATGTGGCTCTTGGAGAGGAGCCGGGAGAGCAACAGATGCTGGTGAGTGGTGAATGGAATTACTAGAACAGTTGATGTATTGCTGTTTTGAAAATATCATCGTTCACAAGTTTCTAGCAGTTTTACTGTTGATGTTATTATTCAACTGAATGTTGCCATTTATTAAATTACAATCACTCACTCACCCATCCATCCACCCCCCCCCCCACCCACCCACCCACTGAATCACTCACTCACCCATCCACGCACCCACCCACCCACTCACTCACTCACCCACTCACTCACTCAATCAATCATTTTCATTCCCACTGGGTGAGCCAGCCGAGTTCAATCCAGGTCTTCCCAACCACCCCTAATTCTTCTTCCACGGTCCTTATCCATGTCCCCTGTGGTCTGTCTCTTCTCCCATTTCCAGGTGGTGTCCATTTCAAAAGTGTATGTGGAAGACTAGTTCTGTCGATGCGGAGAACATGTTCCAGCCATCTCCACCTTCTCTGCTTCACCTCATCGACGACGACGGCGTTCGGAGATTTTCTTTTTGGTCACTCGCTGTTCCCAATGAATTGTGAGGATGCGTCTGAGGCGCCTTCCCTCAAAACCTCTTATTCAGCTCTCTATCTTCTTGTTTGCCCTCCGTGTTTATAATGCATACAGTAGTTCTAAGCTGGTTGGATCTGTATATTTTCAGTTTTGTCAGATGTTGTTGAGAATGCTGCCATGCCGATCATTGTTGAGTTGTCAATGCTGTTGTCTGCTGAGATGAAGCTGCCAATATGTTTGAAGCCATTCGACTCTTCTAGGACTTTCCGTATCACGTTAATCTTTCTTGTGCTGCGTATCTTCAGTTGCATTAGTTTGGTCTTGGTTGGGTGTGTCTTGGTTGGGTGTATCTTGGTTGGGTGTGTTGAGACCAACTGTTTCTACTGTGTTGCCAACTACGTCCGCTTTTTTAATGTCCTCGTCGACGTGGGAAAAGAAGTCAATGTCGACGAACGAAATCTATTGGTCGATCACTGGTTACCAGTCACCAGTCGATGACTACCAGAAGGAGTAGTGGCGAGATGACGTATCCCTGCCATACCCCAGTCCTGACGTGGAACTACTCGCTCTGTTGTCCATCATGCCTCACACAACACTGATTGTCTGCATGCATTTCTGTCAACATGTTGATTACCTACGGAGGGAAGCCGCATGGCTGTTGGATGGACGATGGGTACTATCGAATGTCTTCTCAAAGTTGATGTAGTTGATGTAGAAGTTCCGATGCAGATGGTCCGAACCATAGATATCTCGTCTGTGCACAATCGTCCGCTCCTGAAACCTGCTCACTTCACAAAGTTCTTAAATTACACACGTGCTATGAAACAACATACACCATTTCCAACGACTACAGTGACGTTGCACCGATATATTTGCATACACTTGTTGTACATCCTTTCAATTGTCATGAAAATATGAAAGTTTCTGTTGGGTACATTTCAGAACGTCACCAGCAACACAACATGCAACAGTAGTACCAGACAACTGGGCATTGAAACCGCTCGTCCCAGACACCCAGCCATGGCGGTGGAGGCAGCGCGACTGGCCTCCTTCGACAGGTGGCCTCGCAGCAGTCCTGTGTCTCCAGAGAGTCTCGCTCGTGCTGGATTCTACTGCACAGGTAATGGGAACAAACACAACCCTACCGGAATAGCAGCATTTCCTGAGCACATTATGGATACATTAGATTAGCAAGCATGACGGAAGAGTTCAGATGGTCATGTTCCATATATACAAAATAATGGTTTGTCGAAAAGAAAAAAAATTGTTATTTGAATAGCTTTGAAATCAAGTCAAGTATCAAGTCAATGACCACCAAATCCAAATCAAGTCTCCAGTCATTTCTCTGAATTCTAAGTCAAATTAAGTCAAAATGGGCGACTCGAGTCCGACTTGAGGCAGCCCCTACGTCTCGAGTCCGACTTGAGGCAGCCCCTACGACTCGAGTCAACAAGTACTTGCTATCACCCTTGGTAAAACCGCTCCTATAATCGACAAGTGTTGTGTTTATGTTGTAGCTGCGACATCACAGAACCCCACAATGACGTGTAAGGTGTGTCTGGACGCTGAACTGAACACCCTCTTCCTGCCGTGCGGCCATCTTGCCTGCTGCGGCCACTGCGCCGTGGCTCTCTCCACCTGCCCCATCTGTCGGTCTGACATCCATGGCACTGTCCGCACCTACCTTGCGTAAAATAATATATAGAATCACATCGCAGTAAATGTTCTTCCGGTTTGATAACAAATAATTTTATGACAAATGTAACACATGTTAGATATGTCGATATAAAAACAATATCGCTTTAATTATTATAATATTCAGCGACTTTTGGATACCTACCTTTTTATGTGTGGCATACAATAAATAGGCAATTAGATTCGTACATAGGCGTCATGTTTGAACTATTTTATTGTTATTATCCATATAATTAATACATTTTATATTTGTGTGCATGCGTGCATGCGTGCGTGCGTGTGTGAGTTTGTGCGAGCGTCATGGTTTAATTAATGTAGTATTAATTGTATTTACTTAATTAATTAAATTTACATATATGCATTTTAGTACCTAAGTGATTGACCGCCTCTGAAATTGGTGTTGTTCGTACTTGTCTTTTTCATGTTCGTAGGTTTACATTTCTAAAAACAATGTACGGCGAATTAATATATTATACCTTTTATTACTTTGTTATTGTTTAACGTTCATATTGTTGAACATTTCAATGTTTGACAGGTTTTATATTATACAATATATTATAAATCTATTATGATTGTCACGATCACTGCACTAATTGAATAGTAACGGGCTGCTACACTCTGTACAACTGTGTTATAAGACGATATTGTTATAGCTTAGTGACCACTGCCTTTTGTCATTAACATCGCTGTGTATAATGGTCAACAACTTTCTATGCATTTTGTATGAACATTATGCTTATTGTCTGAAATAAAAACCTTATCATTATTATTGTTATTATTATCATTATATATTAACACTTCGTTTGCGGTGCTTGAGTATTTATCTATTCTGTGATAGTGGTGTTGTATTGGAGAGACAGTCCTGGATGCAGTCGCTTGGGTCCGTTGGCAGTTGCGATGTTCTCGGGTCTGCGACAAACTCCGCGTTGTCAGTTGCAGCGTATTTAGCTGATCCTTATTCTCGGCCGTCTCGGTTTGACCTTGACATTGGATAATGGTCGGTTAACAGAGTGTCTACTGATACGGCAGAAACGATGCAGTCATGCGTGTTTCGTGTTGTCACGAGGTCGAGGATGTTACCATCCGCATGGGTCGGTTCTGTCACGTGCTGTTGGAAATCAGTCTCGCGGAGAAGGTCAGTGAGATCGCGAGCATCGCCGGCACGATCATCGCCGGCACGATCATCGCCGGCACGATCATCGCAGGCACGATCATCGCAGGCACGATCATCTCCAAAGAACCACCACGATATGCTGATGTGTTCATCGGAGTATATAATATTACGTATTATATATAATATATTTCTATCTACGCATGTATGCATGTCTGAATAAAAAATGGAGGCATTATGTTTTAATAAAACCTTGCTCGTGAAACTTTGATCCGCTTTGGAATTACGTTGGCAACATTCGTAGAAGAAATGCCGTGAAGGTGTGTGTGCACCTCTCATTATTTGATCTTCTTACAAAAATCTATATGGTTCTGAACGGGAGAAACAAGATATTATCACACCACAACACCTTCCGACAAACGTCTGCCGAGTCTTGAAGTCCACACTACACGGTGCCAACTGTTAAGCATCCACCCTGGGTAATGGTGTAGGTGCTTTCCAGGGAACGTGTCGGCCCTTCCTCCTAATAGGAACAACCATGCGACATGTCGAGTACCACGCAATTCTGGGTAACAAGCCACTCACGCAGATGACACAGCTGGATTGTGACGCATTCATGCAAGACACACGGCGTGCCAGTGACGTCATGGCTCGCGAGCGCCAATGTTCGGGTAATGCGCCTGACCTGAACCCTATATTTAATATATAAAAAATAACATATGGCAAAGAGCAAGAATGCTGTGAGACAACCCAGCTCAAATTTAGAGTTGAGTAATGCAATCAAACATGTCGCGGTTTGTGAAATATCACGCAGATACACATTGCAAGCCTACCTTCGGGCTTGCCCCGACGTGTTGAGTCTATCATCAAGAACAGGTTACGGCTGTAAGTACTGAGCAGCATATTTGCACTTACTGAATATACAATGTTTGTGTTTATTCTTCCACGTCTGTGAGATGTGTTATTTCAACGAGCAAGACAGTACACGACCAGGCCACCCACACTCGCTGTATGTGGAACCATTCACACATGCAAGTTCACATATTTCCCCAAGACTCGACCACACACCTGGCTACCCATCCGGACCCCAAGTTCACATACTCCCCCATGACTCGACCACACACCTGGCTACCCATCCGGACCCCAAGTTCACATATTCCCCCATGACTCGACCACACACCTGGCTACCCATCCGGACCCCAAGTTCACATACTCCCCCATGACTCGACCACACACCTGGCTATCCATCCGGACACCAAGCCACTGCACGTTGACATAATGGCACTTGGTGAAGACGTTTGCAAGGTTGTGCTCAGTATACGTGCAATGTCAAGTTGTGTCGTAATCAAAACATATTGGTAATTCCATGGATCAAGGGACATGTGACTAGAATATATACTTTCCAACTGACAGAACATATTTATTCAATGCCAGTGATAGCACATTAGAAGTTATGGGGAAATACGTTCAAGTTAATGCTGGCAGTAGAAAAATTATTCCATCCAAACACAATGCATCAGGCACAAAATAATGCTGCCCAGAAGCGTAAGAGAACTCTCTTACGCTTCTGGGCATAAGTTTTTGATTTTCGTCTTATTGTTTTTTCACTTGCATGGTGACATCACCACAGATTCGCGGCTGATGAGCTGCTCAAAGTGATCCTTCCATCGTTGCCGGATGACAGTGCCACTTTCAAGGAGATCCCCGTCTTGAGACAGGATAGGGGTGTAGCCACTTCATGGCAAAACATGACAGAGGGCTACCAACAAAACTATCGAGATATCTCTCTCACATATGTGTGCTGGAAAATCATGGAACATGTCCTATGCCACTGTATCATGGCACATATTGATAAAAATAACACCCTGATCAACTCCCAACATGGTTTCTGCGCTAAGCATTCATATGAAAGTCAATTACTCTCAACCGTTGACCCTCTTGCAAGATCTTTAGACAACCATAAACAGACAGATGTTATAATCCTAGACTTCTCCAAAGCTTTCGACACTGTCCCTCACCAGAGGCTCCGTCTCAAACTAAAACACTGGCGTCCAGGGAAAGACGTGGCGTTGGATCAGTTCTTGGCTTACAAATAGGACACAGCGGATTGTAGTTGACGGTGATGCTTCACACAAAATCCAACTGTTTTCTGGTGTTCCCCAGGGTACTGTGTTCTCCAGGATACTGTATTCTCCAGGGTACTGTGTTCTCCAGGGTACTGTGTTCCCCAGGGTACTGTGCTTGCACCGCTCATGTTTCTTTATGCATAAATGATATTGGAGAAAACATTACCTCCCACATTAAACTATTTGCTGATGACTGTCTGCTATTCAGGACAATTGACGCTTTATTTGGTTTCTGATCTCCCTATACTCTGTCCAGTGTTCTATTTTTTAGTTTGTCTAGCTCGGTCATGCAAACCCTTACGTTCCCTCATTTTCCTCTTTATTGTCCTACTGATCAAGGGAAGTTGAGCTCTGCCAAACAGTCGTTTTTGTGGAATATGTCTGTCTATGGATGCAAGTAATGCATCCCTAAACATGTTGCAGACCAACTCTACTTGGTTGTTCTTGGATCTAGCTTTTGGAATTCAGTTACCAATTTAGAGAGATATGTCTTTATGCTATTCCTATCACCTTTTGTAAAAAGATATACCATTCTAGGTTTCTTTTTATTAGCTTGTAGTTTAGTGTTTATGTCAGCAAGGACAATGTCATGATCACTCATCCCTGGGGCAACCGTTACATTTTGAACCAGGTCAGGGTTTGTAAAAAAGAGGAGATCCAGAATGTTGTTTCCACGTGTGGGTTCTTGAACGTGTTATATTAGAGAATGACTGTTTGCTATGTCTATCATCTTGTTGTTTCTGCCCTCTCCGTGCTGTGGGGGTGTTCTCAGAGAGTTGTTTGACCATTGTATGCTGGAAAGGTTGAAATCGCCTCCAAGCAGTGTACCTGGAAGCGTATTACCAGAACAATTTTGCTGGAGTAACATAAGTAAAAATTGAAGCTGATCTAACACATCTCCTCCACTATGTGGTGGACGATAGTAAGCACCTATATGTAATGATCTACTGTTGGTGAATTGGAGTTTAATCAATATTATTCAGCATGAGAAGAAAGATTAGGTTGTGATGATGCTACAGTGCTATCTTTAACAGCAACAAATACTCCTCCATCATGTATGTTTCTGTCTTTGCGAAATATTTCACAGTTAGGCGGGAAGGTCTCACTGGAGTATATGCTATCATCTAAGTGACTTCCCGTTCCCAGTATCATATATGGTTTCTTTGTTTCTCCTAAGCTTTGACATTGGGTTTTCTTGGCGGTGCTTCGCATACTCCTACAATTTGTTATAATTATTCTGAGTTTTTCAATGGTTTCTGCTTTTTGTGTCTGATGTCTACTGTAGGAGTTGGTGGAGTCTGTGAGGGGAGCTCAACAGTTTACTGTAGGAGTTGGGGGAGTCTGTGAGGGGAGCTCAACAGTTTCACTACTTTGGTCTGAGTCATTTAGACAACCAAGAGGATCAAATTGATTTGATGCTGACATTTTTTTGTCGCTGAAGAATGAGTTTACAAAATTTAAGTGATTGCATTCAGGGCAAGCCCTTGAACAAAAGAAATTAATTAATCTTTTATATTCATTATCATCTATTCCACAGAAGTGTGAATGGATCCATTTTGAACAGAGGCTGTATTGCGTTATGATCGTTTAGACTTCCCTGTGACAGATGCCACAGGGTGCCGAACAATTTGGACAGTGCTATGGACATGGAATGTTTCTGTTTAGTTTTGCTAAATTCTTGTCGGGATATGCCAATACAGTTGATGTGTGTGGGTTTATTGCAAGCGTTACACGTTAGATGGAGTCCATTTGATTTAATCGTTTTATTATAAATGTCACATTTAATGGGGCTTGGATTCAGCTGGACATCACTTAAAAGTATTATGCAGAGAAGTTGGGTAAACTGTGTTGCTGCCCTGTATGTTTTAGGTCTGTAGGGTAGTGGAATTACCAGTAATCCAGTAGAGCTGCTTGACTTTAAACATTTCAGCCTTGCAGTGGTTCGCAAGATAGGGTCATGGATATAGTATATTGAAATGGAGTGAGTATCTTGTCTGGATTTTGTGTAAATGTATTGAAACTCGTTATGTTGTGTCAGGTTTCCGTTGAGTTTGATTTGAGAACCCAATCCGAGCTACTAAAAAATATAATTTCGTTGTTGTGGTCATGGGCGTGAACAATGACGTAGTGTTGGGGTCGTGGGCGTTAACAATGACGTAGTGTTGGGATCATGGCCGTGAACAATGACGTAGTGTTGTGGTCATGGGCGTGAACAATGACGTAGTGTTGTGGTCTTCGGCGTGAACAATGACGTAGTGTTGGGGTCGTGGGCGTGAACAATGACGTAGTGTTGTGGTCTTCGGCGTGAACAATGACGTAGTGTTGGGGTCGTGGGCGTGAACAATTACTTCGATGATTTGAAAAAAAAATAGGTATTTTTTATTAAATCGACTGCAGATGTTAAATATACTATTCACACACTACATATTTGAGGAGGCAGTTTTAAAGTAGAATCAGCTTGTTCTCCGTAGCTCATTGGTATCCTTCTTAGCATCGAGTGTCGGAACGTAGCCTCTGATGTTGGTGGCTAGTTGGTTGTTGTTTAGTCGTAGTCAAACGGTCGTGAGGCATTCGTTGATGCCAATGGAGAGTTCTTCCAACTGGTTGACAATCTCATTGTTGATAGTGAAGCGGAATCCGTGGATGCGATGTTCCCGGGCTGGCTTTGTCGCTGGCGCATCTGCCGAGAAGCTGCCCCAGCCCAAGTGCCAGACGACCACCACACACCCGCGCCTATGTCAGATCTGTTACAAGCAACTTCCGTATATCACAGGTGTGTCCCCGCCGGCACTCGTCCATCGCCGCAGGGCTTGGTTGGTTCGGCGTTTAGCGTGAGGAAGCCGTGGCGCGCCGGCAGTATCTACACGATATTGACAGGAAGACGTCCGTAACCCGGTGGCATGATAAGTCACCCCGACAGGGCCTGTCCTCCTGCTGCAGCCGTCGTCCGCCTTCGTGGCCGTGTAGGACAGTGTATGTCACTCACCACCTGTTCCGCTCTTTCTCACCTCAGACCTGCACGCCATGGGTGGCCCTACCAGGAATACGATACTTCAGATGCCATAATTGTGAGGTTCATTTGGAGATCACAAGCACTTCCACCACGCCAAGGTCGCGATGAAAGAAAATGGCTGCCAAACACCACACACGAAGAAAAAATGTATGTTTGGATCGTCAATGTCCAAGACAACAAAGAAGATAACACAAATGTCAGACAAGCGACACGAAGTTAGCCTAAAGGCAGTAATAGATAACATATTTAGAATTCTTAGGAAAGAGGCCTGGTAAATGTTATCACTGTTATACGATATGACCCGCGGTCTTATGACCGGCAGATATACGTACATGGTTTTATCGTGTTGGTCACCGTGAACTCACGGCGGCTGTCGATTTAACCGGGGCAACACAATGTCAACACCCGAATGCAAGTTCTTTGACAAAAATGCGGCGTTTTCGAGTTCACGTAATACAGAAACAGACTGCTATAATGTCATATGTGACACAGGTATTAGGGATTATTTTGGTTGAGATGTGTATCTTAAGATTGAGAAATGTTCCCAGCCAGGGTCCAGGGCCAGCAGCCAGGGTCCTGGGGTCGCAGCCAGGGTCCTGGGTCGCAGTCAGGGTCCTGGGGCCGCAGCCAGGTTCCTGGGGTCGCAGCATTGTCCTGTGGTCGCAGTCAGGGTCCTGGGGCCGCCGCCAGGGTCATGGGGCCGCAGTCATGGTCCTGGGACCGCAGCCAGGGTCCTGGGGCCGCGGCCAGGGTCCTGGGGTCGCAGCCAGGGTCCTGGGGCCGCAACCAGGGTCCTGGGGTCGCAGTCAGGGTCCTGGAGCCGCCCCCAGGGTCCTGGGGCCGCAGTCATGGTCCTGGAGCCGCAGCCAGGATCCTAGGCTAGCAGCCAGGGTCCTGGGGTCGCAGCGAGGGTCCTGGGGCCGCAGCCAGGTTCCTGGGCCAGCACCCAGGGTCCTGGGGCCGCAGTCATGGTCCTGGGGCCGCAGTCAGGGTCCTGGGGCCGCAGTCAGGGTCCTGGGGCCGCAGTCAGGGTCCTGGGGCCGCAGCCATGGTCCTGTGCACGGAGACCGCAAACTCCCCCGTTTGAAAACACCAAGAAGTAATAATGACTTTCCAACAGGAAATCTTACTGACCTCGTGTCATACATTATTCGGTAAAAGGCGGATATTAGCAGTGAAATTAACTGAGGCCTTCGTCTGCGACACAGTAAATTAACTGAGGCCTTCGCCTGCGACAGACATAAATAGATTGTGTGTCTCATGTTTGCAACAACAAAAAAGTGTGACATTTTGCTTAATAATTTGTATTGCTAAATATCATGAAAATATGCGTGATATTTCAGACCTTTGCCATGAGACTGTGATATTTAAAGCAAAACCGTGAATCTCACGGCTTATGCGTGAATGTTGACAAGTGTGTTAATGTCACTATTTGTGGTTAAAGGGTCAACTAGCCGGAAGTCGTAGCTCAGCTTACAGTACATTTACGCCGACTGATTGACAAGAATGTTGACATCAGTGTCCACAGTTACTGCACGACTGGCCGGCGTACTTTCCAAGGGTGGTCTTTGATTGGTTGTTGGGTCACCGTTACGTACTTTCCAAGGGTGGTCTTTGATTGGTTGTTGGGTCACCGTTACGTACTTTCCAAGGGTGGTCTTTGATTGGTTGTTGGGTCACCGTTACGTACTTTCCAAGGGTGGTCTTTGATTGGTTGTTGGGTCACCGTTACGTACTTTCCAAGGGTGGTCTTTGATTGGTTGTTGGGTCACCGTTACGTACTTTCCAAGGGTGGTCTTTGATTGGTTGTTGGGTCACCGTTACGTACTTTCCAAGGGTGGTCTTTGATTGGTTGTTGGGTCACCGTTACGTACTTTCCAAGGGTGGTCTTTGATTGGTTGTTGGGTCACCGTTACGTACTTTCCAAGGGTGGTCTTTGATTGGTTGTTGGGTCACCGTTACGTACTTTCCAAGGGTGGTCTTTGATTGGTTGTTGGGTCACCGTTACGTACTTTCCAAGGGTGGTCTTTGATTGGTTGTTGGGTCACCGTTACGTACTTTCCAAGGGTGGTCTTTGATTGGTTGTTGGGTCACCGTTACGTACTTTCCAAGGGTGGTCTTTGATTGGTTGTTGGGTCACCGTTACGTACTTTCCAAGGGTGGTCTTTGATTGGTTGTTGGGTCACCGTTACGTACTTTCCAAGGGTGGTCTTTGATTGGTTGTTGGGTCACCGTTACGTACTTTCCAAGGGTGGTCTTTGATTGGTTGTTGGGTCACCGTTACGTACTTTCCAAGGGTGGTCTTTGATTGGTTGTTGGGTCACCGTTACGTACTTTCCAAGGGTGGTCTTTGATTGGTTGTTGGGTCACCGTTACGACCTGCACCACGGCATCAGTTTTCACCTAATTAGTTATTGAGCCACGTGTCAATGTGCACCATAGAGTGTCTGTGGTGTGCACCATAGAGTGTCTGTGGTGTGCACCATAGAGTGTCTGTGGTGTGCACCATAGAGTGTCTGTGGTGTGCACCACAGAGTGTCTGTGGTGTGCACCACAGAGTGTATGTGGTGTGCACCCAGCATTCTTGTGGCACTTGTCCACGTGCGATGTGACGTTTGTCGCAGTATAGCATCGTATGAGATTGCAAGAAAACCGTCCTGAATACTGAATAAGGCTAAATATACTGTTATGTCATCACAAGTTGTCAGCTCTGGTCAACTCGCAGGCCACAGCATCCAGGGAGAGGATTCCCCAACTCAGCGATTAGGGCAGATTAAGGAAGCTACAAACTGCCACTGCGTCCTGGAAAATTATGTCATAATCTTTGCCACGCGAGTTCAGACACAAAACAATGCTCCAACATGTGCAGATTTCTCTGGTGATTAATTGGTTTCTCAAACAAGCATCGGCCAGTCAGAGGTAGCGCGAAAATAGCTGTAAATTCCATCACATGACAGACCGGTCCTCGGGGTTTTGAACAGGGGTGTTCAAGTAATCAACGGGGATTTTGTGATTTCTGAGATGATTTATGAAATCTTTACAGCTAAACAACATTTTCTCAAAAAGTGGGTTCGTTCGAAACCCCCGAACCCCCTGAGGACGGGCATGCAGGGAAGGTTAAATCTTGGACTTCGTCAACATAATGGGGTTTATTTACAATACGAGTAGGGCAGGAATCATCTTGGGTAGGAATCGCTTGGGTACAAATCGTTATAGATCCCTTCATCAATGTGTTCAAAACCTGCATTAGGGAGTCATGATTCATCAGAGTAACAAAGGCACACCAGTTATTGGACGTGTGATAGCTGTTCACGAGTACGTTGACAACATTACGGAGTGCAATGTGCAACATTAATTAGACGATGAGCAGTATTAGATAACCCACGACTGAGTACGAGTACACCCCATAATCCAATTTGCTATTATTTTCAAAACGTGTCCTCCAAATAAAGCAGCCATATCGCGGCACATTTTTATACACAATATAAACGTAGACAATCTTCTGAAAGTTCTAGTATAGATTAGACGCCACTGTTTGCCAATTATCGTGTACATGTTGTGTTGTATATTGTCGCATAACTATCTTGTTAACCCTTCATTCATTCATTCATTAATTTGACGAAACAGTCACACAATACATCTGGAATAGTTTGTTATATGTATCATATCGATATGATTGTTGGCCTGGATCAATGAATGGCTAATGTTCGGTGTTCAGTGTTTAGTGTTCAGTGTGGCGGACAACCACTAGAAGACTTGTTGTCTGTTTAGCGTGTGTGGTTGTTTGGTGTTTTTAAACCCGCCAGTCCGTTGGTATTAATTTGGTCAGTCATGCAGTCGGTGATCCTACTTGTGAATAATGTGAACACGGCCAACTGCTAATTCTCTGTAGTTGTATAGTTGTATAACTGTATAGTTTTGTATATGTAATGCAGCCAAACTTAAGAGGAAATTACCACAGAAATACTTTGTAGTTTAGTGTCGACTAGCGTCTTCAACGCTAGTCGACAGTATGTCCACTGTTTAGCGTAGTGTCCACTGTTTAGCGTAGTGTCCACTGTTTAGCGTAGTGTCCACACTTTGCCGGTCGGTGTCGCAGCTGGACGCTGTACGGCAGGATACGGAGCAACAAATCAACCACACAAATAACGACATCTCGCAAAAACACGCGTTGTTTCCGCTCCCGACCCAGTAATATTGGTGTTCCGGGTGGTGACTAGCGGCGATTGATTAAGTTGGCATCAGATTGATTACACATTAAGAAGAATGGTAGCAAGCTGCTTGGTCTTTCAGACAATAGAGTCAGGATGCATGCATCGGTGTGTCATCGTTGTATAAAAACAGCGAGAAGAAAGAGCATGCCTTGTGTGCAGAAGAATAACAAATGTTATGTGATGCTGTATGAACTATATGAACACTAAGTCCGCTTTAGTACTGAACTATATGAACACTAAGTCCGCTTTAGTACTGAACTATATGAACACTAAGTCCTCTTTCGTACTGAACTATATGAACACTAAGTCCGCTTTAGTACTGAACTATATGAACACTAAGTCCTCTTTAGCACTGAACTATATGAACACTAAGTCCTCTTTAGTACTGAACTATATGAACACTAAGTCCGCTTTAGTACTGAACTATATGAAAACTAAGTCCGCTTTAGTATTGAACTATATGAACACTAAGTCCTCATTAGTACTGAACTATATGAACACTAAGTCCTCTTTAGTACTGAACTATATGAACACTAAGTCTTCTTTAGTACTTAACTATATGAACACTAAGTCCTCATTAGTATTGAACTATATGAACACTAAGTCCTCTTTAGCACTGAACTATATGAACACTAAGTCCGCTTTAGTACTGAACTATATGAACACTAAGTCCTTTATTTAAGCACTTCCCCTTTGTATTACATGTTACTACATTTACACAAATTAGGTTTATGCACCTTGGCCAACTTGTTTATGGGAAAAATAAATTACAATTTGTCGTTATGGTTGCATACGAGTCATTGTGAGAACCAACATTGTTGACGACACTTTTAAATTTCAAAGAATTACTAACGTATATTTATATATAACTCTCAATTGGACAAAGGTGAGAAACATTTACACCTGGACCGTCTTTGTTTCATTGCTTATGTAAGATTCAGCACGGTCAGGTCATGACCTTGGTGTCAGAATGAGACTAAATTAAATAGAACGTCCACTGCCGATACGAGACCTACTGCTACAGTCACACTTTTCAGTAGACACATGCATAGAAGCACTCTGGTGTGTGTGTGTGTGTGTGTGTGTGTGTGTGTGTGTGTGTGTGCGTGCGTGCGTGCGTGCGTGCGTGCGTGCGTGCGTGCGTGTGTGTGTGTATGTGTGTGTGCATCATACATACACACACTTGTACATGCACAAACATTGATACACATTCAAACACACGAACAACACGCACGCTCACTGTAGCGCACAATTCACTCACACAATCAACCACCGAAACGTCCTGTCCACGCATTCCCACACCAAATGTGTTGACCAATCCACGCAGTCGCCCACACCAACCCTCGCTGTATCGTATGAGAACACACACACATTCGCAATTGTATTTGACCTACATATAGGGCCTACTCTTTACAATTCAACTAACCTTGATCCATGATCACAATTGCATGGACATAACTGCACTTGGTGAAAAGGCTTGCCAAGAAGGCATGCTCGTAGCAGTCTTGACACAATCAAACTATTTGCATGCTTTGAAAGCAGGGGCTGGCAAATCGCCAGAACCATGTTTTGAATAGTACGCCTGTAGATGCATTAGCAATGATCGTTTTTCGAGATAATAACTGCGGTTTAGCTGCAGACTTGTATCAATGTAATTAACGTTGTCGGATCAGGCATTATTCTAAGAAAATATGTAGTATTAGGAGAGCGTCTATGTAAAAACAGACGGTTGTACTTGGGTAGTCTCAGCAAACGCAACAATCACTGCATAAACACTGGACAATACCTCCTCCATCGAGCAAACGACGCTAACTACACAGGCAGATCATTATAAATAGACCGGCATTGAGATCATTACAACAGCACCGGCATTGAGATCACTATGTTCACGGCTCAACTTCGATCACTGGATTGCTGGTCCAGTTCACTACATACTGAAGATCCTCATGAAGAGATGTGCATCGAGACCATCAGCTTGGTCGACGGTAGCTTGAGAACGCTTGAGAACAGACATGATACTGCTAACGTGGACACAGCCATCTTGAAAAAGAGGCGGGGAATCGTCCGCGTGGAAGAACGACACTTATGAAAATATACCATGGAATTACATAGCATACCATGGTATACCGTGGCCCTACCATGGTATTACGTGGTATGCCATGGTATATCATGACATAACATGGTAAACCGTGGTATACCATATTTTTTCATATATTGTTTAAGGCAATTGTATGGTATACAATGGTTTACCTGTTTCAAAACACCATGGTATTTTACCATGGTTTCCCTGTTGCAAGATACCATGGTATACCATGGTGTCCATGGTATATCATGGTATTTTACCATATCATGGTATTTTACCATGATTTACCTGTTTCAAAACACCATGGTATTTTACCCTGGAATACGATCGTATATTTTCATTGCGGTGTACCCGGTACCGGCCGGTGCACTGCCCGTGGACGCCGAGGCAGCCCCGAGATGCAACAACCGATTCGACTAAAGTCAGTGGAGAAGACAACTGTACGTATACGACTTACTGCTTCGATTAGAGCGTTCACTGGCCGGGATCATCATGCACAGGTATGACAGGTGGTTCTGTTGAAGCAGGTGACAACTGATCTGGTCGTAACAGGAGGAGTTGTCATTTGAAGATTAACATTACACTAATAACAATGTACAATGAACACTATGTGGCCAGTAGAGTAGGGCGCTATTATGTTTCTCGTTATTGATCGTAAATGTTATTATAACTGTAGTGTTTACACCATCATTTCGAACTAAATATTTCGAATTACATGTTTGGGTCAGGTACTTGACGTTTGCATTAAGATTATCGTGGTTCACGTGTTTATAGAGACGCTTCATTGCTCACTAAAGCGATTGAGTTGATTGAGAATAGTCACCATGCACAATCAACCTAGGGGCCTTACGGCGCATGCTCCTATAATACGAGGCAACCATAGCGACAACAAACAACAGCACGACGTGGACATGGCGGTAAGTTTAGTATCTTTGTTTATACATTACTCATATAATAATATTGTTTATATGTGTGTGTGTGTATATATATATATATATATATATATATATATACATAAGTAGCATTACTGCACGCATGTTACAGCGTTTCACCGCCGCAAGACTTCTTTAGAATTAGCTTTCACTCTGTCTGTGTTTAACTCTGTCTGTCTAGCTGCGTGCGTGTGTGTGTGTGCCATGCTCTATCTGTCTTTCACCCTGTCTGTCTTTCTGTCTGCCTGCATGTCTGTCTGTTTATCTGCCTGCCTGTCTGTCTGTGTTTCATCCCCTCTATCTCTCCCTCCCCCTCCCCCTCTATCTCTCTCTCTCTCTCTCTATATATATATATATATATATATATATATATATATATATATATATATATATATCTTTCATTGCCTGTCTGTCTGTCGGTCCATCTGGCTGTCTTATTATATCCGTCCGCGTATTGCCCGTCAAACTTCGAACGATGCACAACAAAACACACGTCTCACGAGAACTTCGTGTCGTTTATCCTGTCGGCAGGTACAGTTACCAAATTGCACATGGTATAAATCGTTGAGACATTCGTGCGATATATGATTGTCCAGCAGTTGGTTCGATTCAGCCTGTACTGCGCAGACTACCACGGACGTTAGTGTGTTGATCGTGTGTGACACGGCTTCTTTATGTCCTCGATGATTGGACCTTCATTCTAGATAAAGGTGAGTCCATTTAAAGTATTTATTCATGTCCACCGTATACGCAGACTTTATGAACGCCTTAGTTCCGCAATGGAGAAACTATATTCGCACTGTTATATTCGCACTGCTATATTCGCACTGCTATATTCGCACTGCAATATTCGCACTGCTACATTCGTACTGCTATGGTTGAAGCAACTGTAGCAGATGTGTAGTTTCCTAACAGTAAGGAAACAGCGATTGGACATCTTGTTCATCGGTGTACATTCCTCAGACACTCTTGGTTGTGCAGCGGTAGGATCTCAATCAGTCGATCAGCTGAGCAACTATCAGCAGCAGCAACAGCAACAACAGCAGCAGCAGCAAGAACAGCAACAACAACAACAAGAGCAGCAGCAGCAGCAACAACAACAAGAGCAGCAGCAAGAACAGCAGCAGCAACAACAGCAGCAGCAACAACAAGAGCAGCAGCAGCAACAACAAGAGCAGCAGCAGCAACAACAACAGCAGCAACAACAACAGCAGCAGCAACAACAACAGCAGCAACAACAACAGCAGCAACAGCAGGACGAGCCAATCGTGAGATAAAGGATAACTCTTACAACGTGCATTTAGGAAACGGACACCCAACTCCCACTCCAAGGCATTCGTAATCTCTCGTGGAATGTTCTTGACGATGGGTTAAGTTTGTGTAGGCCGCAGGACTTATTGGTTTTTCGCTTGCATGGTGACATCACCACAGATTCACGGCTGATGAGCTGCTGAAAGTGATCCTTCCATCGTTGCTGAATGACAGTGCCACTTTCAAGAAGATCCCCGCCTTGTGACCGAAGAGAGGTGTCGCCATTTGAGCTCGGTCCTTAGATAGCCTTCGTCGCTTCGAAGAAGCATCGCATGTCGTGTTGGTCAGCAAAGCTTTGAGTCGCCTTGGCTTTCTTTTCCACTTATTTTTGGTGCGACGAATCTTCTTTTTGGTCATAGCCTTAAAGCGTTGATGTTCCTCTCGCTTCTGTTGGGAAGTAATTTCGTTTTGTAGAATGTGCACCTCCACGTCATGTCGTCGAACCAGTCCTGGTGCTTGCGTGAGATGTGGGCGATTTTCTAAGTATACACTTTGTGGATGATAGACTTGAGTGCAACTGTCCAACTGTGGCGTTACATGCCCCCCCCCCCCCAGCTGAATCAGCTTGTCGTCCGCGGGGACGGCGGTCTTAAGCCCAGATCGGTAGGACTGCTCGTACGTAGACTCTGATGATGGTGGCTAGTTGGTTATTGTTTAGTCGTAGGCGGAGGGTCATTAGGCGTTCGTTGAAGCCAACTTGGAATTAGGCCAACAGGTTGAAAATCTAATTGTTGATGGCGAAGCCGACACTCTGGATGCGACGGCCCTCGGCTGGCTTTTCCTTCCAGAAGACGGCTTAGCCGCCGTCACCTTCTCTTGGCTGTCATTTATCGTGAAAGCGTGTTTCGCTTAAGGCAGTAATGTCTATGCCATAGCGTGTTCTCTGGTAAGGACAACAGTCCTGCGTTCGGGGCAGTCGAGTCTTTGTTAGACCACGGTGAGGTGACTGGCCAGGAAAGGGTGGAACAGCCTAGTTTAGGGCACAATCATCTTCTAGCCCCCCCCCCCCCCCGCCGAGTAGCTGCTCAAGCCCAAGTGTCAGACGACCATCACACACCCGCGCCTATGTCAGATCTGTGACAAGCGACTTCCATATCTCACAGTTGTGTCCCCGCCGGCACTCGTCCGCAGGGCTTGGTTGACTCGGCCCTACACAAAAACCCGCGTATGTATTCGTTTAGCGTGAGGAAGCCGGGGCGCAAGCAGCAATCGCACGATCGTGACAGTAGCTCTGTGACATGGTAAGCCATGACGACCGGGGACTGTCCTCCTGCTGCAGCCGTCGTCCGCCTTCATTATGGCTGGATCGCTGTTAGTCGGGCACCTGGCCTCAGACCTGTGCCCCGTGAGTGGCCCTACCAGCAGTACGAGACTCCAGACGCCAGGTTCGTTGGAATTCACGAGCACTTCCACCACGCCAAGGGACCGAGGTATGCCAAGTACCTCGCGTGAGGACACGATTAAACGAATCCCCTTTGCTTATGGTCGCCAGATAACATGGCTGATAACAGATATTTTCGACGAAGGACATGAAGTCAACTCAAAGCGCGTTATAGATAACATATATGAAATAATTCTGAACGCCGCCAAGTAGATATGTTATCGTTGTTCTCCGACATGATCCCCGGGGTCGTATGATGTGCTGATACACGTCCCTGTTGCTCAGCGTGAAATCATGGGGCTGCCTGCTTTGATTGGAGTTACGAAGGTGTTGTAATGGTTAAAAGCATGTCAACTCTCATTCATTCCAAGAATGTCATAAAGGTAACGCTATAAAGTAAATATTTACACTTCACCTACTGGCAGACCTTTTCAGCAGTGTGTTTTGATTGGCGATCAGTGTGTTTGGGTGAGCGATCAGTGTGTTTTGATTGGCGATCCAACCAATGATAAGTGGCGTCGTAAGCAGGGGAAAGTCCCCATATATTCCCTAGAGTTAACCTGAGCCTCGTGAACCATAGCAACGACATGTAAGCGACATGTACTCTAGTTACTAGACGTTTCTGTATAATGCTCATGTTTAAGGAATATACGTCGTCAAGACAATCCATTTCAATAACGAATATTGGTAAGTTTTTTTACCTTGTTGTGCAATGGATTCCCTAATGTTTTCATACATAATTATGGGTTAATGACACTATGTGTTTTGTTATTGTCTAAACACAAACAATGACTTGACTTGTTTGCTTATAATTGTTGAAAACAGCCATCGCAAAACGATAATATTATTTAATAACGTAGGGAATGAGTGGACTTGGGTGTGAATCAACACAAATCCCTTCATCGACGTGGTGTTAGATACGTTTGAGAACCTACATAAGAGGGATACGATTCAGTTGAGTAACAAGGGAACACCAGTTGTTTCAAACACCATGTGTGGCAGTGGGTTATCTGACCTGCTGCACACCTATTATTATTCTCGGCGAACGTTGCGGTTGCTCTATTTCCTCTGGAAGCTTTTGCTTTACACATTAAATACTGTCAATACCCAATAGTCGTTCGACTTGGTTACATATGCTTATATGTTAAGATTATTCCAATTTATTAATAGTTTTCAGAAGAATAACATATTTCGATACAGTATTAAACTATTTAGTGTTAAACTATATGAACACAAAGCCCTGTTTAATTTTTCGCTACCCCTTTTTATATGTTACTATATTTACACAAATTATGTTTATGCACCTTGGCCAACTTGTTTATGGGCAAAATCTATTATAATTTGTCGTTGTGGTTGCATACGAGTCATTGTGAAAACCAACATTGTTGACACTTTTAAATTTCAAAGAATTACTTGCGTAGATTTATATATATAACTCTGAGTTGGACAAAGGTGAGAAACATTACAGCTGGATCGTCTTTGTTTCATTGCTTATGTAAGATTCAGCACGGTCAGGTCGTGACCTTGGTATCAGAATGAGAGCACATTAAATTGAACGTACACTGCATCATACCAGATTTATCTAGTGGCGTATCTAGGATCTCGCAAAGGGGTAGGACGGGGGGGGGCAGCCTGGTTACCCATGCTACCATGTAACGGCACAACGGAAAAATACGGAAAACAAAATTAAGCCAAAAGGGCCTCCCCTAAATACGCCACTGCTACGGTCACACATCATTAGACACACGCTTATGGAGATAATCATGAACAGACACGGGGGAGCGGTGGTTCTCTTGAAGCAGGTAGCAATTGACCTATTCGTAACACGAGGAGTTGTCGATGAATGATATGTGGCTAGTTGAGTAGGAAGCATAATGAGCCAGTAAAGGAGGCATAACAACCCAGTAAATGAGGCATAATGAGCAACTAAAGGAGGCATAAGAACCCAGTAAATGAGGCATAATGAGCCAGTAAAGGAGGCAAAAGAACCCAGTAAATGAGGCATAATGAGCAAGTAAAGGAGGCATAAGGAACCAGTAAAGGAGGCATAAGGAACCAGTAAAGGAGGCATAAGGAGCCAGTAAATGAGGCATAATGAGCCAGTAAATAAGGCATAATGAGCCAGTAAATGAGGCATACGGACCCAGTAAATGAGGCATAATGAGCCAGTAAAGGAGGCATAAGGAGCCAGTAAAGGAGGCATAAGGAGCCAGTAAAGGAGGCATAATAAGCCAATAAAGGAGCTAGTAAATGATGCATCAGGAGCCAGTAAATGAGGCATAAGGAGCCAGTAAATAAGGCGTAAGAAGCCAGTAAAGGAGGCATAAGGAGCCAGTAAAGGAGGCATAAGGAGCCAGTAAAGAAGGCATACATAGCCAGTAAATGAGGCACAAGGAGCCAGTAAAGGATGCATAAATAGCCAGTAAATGAGGCACAAGGAGCCAGTAAAGGAGGCATAAGGAGCCAGTAAAGGGGGCATAAGGAGCCAGTAAAAGAGGCATAAGGAGCCAGTAAATGAGGCATAATGAGCCAGTAAAGGCGGCATAATGAGCCAGTAAATGAGGCATAATGAGCAAGTAAAGGAGGCATAAGGGACCAGTAAAGGAGGCATAAGGAGCCAGTAAATGAGGCATAATGAGCCATTAAAGGAGGCATAATGAGCCTGTAAAGGAGGCATAATGAGCCAGTAAATGAGGCATAAGGACCCAGAAAATGAGGCATAATGAGCAAGTAAAGGAGGCATAAGGAACCAGCAAAGGATGCATAAGAACCCAGTAAATGAGGCATAATGAGCAAGTAAAGGAGGCATAAGGAACCAGTAAATAAGGCATAAGGAGCCAGTAAATAAGGTGTAAGAAGCCATTAAAGGAGGCATAAGGAGCCAGTAAATGAGGCATAATGAGCCAGTAAATGAGGCATAATGAGTCAGTAAATGAGGCATAATGACCCAGTAAATGAGGCATAATGAGCAAGTAAAGGAGGCATAAGGAACCAGCAGAGGAGGCATAAGGAGCCAATAAATGAGGCATAATGACCCAGTAAATGAGGCATAATGAGCAAGTAAAGGAGGCATAAGGAACCAGCAGAGGAGGCATAAGGAGCCAATAAATGAGGCATAATGAGCCAGTAAAGGAGGCATAATGAGCCAGTAAAGGAGGCATAATGAGCCAGTAAAGGAGGAATAAGGAGCTAGTAAATGAGGCATAAGGAGCCAGTAAATGAGGCATAAGGAGCCAGTAAATAAGGCATAAGGAGCCAGTAAATAAGGTGTAAGAAGCCAGTAAAGGAGGCATAAGGAGCCAGTAAAGAAGGCATAAATAGCCAGTAAATAAGGCACAATGAGCCAGTAAAGGATGCATAAATAGCCAGTAAATGAGGCACAAGGAGCCAGTAAAGGAGGCATAAGGAGCCAGTAAAGGGGGCATAAGGAGCCAGTAAAAGAGGCATAAGGAGCCAGTAAATGAGGCATAATGAGCCAGTAAAGGAGGCATAATGAGCCAGTAAATGAGGCATAATGAGCAAGTAAAAGAGGCATAAGGGACCAGTAAAGGAGGCATAAGGAACAAGTAAAGGAGGCATAAGGAGCCGGTAAATGAGGCATAAGGAGCCAGTAAATGAGGCATAATGAGCCAGTAAAGGAGGCATAATGAGCCTGTAAAGGAGGCATAATTAGCCAGTAAATGAGGCATAAGGACCCAGTAAATGAGGCATAATGAGCAAGTAAAGGAGGCATAAGGAACCAGCAAAGGAGGCATAAGAACCCAGTAAATGAGGCATAATGAGCAAGTAAAGGAGGCATAAGGAGCCAGTAAATGAGGCATAAGGAGCCAGTAAATAAGGCATAAGGAGCCAGTAAATAAGGTGTAAGAAGCCAGTAAAGGAGGCATAAGGAGCCAGTAAAGAAGGCATAAATAGCCAGTAAATGAGGCACAATGAGCCAGTAAAGGATGCATAAATAGCCAGTAAATGAGGCACAAGGAGCCATTAAAGGAAGCATAAGGAGCCAGTAAAGGGGGCATAAGGAGCCAGTAAAAGAGGCATAAGGAGCCAGTAAATGAGGCATAATGAGCCAGTAAAGGAGGCATAAGGAGCCAGTAAAGGGGGCATAAGGAGCCAGTAAAAGAGGCATAAGGAGCCAGTAAATGAGGCATAATGAGCCAGTAAAGGAGGCATAATGAGCCAGTAAATGAGGCATAATGAGCAAGTAAAAGAGGCATAAGGGACCAGTAAAGGAGGCATAAGGAACAAGTAAAGGAGGCAAAAGGAGCCAGTAAATGAGGCATAAGGAGCCAGTTAATGAGGCATAATGAGCCAGTAAAGGAGGCATAATGAGCCTGTAAAGGAGGCATAATTAGCCAGTAAATGAGGCATAAGGACCCAGTAAATGAGGCATAATGAGCAAGTAAAGGAGGCATAAGGAACCAGCAAAGGAGGCATAAGAACCCAGTAAATGAGGCATAATGAGCAAGGAAAGGAGGCATAAGGAGCCAGTAAATGAGGCATAAGGAGCCAGTAAATAAGGCATAAGGAGCCAGTAAATAAGGTGTAAGAAGCCAGTAAAGGAGGCATAAGGAGCCAGTAAAGAAGGCATAAATAGCCAGTAAATGAGGCACAATGAGCCAGTAAAGGATGCATAAATAGCCAGTAAATGAGGCACAAGGAGCCATTAAAGGAAGCATAAGGAGCCAGTAAAGGGGGCATAAGGAGCCAGTAAAAGAGGCATAAGGAGCCAGTAAATGAGGCATAATGAGCCAGTAAAGGAGGCATAATGAGCCAGTAAATGAGGCATAATGAGCAAGTAAAGGAGGCATAAGGGACCAGTAAAGGAGGCATAAGGAACAAGTAAAGGAGGCATAAGGAGCCAGTAAATGAGGCATGAGCCAGTAAATGAGGCATAATGAGCATGTAAAGGAGGCATAATGAGCCAGTAAATGAGGCATAATGACCCAGTAAATGAGGCATAATGAGCAAGTAAAGGAGGCATAAGGAAATAGCAAAGGAGGCATAAGAACCCAGTAAATGAGGCATAATGAGCAAGTAAAGGAGGCATAAGGAACCAGTAAATGAGGCATAATGAGCCAGTAAAGGAGGCATAATGAGCCTGTAAAGGAGGCATAATGAGCTAGTAAATGAGGCATAAGGACCCAGTAAATGAGGCATGAGCAAGTAAAGGAGGCATAATGAACCAGCAAAGGAAGCATAAGGAGCCAGTAAATGAGGCATAAGAAGCCAGTAAAGGAGGCATAATGAGCCAGTAAAGGAGGCATAATGAGCCAGTAAAGGAGGAATAAGGAGCTAGTAAATGAGGCATAAGGAGCCAGTAAATGAGGCATAAGGAGCCAGTAAATAAGGCGTAAGAAGCCAGTAAAGGGGCATAAGGAGCCAGTAAAGAAGGCATAAATAGCCAGTAAATGAGGCACAATGAGCCAGTAAAGGATGCATAAATAGCCAATAAATGAGGCACAAGGAGCCAGTAAAGGAGGCATAAGGAGCCAGTAAAGGGGGCATAAGGAGCCAGTAAAAGAGGCATAAGGAGCCAGTAAATAAGGCATAATGAGCCAGTAAAGGAGGCATAATGAGCCAGTAACTGAGGCATAATGAGCAAGTAAAGGAGGCATAAGGGACCAGTAAAGAAGGCATAAGGAACCAGTAAAGGAGGCATAAGGAACCAGTAAATGAGGCATAATGAGCCAGTAAATTAGGCATAATGAGCCTGTAAAGGAGGCATAATGAGCCAGTAAATGAGGCATAAGGACCCAGTAAATGAGGCATAATGAGCAAGTAAAGGAAGCATAAGGAACCAGCAAAGGAGGCATAAGGAGCCAGTAAAGGAGGCATAATGAGCCAGTTAAGGAGGCATAATGAGCCAGTAAAGGAGGAATAAGGAGCTAGTAAATGAGGCATAAGGAGCCAGTAAATGAGGCATAAGGAGCCAGTAAATAAGGCGTAAGAAGCCAGTAAAGGAGGCATAAGGAGCCAATAAAGGACGCATAAATAGCCAGTAAAGGAGGCACACGGAGCAAGTAAATGAGTCATAAGGAGCCAGTAAAGGAGGGATAAGGAGCCAGGAAAGGAGACATAAAGAGCCAGTAAATGAGGCATAAGGAGCCAGTAAAGCATTTATTTAACGATGTTAACCATGTAACGTTTATTGTGTTATTTTCAATGGACCATCACAAACATGTGCAGGTTACACGTTTATCCACTGTGTGAATATTACTACGTAGAAGGGACCTACGGTTTCTAGTGTCTCGTCCGAAAGAAACACGCTTCACACGTCCCTCCTATGTGCCTATATGTTAGGCGAGTCGGCTCTTTTGGCCGCCTGCCTGGGTCTGAACCCAATACTTCCTGGTCACGTGACCATGCACCAAAAATACATTGAAATACCACTATTGTGCCTCTCGGCCCTCCCTACCTCTCGTCCCTCCCTGCCTCTCGTCCCTCCCTGCCTCTCTTCCCTCCCTGCCTCTCGTTCCTCTCTGCCTCTCGTCCCTCTCAGCCTCTCCACCCGCCATGCCTCTTGTCCCCCCGCCTCTCGTTCCTCCCTGCCTCTCGCCCCTCCCTGCCTCTCGGCCCTCCCTGCCTCTCGCCCTTCCCTGCCTCTCATTCCTCCGTGCCTTTCGTTCCTCCCTGCCTCTCGTCCCTCCCTGCCTCTCGTCCTCCCTGCCTCTCGGCCCTTCCTGCCTCTTGTTGGTTAAATAAATATAATATTGTACATTTTAATGTTGAAAGCACCATTTTAAACTAAATAATTCGAATTGCATGTTTGTGTCATTTCTTCCGTCTTTGTGTAGATATTGGTACAATCTGATTCTCGGTCAACCTATTATAATGTTGTAGAACGACTCGTGTTGCTGCACGCAAAAGCGATTGAGTTGCTTGATGGTTGCCAAGAACCTACTGGCGTGACCGCGCGTACTTCTTAGACGGATTCTGTTCCAAACATACGACAGCAAGAATCGGAATCGCTGAAGTTTGTGAGCATAAAACTACTTCATTGTTACTTTACTCACGCATATAAGTGACACTGCTGCACACATGTACGTGCGAAAGTTTCTCGAACGACTTCTTTGAAATTAGTCCTGACTCTGTGTTTAACTATGTCTGTTTCACAATGTCTGTCTATATGTCTATATGCCTGCCTGCCTGCCTGCCTGTCTGCCTGTCTGTCTGTCTGTCTGTCTGTCTGTATGTATGTATGTCTGTCTGCCTGTCCTTCTGCCTTCTGATCTGTCTGCGTGTTGTCACAGGTCGTGAATGATGATAAGAAAACATATGTCTCACCAGAACCTGTGTATGTTTTATCCTGACTGCTTGCCAGTATAGTTACCAAAATTCATATGTAAATCGCCGAGACATCAGAGATCAAGTTAAGATCTGATTGTCAATCTTTTGTTCGCTTCAGCTTGTTCTAGGAAGACGTGACACAGCTTCTTTATGTCCTCAATGATTGGACCTTCATTCTATAACTATATAAAGGTGAGTCCATTTATGCTATATACACAGACCAAATACCTGGAATGGTCGGTCTACACATGACATTGAATTTGTCTGAACATGCAAAACAGACACGTGTAATGGAGTGAATCAGCCGACAAAGCCTTGTGTGTGAGCGAATGCAGCACAATAAAATACTATGTGACGGCAATCAACCCGTATGCACAAACTGAAAGCGAAAAAAATAACATTGTTTGCTGAGCTTGTAATGTTTATCCGAGGTAACATCCCATCGCCGAAGATCGCAAGGTACAGAGTTTCCGTAGTTCAACACGAGGGGTTGATCTTGTAATGTATACGCATCAGCATGGGAGGGAGGGAGGGAGGCAGGGAGGGAGGGAGGGACGTTGCATTGCACATTGTTAATTCGAATTGCATCGCATCAACTGATAACAGTTCACTCTTATTTTATTAGTTAGCAAAATCTCCCGACGAAGCCTAATTAATGTAATTATGCATGTGACCAGAATCTGGACGCATACATAATTTCCGTCACAATGAAAAGTACACATTGCATCCAGGCAATGATATGTGCGACAAACGGTGGCGCCACAGCGCGGAGCCTGGATTATCGAAGCCTCGTACAATGGGCAGGTGTGAATAACAAACATTGCTGCACATTCGCAACGGCGACCCGGGCGTACATCTTATGAAAAACGATATCAAAGAACGTACGCAGATGGTTTCGTTGCTGATATAATTTGGGTATGATATCATGATGACATTTTTATTTCCAATAGTAATACCCACAACATATAGGCCTAACATTAATATAATATTATAATATGTATGCAATTCGTTATCATCTTCATTTATCTGGTTTGTTGCCGTTCCGTTGTCGCCGTTTAGGTTTGTTGCAGTTTTTGTCATCTTTTTGGCAATATTTGTCGCCGTTTTGACCAATGGTTGTTGCTGTTTTGACCAATGGTTGTCGCCGTTTTGACCACGATTGTCGCCGTTTTGGTTTGTCGCCGTGTTGGCTTGTCGCCGTTTTGGATCTGTCGTCGTTTTGGTTGTTGCCGTTTTGGATCTGTCGCCGTTTTGGTCGTTGCCGTTTTGGATCTGTCGCCGTTTTGGTTGTTGCCGTTTTGGATCTGTCGCCGTTTTGGTTGTTGCCGTTTTGGATCTGTCGCCGTTTTGGTTGTCGCCGTTTTGGATCTGTCGCCGTTTTGGTTGTCGCCGTTTTGGATCTGTCGCCGTTTTGGTTATCGCCGTTTTGGATCTGTCGCCGTTTTGGTTGTTGCCGTTTCGACTTGTCGCAGTTCTGACCTGTATCTATCGAAGTCTCAAGTCTGAGTATGCCACTGCCCCGGGGATTCACTGCATCATTTATTCGACCTAATTTATTATTCTTACGGGTTCGTTGGGTGTCCATTGGAACTGTTCACGCTGAATTTCTGCGGTGCATTTCGCTCTTTTCTCATTCGCAGCGGTATGAGACAAAGTGTCACGTGCATCCAGATATCTGTGTATCCAATTTCGAAATTTGATATGGGCCACCTAAAAGGCGGGCAACTAAAGAGCGGAGACGTTGGGCAAGAATTACAAGGATAATATCTACACACTCCCTCTTAGCATGCGTTGTTGCTATTGTTGTGGTTGTTCTTCTTGCATACGTGATTTCTTTATTAGTATGTTAAGAAATATAAAATAAAGGCTAAATAACAACTTTATATTTGTAGAATATTACAGATACATCAATTAATTGTGCAACGCTATCGCTCAATCGCGCATCTTCATAATAGTAGCAGTGCTATTTTTCATTGACTCGTTATTCAGACTTGTCACTTGAAAATCACAAAATAATGATACATCAATAAGAAGCACAACAGATCGTAAATTGAGAGCAGACCCGATCTAGAGTTGATTTATGTAAATGTGTGTGCGTGCGTGCGTTATATAATATTAACTAGTCAAATTAAGTTGTTAGGCTATTGCTACCTAACGTGAATAAGATTACAGAAAACAGTCATTGTTAAATTTCAATGAGAACAGCGAAACAGTGTTCATCTGCAAATTATATATTAAAATGCAGAAATGAAATGAGTCATCATAGTCTTCATCAATACAATTCAAATTTAAGGACACACATACGCACACATGCACATTACTCCACGATCAGAATTAATAACGAGTCGATGAGAACTAGCACCGCCACCGTTATGAAGAATGAACGTGATTGGACGATAGCACGTACTGCACATGATGCAGTTGAAAGATCGGTAACATTCTACATCCATAAAGTTGGTATTTAGCCTTTATTATATATTTGTTAAAATGTTGATACCAGAAATCACAATGAACACGCCAGAGGCGGACCTTGGATTGTTGGCAGGGGGTCTCAGTCAGTTGTAGTCAAAATTATGTCATTCTACTTACGAACCGGGAGGTGGGGGGGGGGCGACACATGTGTCGTTCTACTTACATAAGGGTTAATATTAGCCGGCTGCTAATATTTCAGTCTTTACATTGACACTAGTCCCGATGTAGGCCTAAATAGGGGAGACCGGGACTAGTCCGCCCCCATGGACACTCTAATAGATCAGAAGACTGTATTTGTACAGCTAGATGATCAGTCTCGGCCTTAAATTGAACGAAAATATCTTGTTCACATTTGTGCTATCAACAAATGCCAAAACTTTACAAGCCAATATCCAAATCTGACCAAGCATGGGCGGACTTACCTAGTTCGTTCCACACGTACTTTAAGCAGCAAATACACAATAACAGTGCAGTTTTTTTTATGTCAAAAAACGTTATGTTTGTGAAACACATTTGTTAGAAACTTAAAGTCGTTAAAAATTATGTGGTATCTATGAAATAATCCAAGCAAACAAAAAACAATGTTTGGCACTGCATCGGCTAGAAAATAGTGAAACAAAATATGGTTTCGTCACTTTGTTTGCTAGAAAACAACACCAAACTGGACAATTGGAAGTTTATTAGAGTGCACGTTAGTGTGTTTATGTTCACAAGTGATCCTGAGCATTTGACATCAGATATCCTAGGGGCGAACTTGCCCCGTAGCACACAGGCGGACGTGCCCCAACAGAGAGACATATTTGGTGGGCGGCAACTAAATACCACTGACACTGGATAGAGCAACAACGCAAGATCCAAACAATATATCTGATATAAGGGTATTACTGCGCACTCTGAATGTCTAACCAATGCCACTTATAAGTACTGAAATTTGATCGAAACAAATTTAAAAAAATACTTTTAGTCACCAAAATCAGTTTTCTAGTTCACAACTTTCCAACCAGCAACTCGTGGACGTCAGATTCCCATCGCATCAGTGTTCGAAATGAGGGTGGTCTGACGGGTCCTGCCATAAAGCAAGAGGGGCCTCCCATCAGTAAGAAAAATGTAAGCTTGGGGGTCCCACATGTCGTCGTTGTACCGATGTAATTACCCTTCCCCTGTTGCTGCGTGTGAGGCTACTTTGATTCGTATGTGCTAAAATTCGACGGTTTTCGCAGAATTCGATCGATCTCGCAGTTAGAACTCGGTGGTTTTCGCAGAACTCGATCGATCTCGCAGCAAGAACTCGACGGCTTTCGCAGAACTTGACGGTTTTTGCAGGACTCGACATCATTATGTTGGTAGTTTAGCTGATTCATTCAGCTCACTCTGTTGTCATTCAGTTAATCTCTTTTAAAAACATCTTAAATAATTCCACTCATATTATTGAAGAGTGTGTGTTCTGTGGTTAAGGGCGCCATATGTTGGGTGTCTGCAGTAATGCCACCAATTAATGAGTATCAAGTTGAGGCACATTTTACCTTGGCATTTTACTTCTCAGAATTACAGAGCACTGTATCTGCAAGCGCATTACTCCAGTAACAATGGTTTAGACCGCAATTTACAATTTAGTTATTTAGCAGACGCTCTTATTCAGAGCGACTTACAACAAGTGCATTCAACCTAAGTTGGTAAAATAACTACAGGTCGAAATAACTACAGGTCGCTGTGATAGCAAGCAAGTTTTTTTTCCACAAAAATAGGCGTTAATAGCCATTACGTACAGTGCCTGAAAAGAAGATTTTTAAGAATATTTTGTTTGAGGGACCCCCAGTAGTCAGTGGTCATTTTGAACATTGCGCTGTATGTAGTTTGATGGTCATGTGACTTAATCGTGTGACCGAAATTACTAAATTCTGCAACGGCACGGAATAACAGCCGGTTGGCGGACTTGTCCCGGGGGCAGATTAGTCCCGGTCTCCCCTTCGTGTTCCTTTACCGTAATATTGCCATGGACACGGGGGGGGGTGGCTCCAAGAACCCCCTTCATGACCTATATATTGAGACCCCTAAGACCCCCCTGGATCCGGTCGCTGCTGCACACGTACGCACGCACGAAAATCAGCAACAACAGTAACAACAACCCATGTGAAGAGGGAATGGAAGTGGGGAGCGGTGGTCTAATGTGGGGAATGTTGGTCTAATGTGGGGAGCGGTGATTTAATGGTTAGAGCACCCGCCTGTCTATCGAGAGGACGCTGTCTCAAGTCTCAAGTGGTTATACTCCAAACAGCCCAAACTTGGGCTAACGCAGGAGTTTGTGGTGGACTGTGGTACATTCGACTAAAAGACTAGTATCTTTAATGTTGCTGAAATGGTTTTTATCTGATAGTTTTATTTATTTTATGTATAGGATGTTAAAAAATATTTTTTAATAGGCTGGTTCGGATCCACCTCCGCCGTTTCGAAGCTTGGGCAATTTCGAGACTTGACACTTCAGTGTGTAGATATAATATGCATCCATGTAATTCTTAACTTGTCCGCCTTTTTAATTTGCCCGCCTTTTGTGTAGCCCCACCATTTCACGCATGCGCGTGTGGTTGTAACCGATTCATAGTGATCTCGGCCTTTCGGGATCTCGGCCCTAGTGATCTCGGCCTGTTTTGGTGATCTCGGCCAGTGATCTCGGCCTGGCGTCTGGTGATCTCGGCCTGGTCTCTGGTGATCTCGGCCTCGTGTTGCAATACATAATTAAGAGTGTCTATGTGATCTCGGCCTGGTGTCTGGTAATCTCGGCCTGGTTTCTAGTGATCTCGGTCTCGTGTTGTAATACATAATTAAGAGTTTTTATGCCACTTTTAAGCAATGTTGCGATATGCGTATGGATGGTCGTTATGTCACAAGTCACATATGTCGTAGACGATGATAATTCATAGATTTGGACGATTTGTCAAAAAATTATTTTACGTTTCAATTATGTTATTCACGCAGTGAACATAAATCGATGATTATTTGTTGTAATGTTGGCAGGGACTCTGCCGTATATCTACGCGTTTTAGACGTTACTTGTTATCGCCCATCGTCGAGCGCTATAGATGATACTCGCGCTGTAGAATTCGTCGAAATCAAATAAAGTGATGTATGTAAAGTTCATTATGTTAGCAGTCTCCATCATTCAGGTTAATGTTTGTTACATATACATGATATGTGATTCGTATATTGTATGTCATTTTATGCCAATGTTTTGGTAGTAATTAATACAACCAAAAATAGAAACAATTCAGGCAAATATGAAAAAAACATTTAATTTATTAAGCACATGCTTGCTTCTTACTGAAATGTCTGCATAATTTAAAATTCAGATCTGCCACCACACAAATAATTCCAAAATGTAATCTTCTAATGGAACACACTGATATAAAACACTAAAGGAACATACTGATATATAAAGACTAATGGAACATAATATAGCAACAAAGACTAAATGGAGCACTAACATCAGTTGGAACACAGTAATATAAAAGAGTAATGGTATATACTAGTAATAAAAAACTACAGGAGCACACTAACATCACAGAAAAAATGTATCACACTAATATAAAAGACTAATTGAACCTACTAAGACTAATGTAACACACTAATATCAAAGACTGATACATATACAAACAATAAAGGATAATGTCATATTAGTATAATGCACTAGTGTTAAATGTGGATAATGTACGCACAAATACAGAACATGTATACGTAGAACAGATGTTGCTAAGTACTAATAATTACAAAATTTTCTTTACACATTAATGGAAGTAATAATTTTAAACTTAAACACTCATATGTAAATAATAAAAGCTTCATGATGAGTCGTCTGTCTTGCTTGCTGTGTAGAGCGGTCGTCTGGTGATGGTCATCTGTGGGCGTCCTTCCACCTGTTAACAAAAATCGCAAACACCTGGCAGTGATTAATTCGTCCATGCACACACACACCCTGTGTACATGTGAATATTGATATTGACAGTGAAAATGACATGATATTGACAAAGAAATGAAAATGGATGTAGAATTAGTCGTAGTTAGGTTCGAAGAAGGTAATGGTAGATGATTAGAATTAGATGCACCACAACTTCTCTGTACAACATGATGAAAAAATGCTTTTGAATATACACCTTTGTCTATTTACATATCTGCATATTTACATATAGTAAACAACCTATTTGCATATCTTACATATCTGCATATTTACATATCATACATACTATACACCGAGAAACAGAGCAGAAAGAAACAGAGTAGATAACCAACTGTTATGATAACACCAAGGACTTCAAGGGTGTAATCCTAGCTCATCTAGCAGATAACATGCGATAAAAGCTAGTGAGTGCCTCTGTAACAAGCTGGACATAGAGGTAGAGCAGAAAGTTCCTGCGTCTTCCTCCAAACGGATCCTGGGGACGTGCCTTCTGTCGCGCGTAATTGCCGTTGCGTACTAAGTAGTCAATCTGGGGGATGTTTCGACACGGCCCAGTTCCGATGTGCGTGTTCACCACGGTTTTCACGATGTCGCTGGCGGGACTGAAACACACATAGTAATATTATATATACAGTACGATGCATAGTTTATGCTAGTCAGTTTCTGTCGATACATGCAGCAATCGAATAAACATTTACCACCATTAACTGATACTTACCGGAAGACGTTTTCTGTTGCCTGTTCTTTTATTTCTTTCAAGATACGGGCTGCTTTCTTGGAGAAAGTCCGTTATTATCGATATTTCTCTGTACACTCTGTATTTTAAAATTCGGCTGAACAGTTTATAGGCAGAAAATGAGGCGTTCCGAGGACATTTTTAGTGAATTATACAACTATATTTATTTATACGGCATAAACACATTTTTTTTATAACGACCATAGATACCTAACAATACGTACATATTACAACTATAATTAATTCGAAGGCATAAACACTCTTAATTATGTTTTGCAACACGAGGCCGAGATCACCAGAGACCAGGCCGAGATCACTGGCCGAGATCACCAAAACAGGCCGAGATCACTAAGGCCGAGATCCCGAAAGGCCGAGATCACTAGCATCGGTTGTAACCACATTGGCGGTTTAAACGGCGTATTTGAAAGGTTCGTCACCAGCTGCATGCCGAAAAGGCTGCTACTTTAATTTCGGGTCACAGGTGAGACATATAGCACCGTCAGCATGTTGAGGGTAGACGATGGAAGGGAGGAAGTAGAGACTCGTTAAATCAGGCCTCGGGCTCAGTGAGGGTTAGGGACTGTACTGAGTGTGTGTTGGTGGTAGGTAGCCGGGTTTAGGATCCAACGTCCGTAAGATGAATGAGGTGTAAGTAGTATATTTTAAACGTTCATGATATGGTTACAGAACATTATCTTTTGTTAGTGCTAAAAATATTGCTACGCCATTTTTACGATGGCGAAGAAATTTGTGAAATTGGCCGGTGTCGCAATGAAATTATCGCCCCCAACAATTGTATGATCGTGGGAAATGGGGTGGCTACTGGCCGGGTAAAAGCCGTTCTAAAGTCACATTAAGAGCGTGGTGCCATGAAAATAAAAACAAATGTTGTGTAATGTTAGAGAATGATATCGTTAACATTTTATCAACAGGACAAATGACGGGTGCGCGATTCAGCTGTGTCTGACAGTGGCGTGACCGGTTCGACCCAGTCAGCTTGCACAAAGTCAAAAGACAAAGTCAAGCAACAATAATGTCAAAGTGACAAGGACATTGTCAAAGTCAAAGATGGTCATTGAAAGGTCATGACTTTGAAGGTTGTACACAATTGTGAAATTGTGCGCAATATTTCATCCCTAGCTTAGGAGTAGGTGCCGCATAAATGCAGTAGTCAATTCTTTTGGCCATTTTTTTACCCCAGAACTATTCGCATATAATGGAACACAATCCCAGCAAAATTCATGGAAATAGCAAACTCAAAAATAAACCAAAACCAAACCCTTGAGCAACGGCACATTATCAAACAAGCTAACAAAATTCTAAACAATATTATTTGGACTAAGTCCTCCAGGTCTACTAATCCGTTTGTGAAAATATGGACAATTTGTAACCCCAACGACCTTGGGGTTACAAATTGTCCACCTGTTCATTTTACCTCCAAGCTATTCAAACATGGAACTTGACCCGTACAAAAATCATGGAGATAAAAAGTAAATCTTTTCAAGAAGCCAATTAGGAATCTTCCATCCACCTCAGTCATCTGAGGTGGATGGATGAACATTGTTGGACTCTCGATAAGCCAATGGCTTCCTTGTCCACTTGCCATCTGGGCCTTTGGCTTGGATGGCAAATCTTGTTAAATCTGCAAAACAACCAAACTTACACGAAGGAACTGACTCTGATATGAACCTGTATGAAGGAAGCTTTGTGAAGCAATCTACACCTGTTTAGATTATGTATATTATATATCAAAAACTAACAGTGACTTACACTAAATTATCAATTATTCCATAAATTACCACCAGTGCATTCGCACAATCTACCAAAACTCCTACATTAGGCCAAACCTGGGCTACTGAGAATTAAAAGAAGAACTTTGGCAGGCTATCATTAAATTATATATATATATATATACGTTAAATTATTACTTGCAACATGAATCATGGGTCAGTGTTAAACATTTTAATTATTATTGTTTTAAAATTGAATTGACATTGCAGCACTGAATTGCAGGCCTGGGGCCTATTACATTGCAATGTAATAGATTACTACTACTACTTAGTTTCCTTTCTATTACATGCTGAAGGCAATGTAATCTATTATTATTACATTTCAAGCTATTACTATTATATTTTCCACTGGAACTATTTTCTTTTGATTAAACATTTTACATACTTAATCGCTTACATAAATTCAAATTAACTGATAGGTGTATAATTAATTAAATTACGATTAACTCATAAATTTTCCAATTAACTTAACCTTATACAATTCCAATCTTCTTCCATTTAAGCTCATAACTATAGGTTAGCCACATATAAATATGGCTAGAGTATTTTCGAGCTGTGATCACTATTGCGTGGGAGCGGGTAATGTAATGCCGGTTCGGGTCCGTTTTAGTCAGTATATGTCGCGCCTGCGTAGTTAGGCAATACATTAGTGCATGAGCTATATGATATCTAATAATAAGGACTGTATAATTGTTCTATGTTGGCATGGTGAGAAGGCACTGTCTAAACCTTTCTACTGACAGTTGGATAACTAATTCTTGTGAGCTCTTGTTCCACAGTCTGATGGCGCTGGGGAAGAATGAACATTTGTAGGCGTCGACGGGGGTGAAAGTCTGACGGCGCTGGGGAAGAATGAGAATTTGTATGTGTCGACACGGGTGAAAGTCTGGTAGAACGATAAGCGCTGCCTCTGGTGCGTGTTGGTGCGGCGGCGAGTGACTTCGTTGTCACATCAACCAGTTTGTGGTTGATGCAGTACAGCATCATCAACTTGGCATCAGCTCGTCTTCTCTGTAGTGACTTCCATTCCAAACTCTCAAGCATGTTCGTTCATTACGAAGCGGGCTGCTTGTCTCTGGACATTCTCAACTGCTTTGGTGTACTTTTTGGTGGATGGATCCCATACAGTCGACGCATACTCCACAATAGGCCTTACAAAGGTCTGGTAACACTGCGATTTGATGGCTTGGGGGCAGCTGCTGATGTTGCGCTGTAAGAAAGCCCTGGTGTTGTTGGCCTAATTTGTTATGTTGGCGATGTGGTCATTCCATGTTAACTTCCTGTCGATGGTTACTCCAAAGTACTTGGCGCAAGTGACGTCCTTCAGAGCTTTCCCATGGATCGAGTAGCAGTTGACTACTTTCTTCTTCCTTCTGTTGGTGATTCTGATAATCTCGCACTTGTCTGGGTTGAACTCCATCAACCAGTCTGCCTCCCATTTCTGCAATCTGTTGATGTCATCTTGTAATCTATCTGCGTCAGCTGTTGCGTTGATGTTCCGGTACAGAAGGCAGTCATCATCAAATAGACGTGCAGTGGAGGATACTTGGTCCCATACACTTAGCACTTGTTTTACCCCATTGACCAATGTCCCATCGCTTCTCTTCATTACAGATATTCGAGTAGTATCTTTGCTGTCTCTATCTAGCCAGCTGGAAGATAAATTTTTTCCCACCATCTTCTTCAATCCTATCGCACCATTCCTGTCATTTCTTATCTATTGCTTTCACAACAGCCTTGTTTTCTGCCTTCTTCTTCTCTCGGTACTTCTGCTTCAGCCTTGTCTTTTCTGCCTCACTCATATTATATACATATTATAAGCAAAAATAATGTAAGACAAGTACCCAAATCAATTTGAATAGAACATGTTTGAAAGAGTTTATAAATATAAACATCTATATGAATTTCTATATTCCAGATTTTTTTTAAATAATCCCAATTTAAAAAAAATAATAATCCCAATTTAAAAAGTCTTGATTTTTTTTCAACCCTGTGGTGGCAAACTGGACTTCGCATGAGAGCCGATGCCGGCTGTTCGACCCCCATGTCTTCGCTGATTTCTCACTGGTGCCCGAGTCCCAGCGCGTTGGTTCCCCCGCATGCGGTAGCCAATCTCGTAATTACTAAGTGGCATGGCATGTAATTTGGGTCATTTAGTCGAACCCCATGGCGCTGCCCATGCTGGCCCATGTGGTGGGTTTGTCTTCCAGGTTTTCCTTCCTCTAGATCATTGTCTTCCATGACTAGTGGACTTGACCTGTCCATGGTTTGAAGTCGGAGTTTTCCTTCTAGACCCACTGCTCCTAGACCCACTGCCTGCCAAGGCTAATGAGTTGGGTCTACCCAGGTTTTAGAATCAGAGTTGTCCTCCTAGATGCCTAGCATGTTAGCCTGGGGCCGTGAGGTGCCCAGTTACCGCGTGTACCATGAGCAGGTCATGCTAGGGTCTTGTTTATGGAGAGGCTATGTACAAGCAGGGGAGGCTTGCGCACTCATGTCCCTTTTCACCTCTGAGGGGGCTATCTGTCGGTTGCAGCTGAAAGTGAAAGTGCATGCACTACCAACTACTCAGTCCCTACACTAAGACACTAGAAGTATCACACAGGCCTGTGTAACCACCACAATGAATAGACTTGTGTGGAAATGACCAATTAGTCATGCAGCAGTCACAGTGTCTCCTGCTAATAGTGCTAAAGTCATTGACTGTCATGATTCAGATACTAAACGATTTTATCATCACTGTTGGAAAATAAATGAATAGAACTACATATGAATGACTGAACATGATGCTTGTCGAAGTCCCATTATGTCAAAATACAGAATTTTTGGTCGGATTATTTTCAATGAAATTGAATTTTGGTGATTGAAATTTTCATTTGTAATAGCAAAGTAATAGCTCACTTACTATTACATTGCATTTTGTTCCATCTATTACTTGAACAATTGTAATCATTACATATTACTATTACCTCAGGCCTGCTGAATTGACTAATATAAATTTCTTATATATTTGTTGTTTAATAATAATAATATCCATGCACAATGTGTTACTGTCCTGATCTTTCATGTCTAAATATTTTAGATAATAAACAGTTTGGCGATGGAATACAATGAATGTAAGTTTATATATATATAATGATGTGGCCCAAATGGATGGGCAATTGTCCATTTTGTCTTTCCAATGAGTAACTGGTAACAAACTGCTGAGTGGGCAACTGTACTACAGTCTATATCAGGACACTTGATTGCAATACTTTTAGTAACAGCAGGCTTCTGTTGCACAGACCTGTCTTTCTGTCATGGGTTTTATGCATAGGGCAGTGGCACCAGCACATATCAGTGGCACCAGCACAGGGCACTTAAGTGCAATTAGCAACAGCAGCCCCTGTTGCAATGTCTCTATCAGGGTTGCCAGACATGGTGCCTCAGCTAGTCAGTCCTACTATTGTTTAAATGTGAGCTGCTAAGACATGTCTACTGTGTCTAGGCACACTCACTGTAACGGCAACAGTGGCGCCATATGGTGGTCTGACTGCTCACCATTACTGGTTCCTGGCCTGTCCACTAGTCTGGTGGATGTGGTGGTGGCTGACAAAACAAGACCATGTTGTTGTGATAGACCACACTGACTGTATACAATCATTATTAGTTATTGAGTACTTAGTATTATTAGCTGATGGGCCCTTGCCGGCTAATGTTGTGGCGTAGGGCAGCATCCTTCCCCAGTATGTGGGGACAGATCATTATGGTATTCCATCTCAGATCAACAAAGTCATGTTGCACTGATATTTTTGAATTCAACCAGCATTTTACCAATTAATCCACAGGTCAATATAACCACACATCAAACTATAGCCAGGGATGTAGCTTAAATAGTTTCTGAGTTATGACTATTTAAAATTTAGCAGATTCTGTAATTTTTGGAAATCATGAAGATTGCTTGTTCTGCTTCAAACACCAATAACTCAAAAACTATTTGTGCAAGAACTCTGTGAAGTTATGCATGCCTATTCTCCATCATATGTAGATAGTAACATACATGCTATAGTTCCACTTCTGTATATTAGTTTTCCCACAATCTGCCATTGAAGTTGTGTGTTTTTATGTGTGAAATTGAGCCAAAAAGTGATTTTAGACCCATGTTTCAACAATAAAACATGTTAGAACATAAATTTATTTTATTTAAAACAATAACACAGCTACTACTACATGCCTAAGTATATGAGAAGGTCGAAGTTTCTATCTTTTGTTTCAGTTTATGAGATACTGGTCTCCAATGTGAAAAGTTGCCTATATTTAGCAGGCAAAAATGCTATGTGGCCATGGAGCTAAAATTCCAATTTATTTTTGTAAGAAAGGCAGACGCAATGCCTGTGTAATGCACAATATTTAAAATCCCTGGTCAGATGGCTTCAGATTACAGCACAATATCAAATCCTATACGTGATTTTACTACCTATTCCATCTCTAGCAAGAACATTTTGTAAATATTGTTGTCAAATGCAAAAAAAACCTTCTAAATATGTGTACCTGGGTCATTCCATATGAAATCAACCAATGGTCAAAAATTCTCAGAATTATTTTTTTATTTAACCAATGTCTTATACTAGGATACGAAATAACGATCAAGATCTGATGTCATCACAATGGCACAGGTTGTTGCCTGTCAGGTCAGATGTCATCACAATGGCACAAGTTGTTGCCTGTTGGGTCAGATGTCATCACAATGGCACAGGTTATTGCCTGTCAGATCTGATGTCATCACATTGTTCACAATGGCACAGGTTGTTGCCTGTCAGATCTGATGTCATCACCGTGGCACAGGTTTTTGCCTGTCAGGTCAGATATCATCACAATGGCACAGGTTGTTGTCTGTCAGATCTGATGTCATCACAATGGCACAGGTTGTTGCCTGTCAGATCTAATGTTATCACACCTGTAACTGACATGCCCACACACTGACAGTCAACCACCTGTAACTGACACGCTGACACACTGACAGTCAGCCACCTGTAACTGATATGCCTACACGCTGAAAGTCAGCCACCTGTAACTGACACGCCCACACACTGACAGTCAGCCACCTGTAACTGACCTGCCTACACGCTGAAAGTCAGCCACCTGTAACTGACACGCCCACACGCTGATAGTCAGCCACCTGTAACTGACACACCCACACACTGAAAGTCAGCCACCTGTAACTGACACACCTACACGCTGACAGTCAGCCACCAGAAATGTAAGCCTCTGGTCAGCATAACTGTTGTAGTCCTAAAACATGCCCAGTTCACTCTTCAAAACCCTGGATTGTAACAATGATCTATCCCCTACTGTCTGATAGTGATTACATAGTAAGCATTGCTTATCAGAGATGACTATTGGGTATCATGGTAATCATATTCATAATCGTAATAAATAATATTGTTGAGAAATTGACAGTTTTATCATTGATATTTCACTAGACATGAAGTGCAACTCTCATGTTTGAGTTGTGACTTGAACAGTGAACTCTAGTGACTTGGGACTTGACTTGGATTTAAGGGAGATGACTCAAGACTTGAACTTTAATGTCATTGACTTGAGACTTGCCAACAAGTCTCACTGTCTGTGTCCTGTGTGTCCTTAGTCTCACTGTCTGTCCTATGTGTCCTTAGTATAATAGTTTTATTAGCTCTTGGGAAATTGGAAAATATCCATTACGTTGCAATAACTCAATAAATGACATAACTTTTATGTTGCTTAAATCATTTACCATAATATTATAGAAGTTTCTACTGTGACATCAGAAACTTGGTAAGAAAAGTATTGCCAAAATATGCATTCATTGAAGCTTGTGAACATCAGAGCGTCTCATTGGCTCTTTCTCACAGACTCAGCCAGTAACATTAAACCTTCTCAAAATGTTTGACATGTGATTAACAATATCTGTACAAATTACAACTATGCAACCAAACATCACAGCCCTTTTCTAGCCATGGAATGATGGATGGGACATGTTAATGATCATTTACATGTTGTAGACTTAATAAAATAATCTTATTTATGTTGGCCCATTCACATCACACACTTGGCACTAGCATTGTGGGAGCCGTGCCACGTTGGGGCAGGCGCACCCCAAAAACAGCATCAGGGATAAAAGATGCACAATTGATGCAAAAGCGCAGCCTCTAATAAACACTGTTGTGTAATGTGATGCTTTTGTCTACAGATCTTGATGTTGACAACTGTGCAAACAGTGACTTATTGGTGCGAGACAAGCTTGACCGGCGTCGTCCACCTGCTGCTGGTCATTGCCATCCTAGTGACTGCTTACAAGTTTACTTACGGAGTAAGTGCTGGATCTAAGTCTAGTGTAACTGAGACAATGCAGAGTGGTGACTCTATTGCACCTAATCCTCAGATGGAAAGTCATCTGATGCGATTGGCCACATTTCGCAGTTTGCCTGAGTCTGCGTCATTGTCTCCATCTATGGCCTCAAAGGCTGGGTTGTATTACACTGGCGAAGGAGACACTGTCGCGTGCTACAGTTGTGGACTGCGTCTGAATCACTTGGAGTCTGGCGTCCAGCCAATGACGGTTCACAGACAACTCTCTCCAGAGTGTCAATTTGTTGTCTCACAACAGTCACATAGTGCCCCCATAGGGAGAGCCACAAGACAAGGGCGCAGTGCACCTGTACAAGTGTCACAAACTGCAGTCAACAGTAGAGCACCGGAGCAGATGTCAACTGATGATATTATGTCACATACAAGTAGACAACCAGTGCAGGTGACGTCCAGTGAAGGTGTGTCACAAGCTGTGTCCACAAGTAGAGCACCAGTGCAGGTGACAACCAGTGAAGATGTGTCACAAGACATACCCACAAGTAGAGCACCAGAAGAAACGATTTTACCAAGTCGTAATCGTAATCGCCATCGAGGTCCTAGACGTAGACCTAACAGTAGACCCAACTACTACAGCATGCTGGCTTCTGTAGCTGGTGGTGGCAATTGGTCAGCATATGTCGACAATAGTCGGTCTTCACAGCCGTCTTCTCGGCACCATGACACGGTGGATGGTCTCACACACATTATGGATAGGATTAATGATATCTCAGACAGTCCAGGCACTGGTCATCTCTCAGGTATGGTGGACAGTCCTACTCACTTCGCAGAGAGGGTCAACAATAATGATCCAACATTGCTGGTGGAAATGAAATATGAAAGACGACGTTTGGCCACTTATTCCAACTGGCCAAGAGATGTTGTCAACATCTCCCCTGAGGCACTGGCCCAGGCAGGACTCTTCTACCTTGGTCTGGCTGACCGTGTCAAGTGTCCCTTCTGTGGCGGCATCCTGCGTAACTGGGAACCATCTGATGAGCCAATGAGAGAACATCGCCGTAACTTTCCCCATTGCATATTTGTACGTGATGCGAGGGCTGCAGGCAACGTGGCTATTGGCGAGGAACCAACGTTGACACAAACTCTGGTGAGTAGTTCGTTTCTTTATTCTCGTCACATGCTGCAGTATCAGATGGTTTGTAGAATTGTCTAAGACGTCATGGAATGTGGTGAAGATAGCTCTGAGTCCACATATAAATATGTTGTGTGATTCTTAGCTGTGGAATCACACACAATTAACCACCAGTTGGAACTTTTGTATTATGAAATTCATACATTGCACTTGTCTGCCTGCAAATATTGTACTTACTTAATTTAATCCTCTTCATGCCTACTGGCACATAAGGCAGAAACCATGCATCTCCACTTCTGTTGTCTGCAGCCTACTTAGCAGTTTGGCCCCAGCGAAAGTGCATTTCCTATAATTCCTCTTTCACAGTCTCCTCCAGGTTGTGTTTGCTCATGTTCCTTTGGGTGTCCATCTCAAGCTGGGTTTGCACAGGTCGCCAAAAGTCTTGAATGTTCTTGAATTTGATTTTTCCGTACGAATACCCTTGAATGTTCTTGAATTTCACTGGATGTTCTTGAATTTTCTTGAAACTGATTTTTATCAACATTCAAGCATATTAGTGACGAGTTGTGAAATTGGTTTACTAACTTTTTTCCGTATTTTTTTGGTCAAAATTGTCAAATCACAATTTCGGAAACCAACATGTCGGCAGTTGCAAATTTGCGGTAAGTAGATGATGCCACCATATAGCAATAGGGAGCTGAAATAGCAATGTGATACGCAACAACATTTGCTATTGGTTCAGTAGCGATTGACCAATAATCTCTGAGTACGCTGCTGATTTCCATATCATTTTTCAGTTTCATTTCTGATTTTTTCTGATAGTTACAATGTTTTATTGTACCTCACTAGCACGGAAACTGTTAAGTTTTGTGATGAATGGTAACTAGATACAAAGTTTAACGATTGGATTGCGAGAGATGACAAGGTGGAAATATACAATCTTTGTATGAGACAACAGCTGTCGGTGGCGTCATGGGAGTCAACCTTTCGAAGGAGTTGCTGGCTTTGTGTGCAGCGTCACGTGGACGGTACACTGCCTACCTAGCAGAGAAACAACAAGAGGCTTTGACATCTGCGGAATCTCGCAAGCTTAAGGACATCGTTGATGATATTGACGACCTCAAAGCAAAGAAGATGTGGATGTTGCTTGTCAAATGTGCTGATGACTGCGAGTAGAACAGACACGTGACTTTGGTTTCGTCACCAAGAAAAATGCTCTGTGCAAGTCTGCCCACAAGAAAAAATTTCATCTCACAGCCATTCAGCAAGCCTTGGACTGTAAAGTCAAAGTGTTAAAGGGACTGTAAATAGATGTATTTACAGAGAGGGACAGTGGTGGACTTGCTTTTGCCTGTGCCACATCACTCGCATCATTCACACGTGTGAATAACCGTGTGAACACTGAACTGTGCTATTTGATGCAGTGATTGATTGGGACTTGGGTGAACTTCTTAGTAAAATTTGAATTTTTTTATCAAAATATTGAGTGTCTCTTTGAAAATGTCCCTGAAAATTGGCACCAAAAACCCTTGAATGTTATTGAATTTGATGTCCAACTCCTTGTATGAACCCTGACCTCTTAGCTAATAATAGCTATATCGTCATCATCAAATATTATACTAACATGATAATTTAATACGTCTTGTTGACAAATTTGTGACTAAAAAGTGTTTACATAACAGTTTTTGAAGAGGTTTATAAATAAAATGTGACTCTTGTTGTATTTCAGAATGTCACCAGCATTGAGATCTGGTACCATTTCACTAACATTCTTATGAGCTCTTAAGCACAGTTTCGCTCTTAAAGATTGATTTTGCTCCTTAGCTATGATCGAAACTTAAATTGTGTTTCACTAAGAATAAATCATAAACTCTCATAGAAAAGCTCTTAAAAACACTCCTAGCTTACGACGAGGCTAGACTGCTCATAAACCAAAACATATCCACCATAAACAGAAAAATTTACCTAACTGCATATTATCTTGACTCCACTTTAAGTTTACGAAATGTGAGCGATGAATAGCTTGTAAATTAAGGCTTTTGTCTACAGTCCAGCGTCTATTTTACAGCACGGACGTTGATTAGTCGCCGTGTGCGCTGTTTTACAGCATCATGAAGGACAGGGTGGTTCATGAAATATTAGCTATTCAATATTGTGCAATTCTTTCAGCTGTGTCTAACCAAAATATGTACTCCCCTAACCTTCATATTGGTATACTCGATGACACAACTTCGGTTGAGGTTGTTGGCACTCTCCGCGAGCTTTGTTATTGAAAACTGTCAAAACAACATGTCGCCGTTGTGTGTCACAGAAATAGTGTCCTCTGATGGATTCTTTGTTATGATGGATTCTGTGTTATGATGGATTCTGTTTTATGATGGGTTCTGTGCTATGATGGGTTCTGTGCTATGATGGGTTCTGTGTTATGATGGGTTCTGTGTTATGATGGGTTTTCCTTATGAGCTCTTAATCTTAGTAAATCGCTCTCCTGGTCATTAAAAGGTCAGTCATAAGGATTTCAAGGCAGATATAGGTATAACTCCAATGATCCATATAGTGTGGTCCAATGCAGGGACAATAACAGGTAGCCAGCCCAAGCTAACACCCATTTTATAACTATCAGTGGACACAATCAAGAAATTGATTTGTGAAACTTGCTCAGCATTCAACAAAATTCACTTGTGTAAAATTTCTTTTTATTATTTTAATCAGTTAATTGCGTTAGGTTACAGGTAATTGTTGCTGCCTTTTGAAAGGAGACTGATTTATATGTGCGTACATGCACTTAAACTGTCTGAAGGAGACACAGTTATAGTGAACATATCTTCCTCTAAATTATGTCCAAAAATACTCTGCCAAAGTTGGAATTTATTTAATGTGATTCAAACTATTGTTGTTTTGCAGACAAATACAACGTCTGGTACATCAGCATCTGGTACATCAGCATCCAGTACATCAGCATCTGGTACATCAGCATCCGGTACAGCCTCAGCTGCTGTGACAACAACAGAAGCAGCAGCTTCAGCAGCAGACACTGCCCCAGAACTCACAGACACAGGTAAATATGTCAATTGTGTGTGGTTCATATTTCACAAGAACTCACAGACACGGGAAAATACGTCACTTGTGTGTAGTTCATATTTTATGAATGATGAGTTTGAATGATGAAGATGAGTTTGATGGAGATGAGTTTGAAAGTGCTACTGTGTTATTGTGACATTTAACAAGATTGTTAAACAATATTGTCATCTAAAGACACAAATTCCAGATGTATAGTTGGTACGCAAAATAGACTTTGGCTTATCAAGAGTGTAATTTTTAATCTATATGTAGTCCATCCATTGAACTAAGGAAGCCAGATTGACCCGTGTACGTGTTATCTGTGTATTGCAGGTGCGTCGTCACAGAACCCCACAATGACATGTAAGGTGTGTCTGGACGCGGAAATGAACACCCTCTTCCTGCCGTGCGGCCATCTTGCCTGCTGCTCCAGCTGTGCCGTGGCTCTCTCCACCTGCCCGATCTGTCGACATATAATTGAGGGGCGAGTTCGTACTTACATGTCATAGTGAAATGGATGTATCTTATAAACTACTCGTCCTGTATTGTCCCTGCCCCATTGAGACTGGTACCTTGGCGTGGTGGGGTGGCTTGTGTGTCTCTATAGACCCGGAGAGCTATGCTGACGGGACCTTGGCTCCTGGTAGGTTTAATCATGCCAGACAGTTTGAAGGATAGAGGCCAGACAAAAACCAGTCTCCTGGCCCTCCAGATTGGGGGTTGAGCATCTCGTAAAATCAACAATGTTACGGAAAGTCTGACCAGTGATTATCTTGACCAAATTTACAGTGTATTTAATTATGTCTGTATCAAAACATCACATTTGACATAATGGACAATTTGCACAAGCATTCATGGTCTTTAAATGTATTACTTTTGGTCAAGATAGGATGAGTAGTGTTTAAGATATATCATACCACTCCATGATCAGTGCATCTCTTTAATTGTCAGTGAAGAGGCAAAACCGCTTGATACTTTTTATTAAAATGTAATATTACGTTTGAAAAATTGTATTGAAATTCATTAATCGTAATAATGTTTTTTCTGACAAAAGTCCATATATATTATATGATTATTTATAATATATATGATATAAATGTACACATGTGCATTAAACATGCAGGTAAAATATTATTAAAAAACTATCAATCATTTAAATGTTCACTCCTGGAGAAATGATGTGCTGCTAAGTTTGTTCGCCAGGGTAGTTGCCTATTTAGTGTCCAGTGTTTTGCTGTGTCCTTCGTTGTTCTGTCTCCTGCTGTGATATCAAAGTGATAAACACTCCTCATTCTTACACCAATCTGTATTTTAAATATCTCGATATTTTCTTTTTAAAAAATTTGTGTCGATGAAATTGAGATGCAGGTATGTTTCACTGTGGTAGATTTGTCTTGTCTAAAGACATGGTTATTAATGTACCTTTTCACCACTGAGATGAATGTAATATTTCACCAGGTCTTTAAGGTTACTGGATTTTGCACTTTGATTAGATTTGTCCAGAATTTGTTATTACCTTTGTGTAGTTTGTTTGGCGGCTGCTTTCTGCTGGCAGTGTGCAATCTTGTTCTCACACAATTTGTTTTATGTTGTTTTATCTGTTGGGATTTCTGTGTATTTGTTTTTTTTTTCAAGCTTGCTAACTAAGGACACAAATTGTGCTGCAGTCATTTTGAAGAAATGAAGAACACATTTCCTAAATTTATTAGAAGATCTGATAGGCAGTGATAGCACCAACAGAGGTATGCTGAAAGCACCCCTCGTGACGTGTTTTCCCCCAGTGTTTCTCATTACACATGGGCCTGCTACAGTTGTAATATTGTCAACTATTCATTGTTGGTATTGTCTTCTTCACGTGCAGTTAATGGTAGCTAGATACAGCTACAATCTCTTAGGAGATTGTAGATATTACCGTGTGTTGACGGTAGACATGATATGTCAAATTACAATAAGTGTTTGTATATCACTAGTGTCTGTTAATTTGTAGGTAGCACTTGTAGTGCACTGTTTACATAACGTACACACTTGTAGTGCACTGTTTACATAACGTACACACTTGTAGTGAACTGTTAACATAACGTACACATATATTCTGAAGAGATAAAAAAAAAATAGTGTTTATTAAAAAAAGAAAGCATTATTAGTACATAATAGTAATGGTAATACTGTGATACACTTTGCTGTATTTTGTAATAAACATTACCATACTATATTGTATTCCTTGTCAAGTTTCTACCAAGTAAGAATCAAGTTTTTCATATAGGAAATTGGAAAACAAACTTTTTATTTATCTTATTAGGAAAAGAGAGCAATGATGTATCGAGCGCATTGTCCCCTTGTATCCGTTTTTTAAATAACATCCACATTTTGTTGTGAACTAATTCTCGTATTCCCATATGTTGTGAGCCAGACAGGCTTCAGCTGGGATGTTATGTAAGAAACAAACACTTGTTCGGTTCTCGTATAGGTAGTGGTGGCGGCAAAAATGATCGCTACATCTACGTTTTTGTTGACTCCCATTCTAGACGAGAATTTATTGTATGACGAACTTTTACACATGCACTGCAGCCATCGCGTTTTATAAAGATGTGCACTAGTGCGTCTTCATTTTATGGCAGTTTATAATCGATTTACTGTCGTGCGTTTTATTCACGCATCTACGTTGACCGGCAAGTGCACCAACTGTCGCCCATCTAAACAACGCTTACTAACGATGACGACGGTGTCGTCAACGTTAGTAAGCGAACCGTCCCAATCTTCACCGTCTACTGATACTGCGCACATTTATATTACTGACGCAGATCAAATCGTTGTGAATGAACTTCTCATATTTGTATGCGATAAAATCAGTTCACTTCCGTAGGATTATGATCGCCCAAGGTAATTGTCGACTTTTGTTCCGATGACGACGTTGCAACTGCTAAGAACAGTTTATTCCAAACTGCATTCTCCAACAGAGACACTACGCGGCTTATCAAACGAAAGGGCAAGGACAAGAAAGTGAACAACATCCAAGACATCTTGAACATTTTCCTTGAGATGCCGCCCAGTCTGTGACCTGCTACGTGGCCAGGGTTGAAAAAAATCATGATTTTTTTTTTAAATAAAAAAAATCGGATTTTTTTTTTTTTTAATCTGGTATATAGATATTTATATAGATGTTTAAATTTGTAAACTCTTTCAAACATGTTCTATTCAAATCGATTTGGGTTCTTGTCTTAACAGAGGGTACATGATTTTTGCTTATATAAAGACATTAAACAATGTCCACAAGGCCTCACCCCCTGTAGTTGCATAATCTGTCTTGGAAAGGAAAGCATGTGTATCTGTGGCTGTGGCAGTGGTAATTATTGTTTGCTGAGATGGTGGATTAGCACCTGTCCAGGTCTCTAAGGGTATCTAACCAGAATACAAACTGGTACAATATTAAACAACTGAGCCAACATATTGAATTGGTAACAACTAGCACAAGCTGTTAGTGGACTTTAACTCAGGGCTTCTGTGTTGAAAAGATACTTCCTCTGGAAGGCAAGTTTGTGTGGCTTCACTGCATTCAGAAAGGGAATAGCTCAAACATACACAATGTCATAAAACATTTGACTATCAGGCTATCTGGTGACAATACAGCTACACAAGTGTGCGCACTTTGTGTTTTGTATTAAAAACATACAAAACTTTGTTGATCTCGATGCTTGTAAACAATTATTTGTGTTAAATTCATATATATCAGAGATTAAAAAAACCGGAAGTCAAAAAAAATCATAAATCAATGATATTTTTTTTTGGAGTGATTTAAATCATGATTTAAATCAAACAACCCTGTACGTGGCCAAGGAAATACACCGCCTTCCACCACTACCAACGAACTGTTTTGTCGTCTCTTCACTCGTGAAGGACATGGAGTCCTTGAAGCTACATCTGTCAATACAAGAATCCCACGAAACCTTACTGAAAGCACAACTTGCTACGTGTCAAAAACGTCACGAAACTGCACCATCAATCGTTATTAACGAGTGACGTTAATAACTATATACCTATAGCGCTTGACACAGTTGCTTCTAAGATCTTTGAAATTGTATTGCTTGAACTTATGGAATGTTATCTGGATAGCTGACAATCAGTTTGGATTCAAGACGGGCTATTCTGCTGATCATTGTATATATGCGTTAAAAAATTTATTCGGTATTATAGAAGCTACAACAGTCCTGGGTATACATGTTTTTTATACGCATCTAGAGCATCTGATAGACTCTTTAGAAAATTGCTTAATCGAGGTGTGCCTGTCCTACTCATACGAATCTTGTTATACTGGTACAGAACCCAAATGTTTTGTATTAAATAGGGTTCCACGACCTCTGACTTCTTTAATGTATCAAACGGTGTTCGACAAGGTGGGATTTTATCTCCCTACTTTTTTTACTGTATACGTTGATGATTCAAGCAATATATTAACTAGTGCATGTATAGGTTGTCACATACACCACTGCTGTACTAATCATATGTTTTATGCAGAAGATTTATGTGTTATTGTACTTAGTCCCAGTGGTCTTCAGGCTTTGCTGAATATTTGTACAAAGTTTGATTTTGAAAATTATATTAAATATAATCCTATAAAATCAAACCACGTAACTTTCATCTAAAATATCCAGATATTTGTATGAACAATAACAAAATTGTATTTGTTGAAAAGACAAAATGTTTAGGGGTAGTAATCTGCAACGAAGACACCTGCGCAGCTTTTATGCCTGGTCTTACAGCATTATACTAAAATTTCACAACTGTTCCATCGGTGTTAAACTATACCTGTTTCATGCATAATGTTGTACACTTAACTGTTCCCAACTCTGGGTAAATTTAACAAGGGCACCTATTTAAAACTTAAAGTTGCGTACAATAATATGCATAGACAGATCTTAGGATATCAGCGATAGGACAGTGTGAGCAACGTGTGTGTCAGTGACGCTATAAACACATTTGACGCCCTGTTGCGCAAGAATGTTTATGGTCTTAGAAAACGTATTCTTAACATTGACAGTGACATAATAAAATGCATGTACAATTGTACAGATATTGTTAATGGGTCCATGTGGACTAGCTGGGCTTAATCACTGTATATTGTAAGATGGTGACTTTTATATATCTATTTAATTATTTCTTATACTTTTTATAACTTATTTATTTATGAACTTTTTTTACTTGTAAACTTATTTTATTGTTGTTTATCTCAATTTATATTTCTAACTATCTACTTTTAAAAGCTATGTATTTTTGTACTGACTGTTTGTGGGTATTTTTACCTGAAAAAAATATATATTCGTATTCCCGTATGTTGTGAACGTGACTGGCTTCAGCTGTGATGATCTGTAAAAAACAAACACCAGTTTGGCATAATCGGGAACAGTTCTAGCTATCTTGGAATATGAACTATGGTGACACCGTCAAACATCTTTGTATCTACAGCGGAACCTCTTCGGTCGTCGTAGACTCTGTTTCCAGATAGTATTATACTAATCTTGTTATTGGGTCGCAGGTTCCCGTAATCAGATAAAGATGGCGGAGCCGTCTCATTCTCATGAGAGAAAAATCCACCAAGGTCAGTCTTTGGGTTGGCATGCGGCATACGATCACGAGAGAAAACGTAGTCATGTTTCAGTGACGCAATTACCAGTTTTCCTGTGATGATACGTTTGATACTGGTGGGCTGTACATTGGAGGCTTGTTCTTGGGCCACGTGATCCACTCGACGGACAATGATATTAGTGTCCAACACCGGGAAATCCCGACTTTCTTCTAGGAATGGATTCCCCATGTCTTGCATAACTGACGTGATACGCTTACAGTATTGCTCAACTACAACGACGGTGTGATGGTTTTTCGTGCAATGCATGTTTGCACTTGTAGCCAGCCACCTTGCGTAGTTCATGAGAAATATGTGGACATGAGCAAATTACTGTATTTAATGTGTTTGTCTTTACAAATACAATGCCTAAAAAGTTACACGACCAACGAATTCAGTGAGCATACAGTTGAAGAATAGAGCGAAGCAGTTATTGAACAAGACAATTGACACAGTAAAAAGTACAGAGAACAATAGGACTGGGGCACAACATGCATGGAATTCATTGTCGGAGGACATGATACAGGCAGTGTACCATCCAAACTTTGAAGAGAACAGAAAGATCAACCTGGACATGTTGTCGAAGGGGAAGTAGTTTGTTCTGGACATGTTGTCGAAGGGGAAGTAGTTTGTACTGGACCTGTTGTCGAAGGGGAAGTAGTTTGTTCTGGACATGTTGTCGAAGGGGAAGTAGTTTGTACTGGACCTGTTGTCGAAGGGGAAGTAGTTTGTTCTGGACATGTTGTCGAAGGGGAAGTAGTTTGTTCTGGACATGTTGTCGAAGGGGAAGTAGTTTGTTCTGGACATGTTGTCGAAGGGGAAGTAGTTTGTTCTGGACATGTTGTCGAAGGGGAAGTAGTTTGTACTGGACCTGTTGTCGAAGGGGAAGTAGTTTGTTCTGGACATGTTGTCGAAGGGGAAGTAGTTTGTTCTGGACATGTTGTCGAAGGGGAAGTAGTTTGTTCTGGACATGTTGTCGAAGGGGAAGTAGTTTGTACTGGACCTGTTGTCGAAGGGGAAGTAGTTTGTACTGGACCTGTTGTCGAAGGGGAAGTAGTAGTATACGTTTGGGACAAGAGACCCTCCTTGATTTGGCTGCTTGGTCTATGTTTTTCGAGAATTTTTAATGGGACATTACTCTTTATTAATGATCAGTGGCTTTCTTCAGAAAAGCCATAAGTGTTTACTGATGCTTCAGATTCATAAAATGCATGACTTGGACAATCTGGCTGTTACATTTGTGGTGAGGAAATTATTACATAGGGCAGCAAGAGTGAAGCCATCAGGTGATTAGTGGGCACAAAATCAGTTTCATACCAGTTGGTTCGTTCGACACCACATATTTCACTTTGTTATTATAACAATATTTTGACTTCTGCATATATCTATTAGCATTTCATGCCTTTCTTCGAATCAGAGAAACTGCTGTAACATCAACAGCTCGAATCGGTAATGTCTTGCAGGTGAATCAGGTGGCAGTAATATCTAGTGGTTGTGCGGTTGTTTTTCACATACCCAAGCATTGTCAGGGCCCTCCAGTCTCGTTAGTTATTCCAGCGCACACAGGTTCACCTTTTCGCCCAGTTAAAGCTAGGATGTTATGTTTGGCACTACGAGGCAACTCGGTTTATAACAGTGGCAACTTATAACGTGGGTACTTTCTACTTAGGTGGGGCATTCCATGTACCATGATACCCATGGGTGGCGGAAATAATACTAGACTGTAACTTGTGGCATAGATGCTTTCTACTTATGTGGGGCATTCCATGTCACAATAGGTGTAGTCACATATATGACGGAAACTGCTTGTACAGAAACACAGGCTGTCGTTTGGAACACTTATGCTTTCTACCTAGGTGGGGCATTCTGTGTAGTAAATTTAACAACCAATACTAAGGAATCATTAGTCAACAATATCGACTAGTAGCACTTTTGTACGGCAGATGCACTTGTTGTAATGCTACCTAGTGACACGGAATCCTGTGGGGTGGGGGAGCCATTCTGAAATAGTTTATTACAGAATTGGCCTGGTGTGGTCGGTTCACCCACCTTTGCTGTTAGTTGGTGTATTTTCAATTATCTAGACTAGATGACGACATTTTATATATGATATGTGCATAAGGTATTCTTGCATTTAAAAAGTTGGCTTACTATAAAATCTCCGATACAAACATATTTTGGACTTGTGAATTTAATCTTCAGCAAACTAGCCATGTCAACATCTAATTAGCCGATAGTGTTGTCCCACATAAAATCACCTTTTGAATGAAACTCAAACGGCGTTTATGTGGGCAACACTACCGCTAATAGTTTGGATAATACAGTAGGCCGACCTGAGCACGTGATCATTTCCGCCCGCAGTCGGCCTGGCCTCTCTTTAAATTTTCTGCCATAGGTCAACGGTAATATTTTTACTCGTGTTGTAAAACAAAATTTCCCACGCTCCTACCCCCTCTTCACTTATTTAAGTATGATTTCTGATTGGGTCGGTACCCATTGGGTAGATGTATTGGCTGAGTTATTATTAAATTTTAGTACATGGCCTACGTAATTATACAAATAAAGCATTTACCTAACTGACGCTACACTGTGACTCAACTTACCCCACACCAAGTGTTAGCTGAGCCACCTTACCAACCCTGTTTGAATCAGCTGCATATAATTATCTATGCATGCTAGATATATTATCTTGGTATAAAATGATCTACTGATAATTATAGTTTATGTGAGTAAAAACAATATTGAGTTGTGAATATAATTGTGCCCTATATATCAAAAAGAATGAAAAATGGCTCAATAAACGTTGTCTTTCCCTACCACGTACAGTTTACCATGTAATGTCATGGTTTACCATGTAATACCATGGTATACCATATGGCATACCGGGCCATGGTATATTTTCATAAGGGCAGGCTTAAAATCTACCTCAAAACTGGTTTTCCTTGTATAAAAAAAAACATTATGTGAGACTTTACTCTATGAATGGTATGTCAATGTCACATCCATAACTGTACGAGACATGTAGCAATCTTTGTAACTCCTTGGCTGATGGAGCAAGTAGTACAGTGTCATCAGCATACATGAGATGATTAACAATTGTATCACAGCGATGTTGGGACATGCAGCTGCAATAGATGTCCGAAAGTGAAATGCACGTTAAGCCAGCCTCAGACTATGCATTCCAACAACTAGAGTTGGCCATATCGCCGATCCCCCTTATGAAAAAATACCATGATAAATGCCATGGTGTTTTGAAACAGGTAAACCATGGTAAATCATGGTAAATATATGTTTAATATGATATACCATGGTATACCATAGTTTACCAGGTAGTAATGTCATGGCCGGTTTACCATGTAATACCATGGTATACCATGGTTTACCATAAAATACCATGGCATACTATGGTATATTTTCATAAGGACCGACTACTACGAAGCCCCAGTTGCTAGTCTGAGCAGGAAGGGCAGTGTTAGTGACAGCTAGTGCCAGTACATCAGACAGTGACAGTGGCTGAGTTAGTGTCACTATAACTATATGAGTTTTCACTCAAGTCTACAAGAAAATTTAATGGAAGGAAGACGAGCACGTTTAACTATGATGTAGACCATTGCGACGGGTTTAACATTTATATTGGAGAGGCGCGAAGTTAACATATTATAGTGTGTTTGTGATAAAGAATTATGATCAAAGATAAAAAAACAATGTTTCACGCATGCGCATAAGTTGTAACCACACTGGCGGTTAAAGCGACGTATTCGAAAGGGTCTTCACTTGGACACTGCATACGGAAAGTGCTGATACTTTAATTTCGTGTCACAGGTGAGACATATAGCATCTTAAGCATGTTGAGGAAGACGATGGAAGGGAAGAATTAGAGACTGGTTAAATTAGCCTCGGCTCAGGCTTCGGTCAGGGTCAAGGACGTGTACTGACTATTATTGGCACTGCATGACTAGTGTGACGTCCGTAAGACGAAGGAGGTGTAACTTGTAAGTGGTACATTTTATTAACATAAACTTTCATGATATGGTTACAGAACATTCCATTTGTTAGTGCCAAAAATATTACTGTTGCGCCGTTTTTACGACAGCGAAGAATGTTGTGAAATTGGCCGGTGTCACAATGGAATTATCGCCCCCCAAAATTGTATGATCGTGAAATGGGATGACCAGGATAAGGCCGTTCTAAAGTCACATTGAGAGCATAATGCCATAAAGATTACTAAAAATTACTTTGGTGATGTTAGAGAATGATATCGTTAACAATTATCCACTGTGCATAATAGTTAACCACTGACCTAGCCTAGGCTAGGTGCCGCATAAATGCGGTAGTCAATTCTTTTTCAACGACTTTTTGGCCATTCGTGAACTACTCGCATATAATGGAACACGATCCAAGCAAAACTCATGAAAATACCAAACTCAAAAATAAACCAAAGCCAGATCCTTGATTGAACACATTATCAAACAAGCAATGACCTACAAAATTCTAAACAACATTATTGATATCAGCTCCCCTACAGCCACAGGTCTACTGATATGTTCGGGAAACTGTGGACCTTGCCTTGGCCTTGGCTTGGGGTTACAAATTGTCCGCCTTGGCCCTCAGTAAGGTGCAGCATAAATATGATAGTTTATCCATTTTTTGAGCTATTCAAATATGGAACTTGGTCTGTACAAAAATCACGGAAATAAAAAAGTTTAACTTTTCAAGAAGCCAATTACGAAATTTCCATTTGCCATCCCCTTTTCTCCTCGGTCATCTGTAAAAACATCCAAACATACACCAAAAAACTGACTCTGGTTGTAAAGTTCGACCCCCGTCTCGTTGGGCGATTGACAACTCATTAATAAACTTCTATGCACGGGGAAGAGCGTCAATTTTCGAAAATACCCATTCCTCACAATTTAACTTCTGCATCCAACGCTAGGCTACATGTCTACATAAACATCCTGGATTTTATGAATAACAAAATTATTATATCTATTAACCGCGTAATGAAGGCAATGATTTTACATGGTGTGAGCCTGTATGAAGAAAGCTTTGTGAAGGTTCAGCATCTCTTAGCAACCTACACATGCCAGTGGAAGTTTACCTATCTTATATACCAAGTCTAACATTGGCTTACACTAAATGATCAATTATTCCATAAATTGCCTACCAAAACTGTTGCATTAGTCCAAGCAAGGGCTATTTGGAGTCAACCATTTGAGAATTAAAAGAACATAAATTATTACTTGAAACATGTATGAATCACAGGACAGTGTTCAACATTTTTGTAGATTTAATGGGAATGTATAATAATTGTTATTGTTTTAAAACTGAACTGACATTGCTGCAATGAATTGACTAATATAAATTTATGACATATCGGTTGTTTAATAATAATATCCATGCACATTATGTTACTGTCCTGATCTTTCATGTCTTAATATTTTAGAAAATAAACAATTTGACAATGGAATACAATAAATGTAAGTTTTTATATATTGATGTGTGCATGTGGCTCAAATGGACAGGCAGTTGTCCATTTGTCATTTCCATGGTGAGCAAGTGTCCAGTGAGTAACTGTCTGGTGAAAAACTGTCCTATAGTCTATATCAGGACACTTAATAGCAATACTTTTAGTACAGCAGGCCTCTGTTGCAATGGTCTGTCTTTTTATCATTGTTTTTATGCATAGGGCAGTGGCACCAGCACATATCAGTGGCACCAGCACATATCAGTGGCACCAGCAGCCCCTGTTGCAATGTCTCTTTATCAGGGTTGCCAAGCATGGTGCCTCAGCTGGTCAGTCCTACTATTGTTTAAATGTGTGAGCTGGTAAGACATGTCTAGTGTGTCTAGGGGTCAGACCACGGTAGAGAATTGCTTTGGTGGCCATATTAACGTTTTGTCTGATTATAAGTGACCATAAAAAATTCAGAAAATTTTCCACAGCGACTGCCATCATCTCATTGACATGCTGACCAAGTTTTGTCAAAATCACATACCTCCAGCTCTTTTAAAACGCCCTGACGTGCAATGCCCATCAATATTGACAAAAATAGACATGTATTCGTGCACCCACATGGCTCATAGGAGAAAAATTCCCATAAATCCCCCCACCTATTAAACTCTAAAACAAATGCACTATTTTACAGCCAATAGCTTCTATGCAGCAGTTATTGTTGATACTAAAAATTGCTTATTGTAGATTTTTAGCTTACCACAAGCCCTTTAATGGTATTTTAATATAAGAAAGAAAAAAAATTGGGTTTATTAACAAAGAAATATATTCAACATCAAATTACACAAAATATCAGCTCGTGCACATCAAACGTTATAGTACAAAATTAAAATGTACATTTATTTGACATTTTATATATTTAGTAGATCGGTTATAGGACACTTCCTTAGGGAGATGGTTAAACAGTTTAAATAGTAGCAGTGTTTAACCAGTAATGATCTTGTTGTCTAGATGGAATCAATAATATATATAATAATAATATAATATTATCCAGTCTGACACCGACAATTTTCAAAGTCAAACACACAGAACATGGGGTAGGTTAGCAACCATTTTTATTTATTTATTTATTTTCAAAAATATGAGCCCATAAATCTCTCCGCCTGTTAAACTCTAAAACAAATGCACTATTTCACAGCTTCTACAAACAAACCTGTGAATATGCTTGCTCAACTGCACTTATGTCACATCATATGAATTGTTTAAATTCACATATAAAAATTTAATACGCCCTACATTCATGTGAAACAATAAACAGGAAGGTCAACTGTGGTCTTACCCCTCTAGACACACTCATTGTAACATCAAAAGTGGTGCCACATGGTGGTCTGGCTGACCACCATAACTGGTTCTTGGCCTGTCCACTAGTCTGGTGGGTGCGGTGGTGGCTGACTGTAACTGACGCACCCACACACTGACAGTCAGCCACCTGTAACTGACACGTCTACACGCTGACAGTCAGCCACCTGTAACTGACACGCCCACACGCTGACAGTCAACCACCTGTAACTGACACGCCCACACGCTGACAGTCAGCCACCTGTAACTGACACGCCCACCCGCTGACAGTCAGCCACAAGAAATGTAAGCCTCTGGTCAGCATAACTGTTGTAGTCCTAAAATAATATGTCCAGTTCACTGTTCAAATTTTTTTTTTCGGAGTGCAAAAAAATCCTTTTTAAAGGATTGTTTCAAAATCACTGGCACTTTATTCATATGACTTGGAGCCTGGATTGAAACAGTGATCTATCCCCTACTGCCTGATAGTGATTGCAGAGTGAACATTGCTTATCAGAGATGACTATTGTTTATCATGGTAATCATATTCATAATCGTAATAAATAATATTGTTGAGAAATTGACAGTTTTATCATTGATATTTCACTAGACATGAAGTGCAACTCTCATGTTTGAGTTGTGACTTGAACAGTGAACTCTAGTGACTTGGGACTTGACTTGGATTTCAGGGAGATGACTCAAGACTTGAACTTTAATGTCATTGACTTGAGATTTGACAGTTTGTGACTTGCCAACAAGTGTCACTGTCACGACCCCACGAATGAAACGTAACGCCTTGTGTTTTTTTAATACCCCATATATCAAGGGTTCTTAGTGGATTTTATGGTAAATCAAATGTTCGCATGCAAAAGATGGCGGTTTATATTACATATAAAGTCAACTTCCAACAATCGCAGAAACCATGCATGCGCAGCGAATACTTCGGTACGTAAACCGTTTGGGAGTACGTAGCGCCATCTGGGCGGTTTATATTAATTATAGTAGAAAACACGCGTAGCAGTTGTACATAATATCGACTAGGTTGCTTGGTGTGTATGTAGCGCCCTCTGGCACATAACATTGACTAGGTTGCTTAGTGTGTATGTAGCGCCCTCTGGTACATAACATTGACTAGGTTGCTTGGTGTGTATGTAGCGCCCTCTGGCACATAATATCGACTAGGTTGCTTGGTGTGTATGTAGCGCCCTCTGGTACATAACATCGACTAGGTTGCTTGGTGTGTATGTAGCGCCCTCTGGCACATAACATTGACTAGGTTGCTTGGTGTGTATGTAGCGCCCTCTGGCACATAACATTGACTAGGTTGCTTGGTGTGTATGTAGCGCCCTCTGGCACATAATATTATCGACTAGGTTGCTTGGTGTGTATGTAGCGCCCTCTGGCACATAACATTGACTAGGTTGCTTGGTGTGTATGTAGCGCCCTCTGGCACATAACATTGACTAGGTTGCTTGGTGTGTATGTAGCGCCCTTTGGCACATAACATTGAATAGGTTGCTTGGTGTGTATGTAGCGCCCTCTGGCACATAACATTGAATAGGTTGCTTGGTGTGTATGTAGCGCCCTCTGGCACATAACATCGACTAGGTTGCTTGGTGTGTATGTAGCGCCCTCTGGCACATAACATTGACTAGGTTGCTTGGTGTGTATGTAGCGCCCTTTGGCACATAACATTGAATAGGTTGCTTGGTGTGTATGTAGCGCCCTCTGGCACATAACATTGACTAGGTTGCTTGGTGTGTATGTAGCGCCCTCTGGCACATAACATTGACTAGGTTGCTTGGTGTGTATGTAGCGCCCTCTGGCACATAACATTGACTAGGTTGCTTGGCAACAGCAACATGAAGTCATGAATTATACGCTGTCATAAGGCAGGAAGATGTAGATATTATTTTCTAGCCATAATTATTCATAAAAGTGATCACCTATTTGGTAAACATTGCTATCATGACTGTCACATATGAACTACCAAGTTATCCCACATTTTTGGTAGTATTCATAATTGTAATAAATACTAATGTTAATAAATTGACAGTTATTAACTTCAGACTTGACTTGACAGTTTGTGACTTGCCAACAAGTCTCACTGTATGTGTCCTATGTGTCCTTAGTCTCACTGTCTGTGTCCTATGTGTCCTTAGTCTCACTGTCTGTGTCCTATGTGTCCTTAGTCCACTGTCTGTGTCCTATGTGTCCTTAGTCTCACTGTCTGTGTCCTATGTGTCCTTAGTCTCACTGTCTGTGTCCTTAGTAAAATAGTTTTATTAGCTCTTGGAAAATATCCATTATGTTGCAATAACTCAATAAATGACATAACTTTTACAATGCTTAAAGTGAAACCAAAGGCATTTTTGGGGCCTTTGCACCTGTAAGACCAAGAGTACTTGAAAACTAACCATTTGCAACAATAATCAAGAATATCACGCAAGTGGTTAACTAAATATACCTCATTGAACACCGACATCTTTTTTGCATGGGCAGCGCCATATTTGTTCAGAATCCTACATCAAGAGTGCTGACTAGGCTTCCCACAACTCAAACTTTAGACGCTAACTTAATCGTAGACGTAGACGATTTTAGACACAAACTTGCCAATAAAATTAACATGCTGTTTGTGTCTAAAATTAAATTACTTGGCAAGATCGTTAATTCATTCATTGTTTACTAACCGCCTCGCATTCTGATTTGACAGTTCTCTTGGTCGAGTGTTCTCATTGTGTCGAAACCTTCGGCTGAGGTACATACTGGATTGTCGGTACCGCTTCAGGCTTTAACGTTCTCCGTTGCCAGCGTTTTGAAGGATCTTTACCCATTTGTTAAATGATTTGATTTGATTTGATTAAAAAAATGACTTCAAAATGGGCCAAACAAAGTCTTGCATATCGCGTGGGCTTCCAACCAGCCCAGACAGACAAAGACAGCCAGTAACATTAAACCTTGTCAAAATGTTCTACATATGATTGACGAAATCAGCACAAATTACAACTATGCAACCAAACATCGCAACCCCATTCTAACCATGGATGGGACACGTTTATGATCATTTATATGTTGTAGACTTAAAAGAGGCCAAAATAATCTTATATATGTTGGCCCATTCACATCACACACTTAGCCGTGCCACATTGTGCAAGCCGTGCCACATTGTGCGAGCCATGCCACATTGTGGGAGCCGTATCACATTGTGCGAGCCGTATCACATTGTGCGAGCCGTGCCACATTGTGCGAGCCATGCCACATTGTGGGAGCCGTATCACATTGTGCGAGCCGTATCACATTGTGGGAGCCGTGACACACTGGCACAGGCGCACCACAAAAATATCATCAGTGAAAAAAGATGCACAATTGATGCAAAAATGTAGCCTGTAATAAACACTGTTGTGTAATGTGATGTTGTTGTCTACAGATCCTGATGTTGACAACTGTGCAAGAGAAGTGAGAGAACAACAACAACAGTGACTTAACGATGGATTGGTGTGAGATAAGCTTGACCGGCATCGTCCACCTGATGCTGGTCACTGTCATGCTCCTGATGATGAAGTTTAGTTGCGGAGTAACTGCTGGATCTGAGTCTAATGCAACTGAGACAAGGCAGAGTGATGACTCTACTGCACCTAATCCTCAGATGGAAAGTCATCTGATGCGATTGGCCACATTTCGCAGTTTGCCTGAGTCTGCGTCATTGTCTCCATCTATGGCCTCAAAGGCTGGGTTGTATTACACTGGTGAAGGAGACACTGTCGCGTGCTACAGTTGTGGACTGCGTCTGAATAACTTGGAGTCTGGCGTCCAGCCAATGACAGTTCACAGACAACTCTCTCCAGAGTGTCAATTTGTTGTCTCACAACAGTCACATAGTGTCCCCATAGGGGGAGCCACAAGACAAGGGCACAGTGCACCTGTACAAGTGTCACAAACTGCAGCCAACAGTAGAGCATCGGAGCAGATGTCAACTGATGATATTATGTCACATACAAGTAGACAACCAGTGCAGGTGACGTCCAGTGAAGGTGTGTCACAAGCTGTGTCCACAAATAGAGCACCAGTGCAGGTGACAACCAGTGAAGATGTGTCACAAGACATACCCACAAGTAGAGCACCAGAAGAAACGATTTTACCGAGTCGTAATCGTAATCGCCATCGAGGTCCTAGACGTAGACCTAACAATAGACCCAACTACTACAGCATGCTGGCTTCTGTAGCTGGTGGTGGCAATTGGTCAGCATATGTCGACAATAGTCGGTCTTCACAGCCGTCTTCTCGGCACCATGACACGGTGGATGGTCTCACACACATGGATAGGATGAATGATATCTCAGACAGTCCAGGCACTGGTGATCTCTCAGGCATGGTGGACAGTCCTACTCGTATCGCAGAGAGGATCAACAATAATGATCCAACATTGCTGGTGGAAATGAAATATGAAAGACGACGTTTGGCCACTTATTCCAACTGGCCAAGAGATGTTGTCAACATCTCCCCTGAGGCACTGGCCCAGGCGGGACTCTTCTACCTTGGTCTGGCTAACTGTGTCAAGTGTCCCTTCTGTGGCGGCATCCTGCGCAGCTGGGAGCCATCCGATGAGCCAATGAGAGAACATCGCCGTAAATTTCCCCATTGCACATTTGTACGTGATGCGAGGGCTGCAGGCAACGTGGCTATTGGCGAGGAACCAACGTTGACACAAAATCTGGTGAGTAGTTCGTTTCTTTATTCTCGTCACATGCTGCGGTATCAGGTGGTTTGCACAATTGTCTAAGACGTCATGGAATGTGTTGAAGATAGCTCTGAGTCCATGTGTAAATATGACCACACAAAGTCAACCACCAATTGATACTTTTGCATTATGAAATTCAAACATTGCAATTGTCTGCCTGCAGATATTGTACTTACTTCATTTAATCCTCTTTGTACCTACTGGGGCATAAGACAGATCTATACTAGACGTCTCCACTTCTGTTGTCTGCAGCCTACGTAGCAGTCTGACCCCAGCTGAGGTGCATTTCCTGTAATTCCTCTTTCACAGTTCCACGTCTTCATCCCTTGACCTGGGTGTTTGTAAGGGTGTCATTTGATCACCACGTCTTCATCCCTTGACCTGGGTGTTTGTAAGGGTGTCATTTGATCACCACGTCTTCATCCCTTGACCTGGGTGGTTGTAAGGGTGTCATTTGATCACCACGTCTTCATCCCTTGACCTGGGTGGTTGTAAGGGTGTCATTTGATCACCATGTCTTCATCCCTTGACCTGGGTGGTTGTAAGGGTGTCATTTGATCACCACGTCTTCATCCCTTGACCTGGGTGGTTGTAAGGGAGCCATTTGATCACCACGTCTTCATCCCTTGACCTGGGTGGATGGAAGGGAGCCATTTGATCACCACGTCTTCATCCCTTGACCTGGGTGGATGGAAGGGAGGCATTTGATCACCACGTCTTCATCCCTTGACCTGGGTGGTTGTAAGGGAGCCATTTGATCACCACGTCTTCATCCCTTGACCTGGGTGGATGGAAGGGAGGCATTTGATCACCACGTCTTCATCCCTTGACCTCTACGTCAACCTGGTCTGTTATCTGCTGCATGTAGCAAGGCTGGTAGGCTTAGATCCATTCTTGTTGTCCAGCCAGTTTTGACAGTGACGTTTTAAACTGTAAAGTGCCTTTGGTCATTTTATGTCAAAATCCATGGTTCATGATGAATCTGCCATCATCCATTTATTTCTTTATAAAGTGGAACCTCATTAATGCAGACACATACACTGGGGACCGAGGTGTCCGTATTAGTGAGGTTCCACTGTAGTGTGTGTATTTAGTGGGATATTTGTAGCAGCAGGGTGGTCAGACAGTCCATACAAATTTTACCATTATGACATTAAGATTGAATGAAGTCTTAACAAGAGTCACAATCAAGGTTGAAAAAAATCATGATTTAAAAAAAATCAAAGAAATCGGATTTATTTGATTTAAATTGGATTTATTTGATTTTTTTTATTGATTTTTTAAATCTGGTATATAGAAATTTATATAGATGTTTATATTTATAAACTCTTTCAAATGTGTTCTAATCAGGGTTGTTTGATTTAAATAATTTTTTTGGACTTCCGGTTTTTTAATTGCTGATTTATATGAGTTTAACACAAATAATTGTTTACAAGCATCGAGATCAACAAAGTTTTGTGTGTTTTTTAATACAAAAGCACAAAGTGCGCACACTTGTGTAGCTGTATTGACACCAGATAGCCTGATAGTAAAATATTTTATGACATTGTGTATACCAGATTTCAAAAAATCAAATAAATAAAAAAATAAAATAAATTAAAAAAATAAAATAAATAAAAAAAATCCGATTTTTTTTTTTTTTTAAATCATGATTTTTTTCAACCATAGTTCTATTCAAATCGATTTGGGTACTTTTCTTAACAGAGGGTACATTATTTTTTATTATATAAAGACATTAGACAATGTCCACAAGGCCTCACCCCCTGTAGTTGCATAATCTGTCTTGGAAAGGAAAGCATGCTGTGTGTCTGTGGCTGTAGCAGTTTTGTATTAAAAAAACATACAAAACTTTGTAGATCTCGATGCTTGTAAACAATTATTTGTGTTAAATTCATATAAATACAGCGATTAAAAAAATCGGAAGTAAAAAAATCATAAATCAATGATTTTTTTTTTTTAGCATGATTTAAATCAATGATTTAAATCAAACAACCCTGGTCACAATATTTCATCTGGGTGACCCCTGACCTTTTGTTTTTACATGTTGCCAGGATGAAATCTGGTCATTAAAAGGTCAGTCATAAGGATTTCACTAAAGGCAGATATAGGTATAACTCCAATGATCCATATAGTGTGGTCCAATGCAGGGACAATAACAGGTAGCCAACCCAAGCTAACACCCATTTTATAACTATCAGTGGACACAATCAAGAAATTGATTTGTGAAACTTGCTCAGCATTCAACAAAATTCAGGTGTGTAAAAAATTGTTTTATCATTTTAATCAGTCAATTGTGTCAGGCAATAGTTGCTGCCTCTTGAAAGAAGATATGTTCGTACGTACATTTAAACTGTATGTAGGAGATACAATCAAATTGAACATATTATAGCTCTTCTTCCTTGTTCCCTGCTGTACAGGGGTGAAGGTCAGGTAAAGTATTGTCAAGCCACTCTTTCTGTTGTTTCTTTCCATAGTTTTCTATCGGCCGTCCCCTGACTCCATCTTTCATCTTCCCTCGATCTTCTCATATCCCTTCTCACGCAGTCCTCCCATCTCAGCAGTGTCCTTCCCTTTTTCCTGCGTCCTTGATGTTTTTCCATCACTGCTAGTTTGCCTGCATCCATTCTTACCAAGTGGCCTGCCCATCTCATCCTGCTTCTCACCAATCTTCCTGTTAGGCTGCATTGCATCCCAACCTCTTTCCTCAGGTTGTTCATCCTTCTTCTGTCCACCATCTTTGTTCTTGTTATTCGACGAACCCAGTGGTTCTCACAAACTTGCAGCTTCTGTTGCTGTTGTTCTGTCAAAGCCACTGTCTTCAGACAATTCAGGCATGCCAGTATAACACATGCTCTCAGGACTTTCCATTTCAGCTTTATCAACATTTTTCTGTCCAACATGACACCCTCTACCTTTCTCCAAGCGTTCGCTCCCGTTTGTATCCGACGTCGCTCTTCTACATCTGAATGCCCATCCTCTGTAACCATTCTTCCAAGGACACAAAGCTATCCACTTGCTTGATCTGCTTACCATCCATCCTGATGTTCAACTTCTCTCTCTGGTGTTAAAATCACATCACTTCTGTCTTCTCTAGGCTCATTCTCAGTCCGTGTTTCTTGAACACCCCCTTCCATTCCTCCAACACTTCCTGTAGTTCTTGGTTGCTCTCTGCTATTATGGCCAGATCGTCTGCATACATTATCTTCCTGAGAACATCCTTCGTGTTGATCTTCCTGTTGATTAGTTCCATCACCATGATAAACGGTAATGGGCTAAGGGCACTTCCTTTCCTCAAACCGCTGTTAACTGGAAACTCTTCCGACAACCCAGATCCAACCACCACTCTTCCTTTTGTTCTCTCATGCATTGCTTCCACCATCTTGGCTTCTGCTTCTGGCACTCCCATCCATCTTACTGTTGCCATCACCGTCATCAGGCCTTCTCCAAGTCCACAAATCCCACTACCATTCTCCATTGCATCTCCAACCTCTTCTATATCACTATCAGCTACAGCTGTACCAGGATCCTCTCTAGCAGCTACAGCTGTACCAGGATCCTCTCTAGCAGCTACAGCTGTACCAGGATCCTCTCTAGCAGCTACAGCTGTACCAGGATCCTCTCTAGCAGCTACAGCTGTACCAGGATCCTCTCTAGCAGCTACAGCTGTACCAGGATCCTCTCTACCAGCTACAGCTGTACCAGGATCCTCTCTAGCAACTACAGCTGTACCAGGATCCTCTCTAGCACCTTCTTGATGTGACTTAGAAGTGTGATGCCTCGGTATTTCCCTGGATTTTGCAAATCTCCCTTCCATATTGGGACAGTTAGCCCTGTCCCCCACTCCTCTGGTACTTTACCTTGCCTCATACATGTATTCATCACCCTCTTGAATTGAACATATCTTCCTCTAAATTATGTCCAAAAATACTCTCAGCAGAGTCAAGATCACGTGTCAATCACTGCATTTTGTTCAACAAATAAAAGTCAATGTAAGTATTTGTCCAGTTTCTATTTTATTATTAACTTTGATATCTTGAGAATGTCCTACAACATTTTGGTTGGGTGTTTGTGTTTAGTGTTTGTGTTGTGTTTAGTGTTTGTGTTGTGTTTGATCATATGTTGGAATATCAGTCAATGTTACGGACACTACGCCAGGGTTGTGAAGAGAACTTTTCCATAAAATAAACCTTCTCACCGTTCATGAAAAGCTTTTTTTAATACAATAATAACTGTGTATCGAAGATAATATTATTTAGAATATAATACCAGTTTGATATTTTATGTTTTGGGTATTATGTATTAAATGTACAATGATGCTTCCAAGCACTGTTTATTCCAAAAGTTAGTTACATTATTACTAAGCATGAAGAAGCTTGAACTCCAGAGGAACAAATCAAACTGAAAGAAATGCTACCACTACTACTTTTTCACAAACAAAATGTTACGGATACTACAGAAATTTATGGAAAGAAATTTTTTCATCAAATAAACCATTCGATGTGCATGAAAAAGTGACACTAACTTGTGTGTGAAGGTAACATTAGGAAACAATACCTGTATGCTTCTGTATGTTTTGGGGTATTCGATCTCGAATCAACCAAAATAAAAAATCTTGTTGCACTCGTATTTTTTAATTCAACCAACATTTTACAAATGAACCCACAGGTCAAGCCATAGGACTGTAGCTCAAATAGTTTCTGAGTTATCACCATTTCAAATTTGGCAGATTCTGTAATTTTTGCCAATTTTTGGAAATCATGAAGTTGATTTGTTCTACTTAAAATACCAATAACTCATAAACTATTTGTGCAAGAACATATGTAGATACTAAGATAGTAACAGACATACTGTAGTTCCACTTCTGTATATTAGTTCTCCCATAATCTACCATTAAAGTTGTGTGTTTTTTTATTTATTTATTTTTTATTTAGCCAACAAGACACACATTTCAACAATAAAACAAGCCAGAACACAAATAAATTTTATTTGGATCAATAACACACCTACATCTAGGTATTTGAGCAGTTTGAAGTTTCTATCTTGATTAGTTTATGAGATTATGATCTCCAAAACTGGTACATAGTGAAAAGTGGCCTATATTTAACAGCCAAAAATGCTATGTGGCCATGGAGCTAAAATTCCAATTTATTTTTTTACATGAAAGGTAGGTGCAATGCCTGTGTAATGCACTATATTTAGATTCCCTATTCAAATGGCTTCATGTTGAAAAAAATATTTTGTATGGACTTATTTTGTGTTTTTATCTAATCCAGGGCTGGGTCCAATTATGTAATGGTAATTGATTACAGCAAAATCATGTAATTGTAATTGATTATGGTTTCGAAATTTTTCTGTAATTGTGATTGCTATATTTTGTGTCATTGAAAATGTATTTCAATTACAATCAATTACAGTATGTTTCATATCACAAACTACCTGAACAAATTGTCAATAAAAATATAATTTAACGGGTTGAAAATCAAGATTAATAGTAACACCTGCTTATATAATCAAACAAGTGCACCAGAAAAGGTCTCCCTTTTAAACAAAACTATACGTTGTACTGTAGGCTTTTGTGTACTTTTCACATTGTGGGATTTTGTCTGTAGGGATTATGTCTTGGATTCACAATTTACATATTGATCAGGATATGTGTGTGTATATAAATATATATATATATATATATATACATATATATATATATATATATATATATATATATATATATATATATATATATATATATATATATATATATATATATATATATATATGTATCCATTGGTAACAGCCAGAAAGCAATAAGCAATGCACAGACATTGTCAGACAAAGGTTAAGCTGGTATTCAAACATGGAAAGACTTGTAGCCTGATATTGCTTCAGAAAATATCAGCTCAGTGAAACATTGCAGAGTTTGCAAGCCATTTACACCCCTTGTGTTGTGGACTAGAGACAGGTCAGGTGGCAAGGTTTATATGGCATCTCTCCCCATTCCCAACTCACACAAAGCAAAGGGCAGACCAATTAAGAATGTTAGCTTAGAGCAGGAGCTACAACCTCAAAGTAAACACATCATACCCTTTAATTAGTATTAGTACACCTGATGTTTGTGTGAACCAACAAGGACATTGTTTAGAATGCACTCAAAAGTCTGATAAATGATCGATTGACTGGATGTTGTTATTGTTTCTAACGTACATGCCTGCTAACATGTATATATATTTTTTTTTTATTTGGTTCTGCATAATATAATTGTAATTGAAATTGAAACGGTGTAATTAAATTAAATATGAATTGTAATTGATATAATTTTGCATAATTTGACCCACCCCTAATAAACAGATTACAGCACAATATCTAATCATATAGGTGAATTTTACGTATTCTATCTCTAATAACAAAATTATATAAATATTGTCAAATGCAAGAAAACCTCCTGTATATATAGTTCTAGATTATATGTACCTGGGTCATTCCATGTCAAATCAACCAATGGTCAAAAAGTTGATGTCTCAGAAGTTATTTAAACTTTAACCAATGACTAAGTGGCTGTGCTTGAGCACTTTACAACAGAACCATGCAGTTCACATGTAAATTGTCTCTGTAATGCCCTAGTATAATGTGAACAAGGAGTAAGCACCCAAAATCATACCCACTTTTTTTACATGTTTACTTGAGAAGTTTTGTATCTAAAATTTGCTGAAAATGTAGATATATTGGTGCAGATTGTCTTATTTATTGAATTAATGGTTGAATGTGAGACAAGTTATGCATTCATGTTTTGTTGAATATTGCAGTTGTTCACTGTTCTTTATTTTACATCCCAGCCAAAGCCTGCATGCAATGGCTTCTTGGAAAACCCATCAGATTTTTGTCTTTGAAAAGAATGAGAACAAACTGATCATTATTGGTGGTGAGATTCAAAGTGTATTTTGTTCATTAAACGAGGTAGCGTTTAAAGAACACTCTGACAATATTTAGTGATTGATATTATGAAGTTTTGAAAGTGTTTTAGAGCTGACATGTGTGTCCTTCTGCTTAAGAACATCTGGGTTAGTTTGCCAAGCGCTGTTAGACTATTGCTAAGAGACTACTTGTGTACACCACTGTTATTCAAAGATGCGTTGTTGTTATTGAATATTGCAATTGTTCACAGTTAATTATTTTAAATCTTATGTCATAATGATCTTTTGGGTCTATGTTTCTTTATTAGTTATGCTGCGTGACCCTCAATGAAACCTATTTGACTTGAAAAAGAAAGAGAACAGACCGAACATCAGGCATTCAGTGGAACTGCAGAAAATGTTTTGATTTTGTTCACAAAACTTTAAGACTATACTGATTCTTTATAATATAAGCATTTTTGAAGTTTCAATCAGTAATGTGTTAAAGTTGATATTATGTAATTTGTACATTTTAAATAGTGAAATGTGAAGTGTATGTCTATAACATTCAGAGATGTATGTCCATAACAGGAAAAGTGTACATAACGACAGACACATGAACCTGTGACCTAGTTATTAGCACAAAATTTATTAATTTCTATTTTATTCAGAAGCTTAAAGTGTACTGTACAAACCCATGGTTTTGATATATGTTTATATATTCATATTTCACAGAGTTTTTTTATTGTTTGAAGCAACATTCAAAAATTATTTTCTCTGAGTACATCCATAATGGGACTATTTTTAGAACATTTCTCAAAAATGAGTAAAGCTGGAGATCTATCATTTGGCATGTTAATTGTACTAGAAAGGTTACACATAATGCCCATTTCAAAATCTACCTATTCCAGTTGTGCTGTATTGCACATCTTGACAAAGTTTCAAAAATTCTCGGAAATGTAGTAGTAGTAAAAATTTTATTTCACGATGGTGACCATGTCACTTTTATTGCGTGATTTTCAATGGGCCATCAATCACATCCACTCTTACATACACAGTTATATAATGAACAAACAATATTTAAACAAAATAAAACATAAATAAATACTTATGTAAAATGTGTCATTACAATAAAAAAATTAAATATATCAATAAATTAATTTTTTTTAAATATATCAATAAATATTTTATATAAATAAATCAATTAATTCAATTAAAACCATTGAGTAAGCCATCAATTTACCCCAAAAAATTAATAAATATATATATAAATATATAAATAAATATATAAATTAATTATTTTATTTAATTAAAGCCATTGAGTAAAAGTCATCTATAGCACCGAAATTTCCCATATAGTCCACCCCTGTCATGAAAAATATTTATTTGTCTAAGAACTAAGGAAGCCAGATTGACCCATGTACGTGTTATCTGTGTATTGCAGGTGCATCTTCACTGAACCCCTCAATGACATGTAAGGTGTGTATGGACACAGAAATGAACACCCTCTTCCTGCCGTGCGGTCATCTTGCTGCTCCAACTGTGCCTCAGCTCTCTCCACCTGCCCCATCTGGTGTCTTGACTTGGTGGGGTGGCTTGCACATCTCAAAGACCCAGAGAGCTGTGCTGGCAGGAACCTTGGCTCCTGGCAGGTGGTTTAAACATGCCAGACAGGTTGAAGGATAGAGGCAAGACAAAAACCCAGCACTCCAGGTTGGAGGTTGAGCAACTCATAAGAGCAACAATGTTGTGGAAACAGAGACAAAAACGATTACAACGATTGAGGAGCAGTTTACTGCAAGTCTGACCAGTGATTATCTTGACCAAATTTATAGTGTATTTAATTATGTCTATATCAAAACATCTCATATGACGTAATGAATAATTTGCATGACCTTGGTAATCAGGCAGTGGTAGAGAAGCTGCTTGGTGTGGTTTTCCTATGAAACATTTTAATTCATGTATGTTTTTAAAATATAACTTTTTGTAAAGATAGGGTGAGTAGTGTTTAAGATATAACATACACCCATTTCAAGACCAGTGTCTGCTGAATTGTCAGTGAAGAGGCATAACTGTGAAGGTGGTTATGCAACTCTGGGTAATATTCATTAGGTAATTAATGTGCCTTCTACACTCGAATTCCTTGATCTCAGAATTATTAAAACGCTTAATCAAAGTATACTTATTTATAACTTTTGATACTATTTTATTAAAATGTAATATTCTGTTTGAAAAAGTGTTATTATAATGATTTATGTTTATTACTGACAAAAGGGAGCAGCCGTGGCCTAGTGGTTAAGGTGTTGGACTCTAAATTCAAGGGTTGTGAGTTCAAGACCCACACTGGTCACGGTTCGTTTTTGAAGCTTAGGCAATTTCGTTTACCCTACTTTGCCTCAGTCCACTCAGCTGTAAATGAGTACAAACGCTGTTTGGAAGGTACCTGCGATGGACTAGTGTCCCGTCCAGGAGAGTCAGTATAACTGCACTCTAAGTTGCTTCGCACTACAGAAACCAGGTTTAAGCACTGGTCATATAAGCCTTCATGGCTTCCTAAGGCGTAATGCCTGGGGGATGACTTTACCTTTTACTGACAAAAGTCCATATATATATATATATGATTATGTATTATATATATCTCACACCTCACCTATCCTCTTCAGGCCCAGTGGCCTATAAGGCTAAAGTGCATCTCCTCCAACTCGCTCTGTCAGCTGCTGCATGTCTGGCCTCGTCAAGCAATTTGTTTTTAGCTGTGTAGTTTGCTTTTTATGTATCCTTTTCTGCCTGCTGCAGTTAGTATTGTCTTCACGTGCAGTTATGACACTGCTATTGCACTGTTGGTATTGTCTTCACGTGCAGTTATGACACTGTCTACTATTGCACTGTTGGTATTGTCTTCACGTGCAGTTATGACACTGCTATTGCACTGTTGGTATTGTCTTCACGTGCAGTTATGACACTGTCTACTATTGCACTGTTGGTATTGTCTTCACGTGCAGTTATGACACTGTCTACTATTGCGCTGTTGGTATTGTCTTCACGTGCAGTTATGACACTGCTATTGCACTGTTGGTATTGTCTTCACGTGCAGTTATGACACTGCTATTGCGCTGTTGGTATTGTCTTCACGTGCAGTTATGACACTGCTATTGCGCTGTTGGTATTGTCTTCACGTGCAGTTATGACACTGCTATTGCGCTGTTGGTATTGTCTTCACGTGCAGTTATGACACTGCTATTGCGCTGTTGGTATTGTCTTCACGTGCAGTTATGACACTGCTATTGCGCTGTTGGTATTGTCTTCACGTGCAGTTATGACACTGCTATTGCGCTGTTGGTATTGTCTTCACGTGCAGTTATGACACTGCTATTGCGCTGTTGGTATTGTCTTCACGTGCAGTTATGACACTGCTATTGCGCTGTTGGTATTGTCTTCACGTGCAGTTATGACACTGCTATTGCACTGTTGGTATTGTCTTCACGTGCAGTTATGACACTGCTATTGCGCTGTTGGTATTGTCTTCACGTGCAGTTATGACACTGCTATTGCACTGTTGGTATTGTCTTCACGTGCAGTTATGACACTGCTATTGCGCTGTTGGTATTGTCTTCACGTGCAGTTATGACACTGCTATTGCGCTGTTGGTATTGTCTTCACGTGCAGTTATGACACTGCTGTTGCGCTGTTGGTATTGTCTTCACATGCAGTTAATGGCAGCCAGGTGTTGCCAAAATCTTGTGGGAGATTGTATCTGAAAAAGATTTTTTTAAAGCAGAAGATTACGACTATATATGCGTCTTTGTTTGAGAGTGTATCTTAAATTTGAGATAATTACGGTATATTACTGTGTGTTGATTAAATTCACATAGTGGATTGTGACAGTAGATATAATATGTCAAATTACAGTAAGTGCTTGTATGTGACTAGTGTTTGTAAATTTATAGGTAGCACTTGTAGTGCACTGTTTACATAACATACACACTTGTAGTGCACTGTTTACATAACGTACACACTTGTAGTGCACTGTTAACATAACGTACACACTTGTAGTGCACGGTTAACATACATGCCTATGTTAACATAACATACATGCCTATGTTAACATAACATACATGCCTATGTTAACATAACATACATGCCTATGTTAACATAACATACATGCCTATGTTAACATAACATACATGCCTATGTTAACATAACATACATGCCTATGTTAACATAACATACATGCCTATGTTAACATAACATACATGCCTATGTTAACATAACATACATGCCTATGTTAACATAACATACATGCCTATGTTAACATAACATACATGCCTATGTTAACATAACATACATGCCTATGTTAACATAACATACATGCCTATGTTAACATAACATACATGCCTATGTTAACATAACATACATGCCTATGTTAACATAACATACATGCCTATGTTAACATAACATACATGCCTATGTTAACATAACGTACACATCTCAGGTTCGATTACAGTGTAAGAGTTCATTCGAGGTTAGATTGTACCTATTTGTGTAACATGATTGTGGAACTATCTGTTTTCATTTTAATGTTGATAAAATATGACACACTGCTTTTTCTAATAAAGATTACCGTGCTACATTGTATTCCTTTTTCTAATAAAGATTACCGTGCTACATTGTATTCCTTTTCAAGTTTCTGCTGAATAAATCTCTAACAGAATCTTGTTTTTCTTATAGCAAAATGGAAAAGAATATATAACTTTTTATTTATCTTATTGGAAAAGAAAGCAATGATGTATTATGCATATTGTCCCATTGCATCCGTTTTTTAAATAACTTCCAAATTTTATTGTCAGCCATTTCTCGTATTGCCATATGTTGTGAATGTGACGGGCTTCAGCTGGGATAATATGTATAATATGATAATATGAAACAAACACTTGCTTAGTATAATCTTGGAAAGTTGTAGCTGTCTTGGAATATAAACTATTAGGGCATAGCTATGTCGAAACACAAACCTAAGAGGGGGTCTGGGTGTTTTTAACTAATCATTTGCAATCTGGTGCATTTCGACGTCAAAATGAAACAAAAAAGAAAGAATTAAAAAAAATGCCCCTCAAGCCAAGGAGAAAAACATGGCCACTCTATTTGACACCCGTCCCTGGTAAAACATGGCCACTCTATTTGATACCCGTCCCTGGTAAAACATGGCCACTCTATTTGATACCCGTCCCTGGTAAAACATGGCCACTCTATTTGACACCCATCCCTGGTAAAACATGGCCACTCTATTTGATACCCGTCCCTGATAAAACATGGCCACTCTATTTGACACCCATCCCTGGTAAAACATGGCCACTCTATTTGATACCCGTCCCTGGTAAAACATGGCCACTCTATTTGACACCCGTCCCTGGTATAAGTTGGATATGAACCTTCAGTATATTATTTGTGTATTACAAAGACTTTTTGCAGATTAGGATTGTTTACATGCTTCAGTGACCTATTCCCTATGTAATAGCATAATTAATTATAACAGCTAGTGAAACTTTATTGCAGTACATGAACTACAACAGCATTCAAAATCATTATAACACTTGTTCTATGATGATCATATGTACTAAGAATCAAAGCAACAATAGCAGCCATTTAATCATAAGCCAAGAAGACATGTAGGCAATGATAATACTTCTGTAATAAGTGTTTAGAGTATAATATATTTACAGAAAGAGTTCAGTTACTGCCCTCTCTTTCATTGGGGCAGAATGTTAGCACTGTAAGCATGTTCTTTTTACGACTGATCTGGTGGGTGCGTAAGTGCCCATCCCGGCAAGCATCAAAGTGTATCGGAGGTAGGTCTTGTGGCACTGAATGACTGCTCTGTTGTGACAGTCGAGACAGGCGTCACCAGCAGTATCACGACTGCTGTATACATGTTAGTGTACAGGACAGGATTGACTTCCTGTATCGTGTCTTCGGGTGTGTTTGATCTCTCAGCGACATTCACCATCTTCCATTTTGTAGCTGACACAGATCACCTGGCATGTCGTTGGTGTCAGATTCACCCGCTGTCATGCTGCTGTCATTATATATATATATATATATATATATATATATATATATATATATATATATATATATATAATTATATATATATATATATTTCCTGCCAATTTTTTTAGAGGTTCTTTTTAGATGTTCTAATTTCAGCTAGGTTAAGTGCCTCTGTAGTTTGAGCTGTCTTCTACATTTCCAGTGTGTTTATATACCCCCCCCCACCCACAGTATCTGTTTGTGAGCAATTTTTAATAGCCTCTTTTGACAGGTGTTTCTTCCTGGACCTTCTCCTTTGTTTTTTAATAGAACAAATATCTTAGTAATGCCGAAAATATCATCTTTTAAACATGTCCAGCATTCTGTTGCTGTCTTGTTCTTCAGCAAATTTTTCCAATCTATATTTGCTAGATATGTTCTTGTCTCTTTACATTTGCCTCTGTTGAAGTTCCTCTGCCAGTTTTACTTTTATATTAAAATGGATCTGATTATGATCACTGGAACACAAAGGTTTGTATATTTTAACATTATCAGATATTGTCAAATTCATTTTGAGGAGACAAAATTAAATCCAACACATTCCAAGACATGTTAAATAAGGAAACAATCATGTGTGAGAAGTAGGAACTGGTGGTTGTCATCTAATTTAAATAATTTTGATGAAGCCCATCACTTCCCACAACGTTTAGCCACATGTCTACGAAGCCTACTCCCTCCTCCATACATACCTTCTCATAGGCGGATCCATAGGGGGTCCAGGGGGTCCGGACCCCCCCTTTTTGAGTACCAAAAATCCATTGAAATTGCATGTTAACGGGGGACAAAGGCGTTGCCAAGAAACAACACAAGCTCAAACTTGTAGCTTACTACGTACGAATTCCTTAATAGCAGTCCGACGTTTTCAGACACTGATCTAGCGCAGGCGATATACAGGGCGTCCAGGGGATCCCCAAAGTTATTCTTAGCATTATCAGTGACGTCGTTCATAGAGTCACTGCGCACGCACACCGCACGCAAGTGTATACACACACGCCCACCTCATGTTTGACCATATCTCCCCGCGAAAGAATGAACATACTATGGGAATGTTTGGCGCTCATAGACGTGTTGGGCGCAGTTACTGGATATTGCGCTCGATTACGTTGCGCAATCCTCGGATACTCGAAAATCTGCAGATTGTGCAGATCCAGCAAATGCGCCCAACAGACGCGCTGGTCGTTTGACGAAAATCGTCTGCATCAGTTCTTCGGACTGGACTTTCAAGATAACAATTGGCATTTTTACAGTTAACAACTTAAAGTTTCCTATCGTATCATCAACGTCTTTGAATATCTTAATCATTATAACAAGTAATACACGTTTTAAAACCACATTTAGCTGTCAATGAGATCACTTTAACATAAAACCAAGAGGAGTTAGAGTAAGGTGGGGCAAAGCGCCCACGTTGGGGCATAGCGCCCATGCCACTATCTTGGCGAATATTGCATTTGGTGGCTCCATATAGCGATCAAATGATTAGTTACTGACTCCTGACGACACATCAACGTGCTATGGCTTTATAGATTCGAACACGATGTAAATACAGCTGATTTACCGTTTCTTTGTTATTTGTTATAAAATCGCTTCCATATTAATTAACCAATTGCCACTAAATGGTTATGAATTTTGAAAAGCTTGGAATAACTTTCTAAGCTATGTTATATAACATGAATTTCCATGCCTTCAGTTACGGTGAGCGATAAAAGAAAATTCATGATTCAAAGCGTTCTCAGCATAGTCGACAGTGGGGCATAGCGCCATCTTTTGAATTGGGGCAAAGTAGCACTGTGAATACATTTTAGATGGCATGTTGTTGTGTAAATACAATATACAGTATATATATATATATATATATATATATATATATATATATATATATATATATATATATATATTATATATATGTATAATATCAGTTTTTGTGTTTAGCGCACACACAAAGACACACAATTGTGTATAATATTGTGTGTGTGTGTGTGTGTGTGTGTGTGTGTGTGTGTGTGTGTGTGTGTGTGTGTGTGTGTGTGTGTGTGTGTGTGTGTGTGTGTGTGTGTGTGTGTGTGTGTGTGTGTGTGTGTGTGTGTGTGTGTGTGTGTGTGTGTGTGTGTGTGTGTGTGTGTGTGTGTGTGTGTGTGTGTGTGTGTGTGTGTGTGTGTGTGTGTGTGTGTGTGTGTGTGTGTGTGTGTGTGTGTGTGTGTGTGTGTGTGTGTGTGTGTGTGTGTGTGTGTGTGTGTGTGTGTGTGTGTGTGTGTGTGTGTGTGTGTGTGTGTGTGTGTGTGTGTGTGTGTGTGTGTGTGTGTGTGTGTGTGTGTGTGTGTGTGTGTGTGTGTGTGTGTGTGTGTGTGTGTGTGTGTGTGTGTGTGTGTGTGTGTGTGTGTGTGTGTGTGTGTGTGTGTGTGTGTGTGTGTGTGTGTGTGTGTCCATGTGAATTTTAATGATATAATTTTATCAAACATTCTCTTGATGATTAGCGGTTACTACATTTGCCACAATTGTGAATCAGACTCAGACTAATTTGGATGAACAAATCCAACAGCACGTCGTTATAGCACATGTCGCTACACTGGAGCCACCAGCGAACTGCATTCAGTTTCCCTGGTGCGATATCGTTCTTTGTTCCTGTTTCATTTGGTTTGTAGGTGCATTATGTATTTGCATTAAATAAAGTTATGTATTCTTGTTATTACATAATCATTTTGTAGCCTATTGATAACATAAAACATTAAAACATACATGCAATTCCATATGGGGCATAGCGCCCATCCCATGTGCGCTTTGCCCCACCTACGGGGCAAAGCGCCCAAATCGGGTGCATGCGCATAATTAATCACACTACAAAAACATGTTATTCGAATCATGTTAGATTAGCGTGACATATACTCCATATAGTTACCGACATATTGCAGATAGTTGTAGGTATATATCATTAAATGGAGCCAACCGTTACGACGATATTAGTTACCCTGGGCGCTATGCCCCACCTTACTCTATGTATTTTTTAAAGACTATCGGTCGTATTTCAAGACTGTATGCTGTCTGGTTGGTATTATGGCAGTAGCCCCTACTAAATATTTCATTTAAACCAGACATACGCTAGAAGTTACCTATCTACGTCATCCGTTTAGGCCAACCTTATGCTATATTTATCCAAGGAAAGCATGCCCCATGAACTTAATTAATTAATTGAGCCAGTCCGACCAGAAGATGTACAAGAAAAACGTTCACGTCCTATAGAGCAATGGAGAAAGAGTTGCATTTTGTGGAAAACAAACTTGCCACTTTGAGGCCATAGGGATGATTGGACAAGTACATCGTCCAACAGGGGAAACTTCTGGGCAATTCTGGAGATGACGGCCAAACGCGACGACATACTCTAAGGACATCTTGAGACCGGAAGGAAGAATGCGCAGTATACATCAATAATCATCCACAATGAAGTGATTGATGTAGTAGCCGGATATGTTTGAAAAGAAAATACACGAAGCCTTGAAGACGAAAATGCCTTCTTTTCCATCATAGCAGATGAGGTAACATATCCACATGGTAAACAGGAGATTATGTCAGTGTGCTTGATGATGCTGGTTGGCTGTAAAGTCAAAGAATTTTTATTTTATTTTATTTATCTTGAGAGGGCAGCGGTGGAAGCTGTAGCTCATGCTGTCATAGAGTGTCTGAAAGATCATAACATCGACATCAGTAGAGCCAGTGGTCAGAGCTATGATGGTGCGCATTGTATGTCCTCGGATAAGGTTGGCGTGCAGGCGAGGACAAAGCTTTGTATGTACACTGCAGCAGCCATGTCCTCACTGTAAGCGTCGCCTGTAGACTACCTGCCTTCCGGAATATGGTCGACACCCTTAATACAGTATTCCTTTTTTAAATCTGTCCCCCAAACGACAACGATTCCAGGAACGAATCCTAAAGTATTTGGCACCAGATATGAGGAATAAGAAACTTGTCGGAATGTGCAGACCAGATGAGTGGAGCGTCACACATGCTACGACACGTTTTATGACATGTATGAGTTCTTGTGTGAATGTCTGGATGCCGTAATGAATCCGTCTGAATATCATGACATCTACGAGGAGGTTGCATAGACTGGCAGTTGGGACGAGGAGACCAGGACGAAGGCGCAAGGGCTGCTAACTCACTTCGCCACATACCATCATCGCATTCATCATCACCAAGAATGTTTTGGAGAATGTCAGGCTCAAGCGTACAGTATGATCGACCAAACCAGGGAACGAATGGTAACGATGAGAAAAAAATAGATAGAAGAGGAGTACAGTGTATGGTATAAAAATGTTACACGTTTAGTCACACTTCTTGATACATCCATCTCAGCAGCAAGGACACCCCGATCGTCCCGACAGATGCAAAGAGCCAGTGTCCCCAGCACATCCCCACGGGAGCATAACCGCGCAATCTGGCAATCCCGTTTTGTGACCACCTGTCTGCCGAATTCCACAATCGATTTAACCCAGAAAGCAGGAAGGGTATAGAGATTCTTGCTCCACTCCCAGGTATCATTAAAGAGATTGATGTTCTTGGAGTCAGACATGCCAAACGTCTCTTCGCTGCGAACTGAGCTGAAGGAATGGCAGCGCTATTTGAGAGCACAGAGCCCACACAGTCATCGTCCTCGCCTAGCCTGACTGGATGTCTCGAGCACGCAGATGAAGACATCTTCCCGAACATCCGCACCCTGTTGAGGATCGGTTGCACTCTTCCTGTTGGAAGTTGTGAGGCAGAGCTGCCTGCGACGGGTCAAAACCTACCTAGGCAACAGGATGGGGGAAGATCGGCTTTCTGGGCTCACCGTGATGAACATGAACCACGGCCTGGAGATTGATTTGGAAGCAGTTTGTCAAATGTTCATAGAAAGGAACAAATAGAAAATGTTCTCAAGTTACATACTGTATCAATAATCAACGTGACTCAAACCAGGTGTGCTAATATTATCACAATGGAAAAGGCAACGAGTACTGGAGCTTGATGTATAATGATTAACAGATCTGCTGATGAACAATTGTTATTAAAACACAGCTGACATAAACAGAGTTTTTAGTATCTAGTTGTATCCAGCACCCGGCAACGTTCTATTAACTGACTATTGTCTGCATAATTATATTGTGGTTAGAATGGTGTGGTCTTTTGAGGTCTTATTCGACTAATTAGCTTTTTCAGAACTGTTTCGCCAAGCTGACCTCAGTGGTTCTTTAACGTCCCAAATTGAGACGGGACCGACATTAACGGGATCTCCGAGTTACGAGGGACACACAGTCCAGAATGTTGAGAGCCAAATCTACCGTGTCCGGTTTGCGTCTTGAATTCCGAACTCTGGCACGAAAGGCGGATGTGCTAATCACTACATTTACATTTTTGGGTTTTGTAATATAAGTACACAACGTCAATTAGTTATGTCACACCGTTCTTCTTTCTACGGTGTATGTATTTCTATGATGCTTTTTAATTTACATGGCTCAAAGGTATCAGGAAGCGTTTTAATCTACCAGTTTGCACTCACTGTCGTTACATGGTACTACTACTTTTAGTAGAATGTCGATTCAAATTCAGATCATGAATCGAATGGTGCGCTTTATACAGAGTAGTTTATAATGCAACAACGGTTTGGATAGACTCTCTTAAGAGGGCAATCTAGCCCTTCAGGGTATTGGTTCATATATGTCTAAAAGTTTCAATTACACCTTGTCTCAGTTCAAACTTGATGCCACGACTTTCTGTAATATGAAATCTAACTACTTTTATTATATCTGTCAGAACCTCCAGGGGAAGAAGGGGATGGATGAGAAACTATTAAACACAAAGCTAATTCCTTAGCAAAGGATGTGCTGAGTAATATAGAGAATGCGTGTAGCACTTTTTTAGTCACAGATGCGTTAGTCTCTTTGTGTGCAAAGATACTCCTTTTTTATTAAACATTTGCGTTACTATAGTTCTTTTAGTCAATATTGCAATAAATGGCACATGATAGATGATTAATATTGTCCTTTTGTATGGACATTTTCAGACCCACTGCATTTTCTTCGTTGGAACAGGCAAACCTACATGTGTAAATTAAACAAAATACGCTGCGTTTTGCCGAAACTCTAGACTCAAAAGTTAATTTGACATTCGAAGTTATACTTATGTGAAGAATACAAGAAAATACATAGGACTACTTTGTTACGATTTTTATATTTTCAGCAAATTCGTATTAAAACGGGAAACAGCCATAGGCCGTATTCCTCCCGAAAATCCGTATTGTACAAGTAGTCCTCCTCTTGTAAGGCCCCCCTCGCTGACGTCCACCCGGATTACCCGGCCATATTGTCATTGCATTAGCGTCGTCTAATATAAACCACCCCCCACTATCGGCCACCCGGCTCTAGAACGCGGCCAACGGCCGGGGTTACAGCAAGAGTCTAGCCCCTCGGCAGCGGCCAATCGGCAGCCGATTCGTACTTGTGTTACAAATTATATTATCTACGACAAATCTCTTATTTTCCTGTATGCCAACACACACGTTATTATTGAATTAATGTTCTTGGCAAAAACACCATGTAGCCGGTATTTTTACATTGTTAGAAGTCTTGAATGTTGACAAAGTACACGTGTACTTGTAAGGGAGCGGCCAGTTTGCCATGAAACAGGGACCTATGCATGTAACCGCAATCACGTGTTTCAAAGATGGCAACTAGAAAGTGAGTTGTTTTATCTCTCAACGACACAGTCAAAGTAATTAGATTGCACGAGACGGGCGATAGTTCGCGAAAGTTGGCGGCGGAGTTTAAGGCGGGGAAAACGCAGATAAACAACATCATCGCGGGAAAGGCGAAAGTCATTGAAGAGTGGGATGGTGGCGTCAACGGACGACGGAAATTGGTGGCCGTTAGAAAGTGTGCGTACGTAGACCTAAACGCCAAGGTGTACGAATGGTTCTCCACTGCACGGGCAAAGAACATTCCGCTGACGGGTCGCCTCTTACAAGAAAAGGCGACAATGTTCGCTGTGGAGATGGGCCACAGAGACTTCACTGTGAGTAACGGGTGGCTCCACAGCCCAGGTTTCAGATCCGCCACAACATAAAGGCCTCTGTTCTGAGCGGTGAGTCGGCGGACGTGAAGGAATAGGTGGTGCAGGAATGGGCGAGGAGGCTGAAAGACAAGTGCGAGGGGGATGCGCTGAAGGACATCTTCAACGCCGATGTCGATGAGACTGGCCATTTTTTCGCTCGTTGCCCGTGAGGTCGCTTGTTGCCAAAGGCGACGAGTGCAAGGGCGGCAAGCTGTCAAAGGACCGCCCGACGGTTCTCCTGTGTGGAAGTGCTTCCGGCGAGAAACTGATGCCTCTGGTGATAGGCAGATCAACCAACCCAAGGTGCTTCAAACGCGGCCACATGACATCACTGCGTGTAACCTACGAGTCGAACAATAAGGCCTGTATGACGGGAGAGCTGTTCGCTGCGTGGATGCGCAGGGTTGATAATCGGATGCGCCGGCAAAATCGACCTATTCTGCTCTTCCTCGATAACTGCGGCGCCCATCCTCATATGGAATTAGAGAATGTCAAAGTCGTTTTTCTGCCGCCAAACACGACCTCGAAATTGCAACCAATGGACGCTGGCATCATCCAGAACACATTATCTTCTTGGTGGACGCAGACGGCATCCGACGTTGCGAAGAAAGTCACCGTGTTGGATGCTATCCTGTGGCTGATCGGAAACGATCAGCAAGTGCTTCCAGAAGTGCGGGTTTTCTGACGCTTTTCTTGACGCAGCGACCCCCGACGATGACGAGTGGGACGATGACGAGTGGGACGATGCGGATCTGCTTCCTCTTCTACTGCCTGGCGATAGCCGACGCCAAACCACTCTCGATGCTTTTGTTGTTCACAAATAAATGATGGTTACTGCCCACATGTTTTCTTTTCATATGCTACATCCATCGATGGTTCCCCCTCACAAGAGGCCACCCGCCTTATAAGGCCACTTTATATTTTCTGAAAGGTTGGCCTTAACTCGCTTAAAAGCAGATTATGGGTGTCTCAAATTACACAATGTCAAGTGTTTTGTCTAAAAAAACGTCAAATTGATGGGAAGGGGATACCACCCTCCCAAATCCACCCACCCCCGAGGCGCTTCGCGCCTCGTTTCGCTCCTCCGGCGCTTCATACATCACCTTGGACCCCCCTTTTTCGAAATCCTGGATGTGCCCCTGCTTCTGTACTTGTGTGTGTTAATCGCCATCCTCCTACAGTTCCTATGCTCCTCACCCCTGCCTGCTATTACTGGTAATATCCCCGACAACACAATCTGTCAAATTCGTGTCTCTTCAAGTGTCTTGACCAACCTCCTGCACTTTAAGTGTCTCTTTAAGTGTCTTGATCAACCTCCTGCACTCTTTAAGTGTCTTGATCAACCTCCTGCACTCTTCAAGTGTCTTGACCAACCTCCTGCACTCTTCAAGTGTCTTGACCAACCTCCTGCACTCTTTAAGTGTCTTGATCAACCTCCTGCACTCTTTAAGTGTCTTGACCAACCTCCTGCACTCTTCAAGTGTCTTGACCAACCTCCTGCACTCTTCAAGTGTCTTGACCAACCTCCTGCACTCTTCAAGTGTCTTGACCAACCTCCTGCACTTACAAACAATGGCCGACGTTCCCTCTTTCTCGACATTGTCTGTTCCTACATAACAGCCCACCCCGTGTCACCACCCATCACCTGTCCTGCCTTTCTTCTACATACTCTATTATGATCAATGGATGTACATTAACATTGTCAACTAATTCCCCTGTACTCTCTAGAGATTGCCATTGTATGTGTCCATGGTTAAAATCTCCCATTATGATACATTCCCCTTTACTAACTTCCTTTATAGCATTTGTATTTCTGTGTTATCCTCTTCGTTTATGTTTGGACTTCGGTAAACTAATCCAATAGTTAATTTTGAATTTCCTGAACTTATTTTGCACCAAACAGCTTCACCGTAATCTGCTTCCCCTTCTAATTTTATTTCATAAGCCTGAATAGATTCTTTAACATATAAAATAACTCCCCCTCCCCTTCTTCCTATTCCATCTCTCCTAAATATTACGCATCCTGTCAATCCTAATTCAGCATCTGTTATATCTATGTTGGCCCATGATTAGGTAATACCAATTATGTGAGGGTCAGTATCTTCTACCATAATGTTTAATTCGTTTTTGGCGTAAGTATTATCTATTACGTTATTGGGTGATAACATGTGTTTATATGGTTTTACATATTTGTATGTCCTATATGTTAATACATGTTTTGAAGTTGAAGAGTCGTCTAGTATAATTATGGTTATTAGATTTGACGTAGAGTTAAGCCATTGTTGGCATGAAGCCTGTTGGTTGACACGCCCTGTAATCGTTGTTTGTATATTTTAAGTCATAAACTGATATAATTATCATTGCGTTGTTATTCGTTGAATTGAATTGAAAACCTTTATTGTCCATTAAATGTATCACATAAAATGGAAATTTTCCATTGGGCTCACACTGGTCAGGTATAAACAATAAAACAAATGATTAATATATGAGACAAGTAAAACCTATAAAACATGTTTGTGAGTTCTGTACATCATTGTTATCCCATCAATTCAGTTTCAGCACACGCATGTACACACACAATTGCTCATTTAATCAGCTGATCTATGACTTCCTTGGACATTATATACAACAGCAGGTTCAGGCACTAGAATTCAATATGCTTATGGCTGACGGAACAAACGATCTCTTGTAACAGTTTTTGTGTGCCAGGGGCATTCTGAGTCGTCGACCAGACAGGAGAGTTTCAAAAGCAGAATTGAGTGGATGAGTATAATCATGGTGAATTTGAACAGCTTTCCTTCTCAAAGCTGATAAAGATCACACAGCTGCAGTTGTTTGATACCAACAATTTTGCCCGCCTGGTTGACCACCCGAGCCAGCCTTGCTTTGTTCTTGACAGACAAACTGTCATACCATGACACTAGGTTAAAAGAAAGTACACTTTCAATTAAAGACCTGTACATCAACTGCAGAACCTCTGTGCTGACATTGAAGCTCCTTAATTTCCGGAGCAAAAACAGACGTTGTTGTGCCTTTTTGTATATGTGGTCTACATTGTCAGTGAAGGTAAGGTTTCCATTAACAACAGTACCAAGAAACTTGAAAGTGGATCCACATTCTGCCCATTGATCATCGGTGGTTGCGAAAGATGATGCGATGCACCCTTGGCTCGTCATGTGTATATATTAATAGTATTTCTGTCAGCGTAACAGTAGGGACAAATCGTATCATACAGAAACAGTTCGGGCCGAATTGTCGGGAGACACAACGGAACGTCGAACTGGGGCGTGGAGCGAACGCGTCGAGGACGTTCTCACCTGCGTAAACGTTTTCCTTTGGTGAGTTTGTTAGTGTGCAATGGAGTCGTCGGTCTTATTGTGATAGTCGGTGAGACGAGAGGCGCATGAACGTCAATGATAGAGATCCATCTGCGCCCAACCAAGTTTCTGTAATGGCGAAGACATCAAGTGAGCGCTCGTCGACGCAATCACGGACGAGCAACGGCGTGTTGCGTAAGGACCTTAATATTGCATTCATCAAGGCGAACTTCCCACGTAGATCAGGCGAAGTTCGCTGATAGACGGCGGGTCTTGCACGTAGACCAGACAGAGGGTTACGGCTCAGAGAATTCAACGTTAACTGTACTTCAGGACGCGAACAGATGATAGGCATTGGTCCAAATGATATCGGTATTGTCTTCCTTGTCCTTCCTTGGTGTAAGATGAGCGCACTCCGACGACGATGTAACCAACGGCACATATATTGTCTTCCTTGTCCTTCCTTGGTGTAAGATGAGCGCACTCCGATGACGATGTAACCAACGGCATATACGTGATATTCGCAAAGTTTACAGTTTGAAGTATGTCAATAGAAGAACGAATGCGATTGAAGACACCCGATGATGGAAGTTTCTATCAAATGTTATAACAATTGAAATTGGTCGAAACTGGTTTAATCCATCAGTTGTTCCTCTGCGCGTTTTCGCGGTAGCACATATGTTCTGTTATCTTAGAGTGAGTAGTGTCCTTAATGGTTGATTCCTCATAACATTGCTCCCGATTGCCAGTAGTTCAGCACAGGTAAAAGTTCGCATATTTGCAGAGTTAGTCATGCATGAAATTTAAGCAAATGCTCCACTGACGCAGCAAAGTAGACCTGGTTGTACACTTTGATGACTGCAGTACACTTGATCAATTGGGATACACCTTGTAGGTCCACTCGTTCCTGGTCAGTGGTCAGACCTGGTTGCACACTTTGATGACTGCAGTACACTTGATCAATTGGGATACACCTTGTAGGTCTACTCGTTCCTGGTCAATGGGGACACACCTTGTAGGTCCACTCGTTCCTGGTCAATGGGGACACACCTCGTAGGTCCACTCGTTCCTGGTCAATAGGGACACACCTCGTAGGTCCACTCGTTCCTGGTCAATGGGGACACACCTTGTAGGTCTACTCGTTCCTGGTCAATGGGGACACACCTTGTAGGTCCACTCGTTCCTGGTCAATGGGGACACACCTTGTAGGTCTACTCGTTCCTGGTCAGTGGGGACACACCTATTAGGTCCACTCGTTCCTGGTCAATGGGGACACACCTTGTAGGTCTACTCGTTCCTGGTCAGTGGGGACACACCTTGTAGGTCCACTCGTTCCTGGTCAATGGGGACACACCTCGTAGGTCCACTCGTTCCTGGTCAATGGGGACACACCTTGTAGGTCCACTCGTTCCTGGTCAGTGGGGACACACCTCGTAGGTCTACTCGTTCCTGGTCAATGGGGACACACCTTGTAGGTCCACTCGTTCCTGGTCAATGGGGACACACCTTGTAGGTCCACTCGTTCCTGGTCAGTGGGGACATACCTCGTAGGTCCACTCGTTCCTGGTCAATGGGGACACACCTCGTAGGTCCACTCGTTCCTGGTCAATGGGGACACACCTATTAGGTCCACTCGTTCCTGGTCAATGGGGACACACCTCGTAGGTCCACTCGTTCCTGGTCAGTGGGGACACACCTTGTAGGTCCACTCGTTCCTGGTCAATGGGGACACACCTTGTAGGTCCACTCGTTCCTGGTCAGTGGGGACACACCTTGTAGGTCCACTCGTTCCTGGTCAGTGGGGACACACCTTGTAGGTCCACTCGTTCCTGGTCAATGGGGACACACCTTGTAGGTCTACTCGTTCCTGGTCAATGGGGACACACCTCGTAGGTCCACTCGTTCCTGGTCAATGGGGACACACCTCGTAGGTCTACTCGTTCCTGGTCAATGGGGACACACCTCGTAGGTCTACTCGTTCCTGGTCAATGGGGACTAACTTCGGCATCTAGTTGTTGGTGTCACGCTTCAGTGCCTTTTTGGTGGTTGTCAATCATTGTTACGGTTGAATAACTATTTAATGATACACTATAATAAATGCATACAATATGCGGTAGATCACTAAACTGTATATTATGAATAAATGATTTCCTTTAATGAGTATTTACATACTTTAATTCATATTTTTCTTTTACTTTTTTCTTCGTAATGTAATTTTACCTACTTTTCCTGGCTGTGTGATTTTCTTTGTGCATTGTGTAAATCATTGCGTGCATAATAACTATTGCATTTGTACTTTCGCCCTTTCAATTAAGTGAGTGGGTGCATATATTGTATGAACAATTCATTTGAAAATGAAGCATCAAATTGAATGTAGTTGTCTACATACAACTATGCCAAGAACGTACGGACACAGCCCTGTACGGCAGATCGACAGACAGGACAAGTGGAGAAAGCAACGGCGCAGTTCGCGCAGCAGACAAGATGGCGGCACGGCAGGAAGAGGATGTTCGTTTCGGCATCCAGGCACACCTTACACGTCAATGTGGCGGTCTGTGACGAGGCAACTGCAACAGTCAAGCAATCTGGCTTCTTAATTCAGTCTTAATAAATAGCTTTTTATTCATTTGGATATTAATGTTCTGCAACACAGGTTTCAAACAAAGATGGTTATTCCCAAAATTATATTCGTAACTAAGTTAAAGACAATGAATGTAACTAGATTGCAAGAATGTTTTACAGTTTGTCATGCCAAAACGTTTAGGTCTATTTCTTGCAGCTTCACACGGATTGTGTATTATAATGTCCAATGGACTAATTATAATGTCCAATGGACTAATTATAATGTCCAATGGACTAATTATAATGTCCAATGGACTAATTGGACTTGTTCTTTCACCCAACATAACATTTGTAACGTGACTTGTTTTCATTGTATAAAAAAATATTACTTGCTGTTTTAGACTAATAAGTAGAATGTAATTTTCACACCTCTATATATAGGCCACAATAGCTAAGTTCAAGAAGCATTTGCAACCCCTTTTGCTGAGCGAGCATGCATTAATTTACTGTAACACAATGTTCTAATCAAATTGCAATTAATCCTAGAAAGGCATTAGTACCGACGACAGTAATATAGCTAGATTGCGAGGTGACATCCAATCTGTCAAGGCAAAACTTTTACTTCTTTTTATTGTACAAACAGGGATCACTGGCTTGTATTAAGCAATAAGAATATACACGTGTCGTATTTACCAGTGTGTTGTTGTTGCTCCATATCTGCAGCTGCTGCAATCTTTATACTCGTCGCATTCTGCAAGGTCAAACAGCGGTGATAAATACTTACAATACTTCGACATGTTAACAATAAACATAGAAACTTGACTTTAAATATACTTCTTCGGGGGCGAATTTTAACAACAACAAACTGCAAAGCAAGTCTGCTCTCGGAGGGGAGGGGGAGGGAGGGAGGGGGAGGGAGGGAGGGAGAGGGAGAGGAAAGAGAGAGCACACCTGCTTATATATATATATATATATATATATATATATATATATATATATATATATATATATATATATATATATATATATATATATATATATATATAATATAAGCAAGTATATATATATATATATATATATATATATATATATATATATATATATATACTGTCATGTTGCATTTCCGTAAACGTAAACTTAATATCATTCTCTTTAATTGCGTCTTTTGACGAAATACAAGTGTTCTGTTCGGACATGTGCACTCAATGGTGTGCTGTTGATAACATACGGAAATAGTAGTGTAAAGGTGAAACATTGTTTTTATATTGCTACTGACACGACACGCCGTCAACGAAGAGCTCACCTCACGTTCCGACTGAGGGTCAGGTGTGCTGTGATTCACAAATTCAGTATTTAGCCTCACAAAACCACAGTCGGGATACAACTGACGATGCTTGGCCATTGGGTCGTCGTTTGGCTGCCACCTGCTCAGACGTCCACCACAGAAGAAACAGCACACTTCACTGGGGACACCTGGTGGCAAACAGAGCAGTCTATCAAGTGTTACGTCGTAGAAGACGTTGTGTTGAGTACGACTCAGTTGCACGAATCACAGACTGCTAAGTAGACGGAAAGGACGCGTGACTGGCTAATAGGGCAATATTCACCAGACATTTCTTGGAATAACGTGTAGAAGAACAAGACGGCAGTATGATGCAGGAACATTCTAACATCACTTCCATACATTGAAAGCTTCATAGCTCATAGGTAAAGTGAACAGAATGCAAAGAAGAGCAGCAAAACTGATCGCGTAATATGACCGTCATGTGACCATGCGATACTCTTAAATTTTCCCTGTAACAAATGTCATGTTTGAAGTAGCAAATTCCTGGCAAACACTGCATTACCGTGCTACACATTACCGTGCTACACATTACCGTGCTACATAGACTTTGCTACCAAAAGATTTCGTCGCCATGATGGCACGTTGAAGCTTCGTAAGAGCAGTTGGCAGCAAAGAAATTCCATGAAATATTTTTAGATAATAATAATAAAATATGATATTTACATAGCGCCATAATCATATAGCGCCATAATCACATAGTGCTCTATGGCGCTTTACAGTTGTCTAAAAATGAATAGATGTATCTAAAAAAAATAATAATACAAATAAGCTTATATATGCAGTTAAATAATTAAAATAATTAAAATCATAAATTAGTTAAGAACAATACAACTAAAAATTATACATCAACTTAAACAGTTAAAAATACAAATACAATTTAAATTTACAACTAAAACGGAATTAAATAATTAAAATCATAAATTAAATAAAGAGAAATACACATATAAGTATCAAATGGGATTAAAATAGTAAACTGATAAATAAAAATAAATAAAGCATACATGGAATTAAGTAAAACAAAATAATAATAATAAATATTGAATAAAATTAAAGCCGGTAAACATATCGGTCTACCATGTATATTCCGGTCGGAAAAGGAAGGTCTTTAATTGCCGTTGAAAACTGGCGCAGCTGTTAGAGTTTCTAATGTTAGCGGGCAAACTGTTCCATAGAGTCACCGCTGCTTTAGTGAACGTGTGATCACCCTGTGTAGCTGTTCTAGTTCGAGGATTCAGATCGTAGTGAACGTGTGATCACCGTGTGTAGCTGTTCTAGTTCGAGGATTCAGATCGTAGTGAACGTGTGATCACCCTGTGTAGCTGTTCTAGTTCGAGGATTCAGATCGTAGTGAACGTGTGATCACCCTGTGTAGCTGTTCTAGTTCGAGGATTCAGATCGTAGTGAACGTGTGATCACCGTGTGTAGCTGTTCTAGTTCGAGGATTCAGATCGTAGTGAACGTGTGATCACCCTGTGTAGCTGTTCTAGTTCGAGGATTCAGATCGTAGTGAACGTGTGATCACCGTGTGTAGCTGTTCTAGTTCGAGGATTCAGATCGTAGTGAACGTGTGATCACCCTGTGTAGCTGTTCTAGTTCGAGGATTCAGATCGTAGTGAACGTGTGATCACCCTGTGTAGCTGTTCTAGTTCGAGGATTCAGATCCTAGTGAACGTGTGATCACCGTGTGTAGCTGTTCTAGTTCGAGGATTCAGATCGTAGTGAACGTGTGATCACCCTGTGTAGCTGTTCTAGTTCGAGGATTCAGATCGTAGTGAACGTGTGATCACCGTGTGTAGCTGTTCTAGTTCGAGGATTCAGATCGTAGTGAACGTGTGATCACCCTGTGTAGCTGTTCTAGTTCGAGGATTCAGATCGTAGTGAACGTGTGATCACCGTGTGTAGCTGTTCTAGTTCGAGGATTCAGATCGTAGTGAACGTGTGATCACCCTGTGTAGCTGTTCTAGTTCGAGGATTCAGATCGTAGTGAACGTGTGATCACCCTGTGTAGCTGTTCTAGTTCGAGGATTCAGATCGTAGTGAACGTGTGATCACCGTGTGTAGCTGTTCTAGTTCGAGGATTCAGATCGTAGTGAACGTGTGATCACCGTGTGTAGCTGTTCTAGTTCGAGGATTCAGATCGTAGTGAACGTGTGATCACCCTGTGTAGCTGTTCTAGTTCGAGGATTCAGATCGTAGTGAACGTGTGATCACCCTGTGTAGCTGTTCTAGTTCGAGGATTCAGATCGTAGTGAACATGTTGGTCTGTATACAGACAGCAGGCCACTCAAGTAATCCGGTGCTTGGTGGTGGATAGCACCCGGGGGTAGCACGGAAGGTGTGCGACAGGATATTTGATTATAATCGGCGGTGGACTGGAAGCCAGTGTAGCTCCTTCAGAACGAGGCTGATGTACGAGCGGCGACTGGTTTTTGTGATTATGCGCGCGCATTCTGCAGGCGCTGCATTTTCGCAAGTCGGTTCACGGGCAGGCCATGCAGTAAAGAGTTGCAGTAATCAAGTGTTGATGTTACGAGATCATGGACAAATGTTTTCGCAGCATCATGATTTAACAAGATTTAACAAGATTTGCCATCCAAACCAAAGGCCCAGATGGCAAGTGGACAAGGAAGCCATTGGCTTATCGAGAGTCCAATAATGTTCATCTACTTATAACCCGCCCTCCTGAGATATGTGTCAACCTTGTTTTTAAACATATTCACGCTGCTAGCAGTTACACAATATGTAGACAATTTGTTCCATTTATTTATTGTCCTCTCTCTGTAAGAACGAGTGCTTCCTGATGTCCAATCTACATTGATCCTTTACTAATTTTACCTCATGTCCTCTAGTTCTGCTATCCTTCTTGAGTGAGAAAAACATATTTCTATCAATATTTTCATACCCATTCAATATTTTAAAAACTTCAATCTGATTTCCTCTTAACCTCCTTGTCTCTAGAGTTGTTAAACCACATTCCTTCAGGCGTTCTTCATAACTAAGGTCTCTCAGTTCTGGAATAATTTTAGTTGCTCTCCTTTGTATGCGTTCAAGCGTATCTATATCCTTCTTCATGAGAGAGGTATTGACGGATATTTCCTAGATATATAAATACGCAAGACGTAACTATAATCTAATTGCAGTATGTTATCAGATGTCACAGATCAACACCTTTTTTACATTTACTGATATAACAGAACATTTCACTTCTCAAAGAAGTGACAAGCACATTGCAACAACATACGTTGATGTGCCTGCTCTTCCTTACATTGCAACAACATACGTTGATGTGCCTGCTCTTCCTTACATTGCAACAACATACGTTGATGTGCCTGCTCTTCCTTACCTGTGCAGTAGAATCCAGCACGAGCAAGACTCCCTGGAGACACAGGACTACTGCGAGGCCACCTGTCGAAGGAGGCCAGTCGAGCAGCCTCCACCGCCATGGCTGGGTGTTTGGGACGAGCGGTTTCAATGCCCAGTTGTCCGACTGGAGTATCATTGGGTGTATCACTGGTAACATTCTGAAATGTATCATCGGGTGTATTGCTGGTAACATTCTGAAATGTATCATCGGATGTATTACTGGTAACATTCTGAAATGTATAATCGGGTGTATTGCTGGTAACATTCTGAAATGTATCATCGGATGTATTACTGGTAACATTCTGAAATGTATCATCGGGTGTATTGCTGGTAACATTCTGAAATGTATCATCGGATGTATTACTGGTAACATTCTGAAATGTATCATCAGGTGTATTGCTGGTAACATTCTGAAATGTATCATCGGATATATCACTGGTAACATTCTGAAATGTATCATCGGGTGTATTGTTGGTAACATTCTGAAATGTATCATCGGGTGTATTGCTGGTAACATTCTGAAATGTATCATCGGATGTATTACTGGTAACATTCTGAAATGAATAACCTTATGTGTAACATATACAAGACAGTATATTGCGCAGAGCTTTAATATGATACCATGCATATTAACTGTAATAGCAACTAAACTATTGTTACTTATCGAAATTAATAATAACTCCAATATTGTTTTACGTTAAATACTTAAATTAAAACGTGTATTATGCAGTACATTGTTGTTGTCATAATAACATGAAATACGACTGAAATACCAGATGAAAAAAGAACGAGTTAATATGTTTATACGACTAGTCTGTGAATAAACATAATAATAATCTAAAGACAGACACGCCGGTTTATAATCAAAATAAACTATGTCATTAGATATATTAAGAATTGTATCAAGCACTCGAAAGTACACATTCCACTGTCGGTTCATCACCAAGAGCCACATTCCCTGCAGCCCCGGGGTCACGCAGGAAGGGGCAACTGGGGAAAAAGCGACTATTCAAAGGAACTCTGGTTTAAAACGAAACAAACTATGTACTTTTAGATATCAAGAAATACCTTTACTCACTACTCACCAGCATCTGTTGCTCTCCCGGCTCCTCACCAAGAGCCACGTTCCCTGCAGCCCGGGGGTCACGCAGGAAGGGGCAACTGGGGAAAAGGCGACGATGTTTTCTCATTGGCTCCTCGGATGGCTCCCAGTTACGAAGGATGCCGTGGCAGAAGGCACACTTGACCCGGTCAGCCCGACAGAGGTAGAACAGTCCGGCCTGGGCTAGAGCTTCAGGCTCAATGTTGGTGTCTCGTGGCCAGTTGGTGTAACTGGACACACGTTGTCTTTCATATTTCATTTCCTCCAACAAAGTTGGGTCGTTACTGTTGATCCTCTGCGTCATTTGTCTGGATGTGAATCTGTCGACATCGCTATAGGGAAGCGTATAACTGGTCGGTGAAGAAACGTATGATGTCCGGTCAATGCTGGCGTATACTTCCGAACTGAGAGATCCAACAAGTGAAGCCAGATGATTGTAACCGCGTCTACTTTCATTCTCATTCCGATGTGTATGTTGCCGGTTGTGACTTGCTGACACTTGGGTATGTGTTACACTCGTGACGTCATCCAATGGGATATCGTCTGAGTGTTGTGTAACAACAAATTGACAGTCTGGAGAGAGTTGTCTGTGAACAGTCATTGGCTGGACGCCAGACTCCCAGTGGTTCAGACGCAGTCCACAACTGTAGCAAGCCACAGTGTCTCCTTCTCCGGTGTAATACAACCCCGCCTTTGACCCCATACTAGGAAATAACGGCGATGACTGAGGCAAGTTCTGGAAAGTGGCCAATCGTATCATATTATTTTCCATCTGGGGATTAGGGGCGATGACGTCACCACACCGCATTGTCTTAGTTTAACTTTGTCAACCACAATGTAGAGATTTCTCCTTCATCAAACTGATGTGTTGACAATCCACTGGTGGACCGTCCACCTCACAATGTCCTCACTGGTGGACCGTCCACCTCACAATGTCCTCACTGGTGGACCTTCCAACTCACAATGTCCTCACTGGTGGACCTTCCAACTCACAATGTTCTCACTGAGACACAGCTCCACAGATGTCAAAGGCAACCTTACGCGATCGTTGACCAGTTGTTTCTGTCCTTCCGTCCACCCTCCTTCCGTCAACAATGTAATGTAAGGATCTGTGACACAAACATATCATTACGCAGTTGAATATAAAGATAAAGTGTGTTGTCAAAATCGTGACAATGAACTCTGTTGTAGAAATTAAGGTATAAATACAGTCATGTAGTCGATATATCTAGATGCTCATAATTATTAAAATATTAAACCCTTAAAAGCGGAGAAGCCACATTGTGTATAATAATTCACACAGTTCTATTATAACCACACACAGCAGCCTAGAAGTAGCTGTGCAAACAATGTGTAAAGCCGTTCGACGCAGAGAAAATAACGATCTGGCTCGACAGTGGTGTCACCCAGCGGTGGCTATAGAACACAATTAGTATCAGCGTACTAGCTTTACGATATTGGTTTTGTGTGTGTTCAAAGCTTCATCAATCGATCATATTGAATATTTCGCAGAAATTAAACAACCGGTTCGAGTACTACATATTGTCTGAAAGGCAACATGTTGGTGTGTGTCTTCTAGCTTACATGAACTGCAGTACACAATACATTAACGGAGTTTGTATTGACTAGATTTGTCTTTAGTGGTTGCTATTTTGTTATTACCATATCTAACTTGACATAGTTTGGTTGTATGTAGTCCAAAATGAGAAGAATGTTTTACTCTTTTGTATATTTATTGTAAGGTACATTGCATTTATATTCATTCGTAGTTACAAAGACCACAATAATCCACCATAATCGCAAGATGGCGCCACATGGACCGTATTCGATGGGAATTTGATTATTATAACCATGAACATGGTTATTCGTTAACGCAATTTAAGGTGATTCAGTTGAAGGAGTAAAGCTGCGTAAACATGTGTTCCGGTCTACGATTAAAATAGGTCCACTCACTCACTCACCGATTCGATCACTCATTCACCCACTCGCTCACTCACTCGATCACTCACTCACTCACTCACTCACTCACTCACTCACTCACTCACTCACTCACCGACTTGATCACTCACTCACTCGTCACCCACCCTCCCATCCACTCACTCACACACTCACTCATACACTCGCTCACACACTCACTCACTCACACACTCACTCATACACTCACACACCCACTCACACACTCATTCATACACTCACTCATTCACTAGATCACTCTGTCACCGAGTTATAATGCCTGCACAACTATAAGAACACTATTATGTCACCCACAAAACACTTCAAGTAGCTTCGATGAGACGTGTTGTTGTGTAGTAATGTTTGGCTGTTGGGATACAGCCGTACACTAATGCGAAACCGGTCTTTTGATATTTAATAAACAGAGTGTCTCCTGACCCAGCACAACATTACTGTGTCAATAAACAGAATGTCTCCTGACCCAGCACAACATTACTGTATCAATAAACAGAGTGTATCCTGAACAACCACAACATTACTGTGTCAATAAACAGCACAACATTACTGTGTCAATAAACAGAATGTCTCCTGACCCAGCACAACATTACTGTGTCAATAAACAGAATGTCTCCTGACCCAGCACAACATTAATGTGTCAATAAACAGAATGTCTACTGACCCAGCACAACATTACTGTGTCAATAAACAGAATGTCTCCTGACCCAGCACAACATTACTATGTCATTAAACAGAGTGTCTTCTGACCCAGCACAACATTACTGTATAAATAAACAGAATGTCTCCTGACCCAGCACAACATTACTGTATAAATAAAGAGAATGTCTCCTGACCCAGCACAACATTACTGTGTCAATAAACAGAGTGTCTCCTGACCCAGCACAACATTACTGTGTCAATAAACAGAGTGTCTCCTGACCCAGCACAACATTGCTGTACCAAATAAACAGAGTGTCTCCTGACCCAGCACAACATTACTGTGTCAATAAACAGAGAGTCTCCTGACCCAACACAACATTACTGTCTCGATAAACAGAGTGTCTCCTGACCCAGCACAACATTACTGTGTCAATAAACAGAGAGTCTCCTGACCCAACACAACATTACTGTCTCGATAAACAGAGTGTCTCCTGACCCGGCACAACATTACTGTGTCAATAAACAGAGAGTCTCCCGACCCAGCACAACATTACTTTATCAATAAACAGAGTGTCTCCTGACCCAGCACAACATTACTGTGTCAATAAACAGAGTGTCTCCTGACCCGGCACAACATTACTGTATCAATAAACAGAGTGTCTCCTGACCCAGCACAACATTACTGTATCAATAAACAGAGTGTCTCCTGACCCAGCCCAACATTACTGTGTCAATAAACAGAGTGTCTCCTGACCCGGCACAACATTACTGTATCAATAAACAGAGTGTCTCCTGACCCAGCACAACATTACTGTATCAATAAACAGAGTGTCTCCTGACCCAGCACAACATTACTGTATCAATACACAGAGTGTCTCCTGACCCAGCACAACATTACTGTGTCAATAAACAGAGTGTCTCCTGACCCAGCACAACATTACTGTGTCAATAAACAGAGTGTCTCCTGACCCAGCACAACATTACTGTGTCAATAAACAGAGTGTCTCCTGACCCAGCACAACATTACTGTGTCAATAAACAGAATGTCTCCTGACCCAGCACAACATTACTGTAAAAATAAACAGAATGTCTCCTGACCCAGCACAACATTACTGTGTCAATAAACAGAATGTCTCCTGACCCAGCACAACATTACTGTCTCAATAAACAGAGTGTCTCCTGACCCAGCACAACATTACTGTATCAATAAACAGAGTGTCTCCTGACCCAGCACAACATTACTTTATCAATAAACAGAATGTCTCCTGACCCAGCACAACATTACTGTGTCAATAAACAGAATGTCTCCTGACCCAGCACAACATTACAGTGTCAATAAACAGAGTGTCTCCCGACTCAGCACAACATTACTGTATCAATAAACAGAGTGTCTCCTGACCCAGCACAACATTACTGTGTCAATAAACAGAGTGTCTCCTGACCCAACACAACATTACTGTCTCAATAAACAGAGTGTCTCCTGACCCAGCACAACATTACTGTATCAATAAACAGAGTGTATCCTGGCTCAGCACAACGTTACTTTATCAATAAACAGAATGTCTCCTGACCCAGCACAACATTACTGTGTCAATAAACAGAATGTCTCCTGACCCAGCACAACATTACTGTGTCAATAAACAGAGTGTCTCCTGACCCAACACAACATTACTGTGTCAATAAACAGAGTGTCTCCTGACCCAGCACAACATTACTGTGTCAATAAACAGAGTGTATCCTGACTCAGCACAACGTTACTTTATCAATAAACAGAGTGTCTCCTGACTCAGCACAACATTACTGTGTCAATAAACAGAGTGTCTCCTGACTCAGCACAACATTACTGTGTCAATAAACAGAGTGTCTCCTGACCCAGCACAACATTACTGTGTCAATAAACAGAGTGTATCCTGACTCAGCACAGCGTTACTTTATCAATAAACAGAGTGTCTCCTGACCCAGCACAACATTACCAGCTCAAACGTCCACCACAGAAGAAACAGCACACTTCACTGGGGACACCTGGCGGCAAACAGAGCAGGCTATCAAGTGTTACGTCGTAGAAGACGTTGTGTTGAGTACGACTCAGTTGCACGAATCACAGACTGCTAAGTAGACGGAAAGGACGCGTGACTGGCTAATAGGGCAATATTCAACAGACATAAAGACGCGAACAAGCTGCAGCCACCTTCGTAATTTCAACGAAGTCCTTTGATGTCGTTAGTGAGCTTCAGACCTGATTCGAGAAAATAGAATGGTTTTGAGTAAGTCACGTGGCGTTTCGACGCTATTGCCTTTGTCGTTTGACAAGTTCCTGAACTTTCCAAGAAATCAAACATGATTATGTAGGGGACTACATTATGTAGGGGACTACATTATGACCACACAACAAATCATTACATTTTCTTCCACAGCGGTGATAGTAGATAATTTCATAGGTAACGATTTTCCATTGTACATTTAGTGCATTGTCAGGAACTCAAGTAAACTGGTACGTCCGGTATGAATGCGTCACAAAGTCACATTTCGTTCTAAAGTAGACTGTACTATCAGTGGGCTGACTGTAGCCATGTGTCTAGCATTTGTTATATTACATTAAAGACACACTCAGCAATTTAGTCTCACTACATTTACTGTAACAAACATAGTTAATATTCGTGTTGAGCGCATTATCAAAGCGTTACATGTAAACAGCAAGGTGCTCGTGTGACCTCAAAGAAAACGTCACCAATGTCTGACTGTATAAACCCATAGTAATGGTTAAGAAAAACCTACAAGCTACGTCATACAGCTACGTCATACAGCGCCCTCGTGCGAATGGTGAAGTTACTATATGCACTATGCACTTCCACAATGACGATCTATTGGATTGAATCATCTTATAATGATTCCAGTTCAAAGAAACAAGAGAAACTAGAATATTAAGTCTGTCCAGCATTTGTTTTATTGTTTATGTAAGATTCAGAATGAGGCCAAATTAAACGGAAAGTACACACGTACATACGATACCCACTGCTACGGTCACACTTCACTAGATACACGTACACACGTACATACGAGACCCACTGCTACGGTCACACTTCACTAGATACACGCATAGGGGCACTCTAGTGCATGTGTCCTACTTGTGCGAACCAAATGTATGTATGCAAGAATGTTGTTTGTTGGGCCATATAATTACATACTCTGTGAATTATCATAAACTTTAAACTAGGTAATCAGGGATGTGCAAAAACATTCGTATTTCACACAAAAATACGAATTCAGACTTCAATCATGCGAATAAATCTGTTGCGTAAACTGTACGACCAATCTTTGCTATTCGATTCGGCAAAGCGCCCACTACGCAAGAGCCGGGCAGTTCGTGTTTCGACGCTCGCGTTCGGTTCTTAAAGTCGTCGGACAACAAAACATTTCCGCTGACATTAAAAATTACTTGCCACGACCTTGTGGAATGTAGCATGTTATTGACGACGACTTGAACATTATATTAAACATTATATTAAACATTATATTAAACATAATATTAAACATTTTAATCGTGATCTTTCGCATTTATCAGGCCAAATTAAAATCCCAACCAGCGAGAGTGCTGCGTATTTTGACGTCACACGGTAGACTTTTATATAGACAGCAACCGCGTAGTGCACTGTAGTAAGACTGAGATGAAAGTTACTACACACATTCTATGAACACCAACGACATGCTTCCACAGACTGTGAAGTCATCACCATGCGGGTTTGATTATTTAGCCACGCCACCAATTTAGCTTCATTGACTGGACCAGTAATCATTCGATTCAAAGAACGAGCAATGACAACGACCAATAAATGCACCGGGAATCAGAATATTCTGAAGGGCAAAATCCCTTTAATTTAGCTAAGTTGATGACAGTAAAGATGATGAAGGTGTGCTACAGGTGAGATAAATAAAGACACTAAAACACGCGAATCCGTTACAACACTTGCAAATATAATTAAAATGTGTTACAATAAATAACTTTTTTCAACGCAGTCGAGTAAATAAATACAACTAGTATGTGAATAAATGAAGTATTATAATTTTAGGTTCCATGACTTCATCCCTGAAGACGTTACACGAAGTTGCAACATGTACCGAGTGGGTGATAGATTGGACACACCTGTTCACTGTAGATCCTGTGACGTGTTTCTGGCAGACACAAAGATCTTTACCCATCCGTGCACCTCGTTGTTTGAAATTCACCCCAAAGTGTGCGAACTCTCGCGAATATTTAGCATCGTGAAGTACACAAAGAACAGCACAGAACACTACTGTACGTGTTGGTAGGAACACGTGAAGTACACCAAGAACAGCACAGAACACTAATGTACGTGTTGCTAGGAACACGTGAAGTACACCAAGAACAGCACAGAACACTAATGTACGTGTTGGTAGGAACACGTGAAGTACACCAAGAACAGCACAGAACACTAATGTACGTGTTGCTAGGAACACGTGAAGTACACCAAGAACAGCACAGAACACTAATGTACGTGTTGTTAGGTACACGTGAAGTACACCAAGAACAGCACAGAACACTAATGTACGTGTTGGTAGGAACACGTGAAGTACACCAAGAACAGCACAGAATGCTACTGTACGTGTTGCTAGGAACACGTGAAGTACACCAAGAACAGCACAGAACACTACTGTACGTGTTGCTAGGAACACGTGAAGTACACAAAGAACAGCACAGAACACTACTGTACGTGTTGCTAGGAACACGTGAAGTACACCAAGAACAGCACAGAACACTACTGTACGTGTTGGTAGGAACACGTGAAGTACACCAAGAACAGTACAGAACACTACTGTACGTGTTGCTAGGAACACGTGAAGTACACCAAGAACATCACAGAACACTACTGTACGTGTTGGTAGGAACACGTGAAGTACACCAAGAACAGCACAGAACACTACTGTACGTGTTGCTAGGAACACGTGAAGTACACAAAGAACAGCACAGAACACTACTGTATGTGTTGCTAGGAACACGTGAAGTACACCAAGAACAGCACAGAACACTACTGTACGTGTTGGTAGGAACATGTGAAGTACACCAAGAACAGTACAGAACACTACTGTACGTGTTGCTAGGAACACGTGAAGTACACCAAGAACATCACAGAACACTACTGTACGTGTTGGTAGGAACACGTGAAGTACACCAAGAACAGCACAGAACACTACTGTACGTGTTGCTAGGAACACGTGAAGTACACAAAGAACAGCACAGAACACTACTGTACGTGTTGCTAGGAACACGTGAAGTACACCAAGAACAGCACAGAACACTACTGTACGTGTTGGTAGGAACACGTGAAGTACACCAAGAACAGCACAGAACACTACTGTACGTGTTGCTAGGAACACGTGAAGTACACCAAGAACAGCACAGAATACTACTCTACGGTTTGCTAGGAACACGTGAAGTGCAACACATATATGTTCAACCAGTGGTCAGCGTGGTCAGTCAGTTGTTGAATCAACACCAATGGTCAGTGTGGTCAGTCAGTTGTTGAACCAGTGGTCAGTGTGGTCAGTCAGTTGTTGAACCAACACCAGTGTCAAGATCAACATGTCAATCACTGCATTTTCTTCAACAAATAAAAGTCAATGTATTAGTCCAGTCTCTATTTTATTATTAACTTTGATATCTTGAGAATGTCCTACAACATTTTGGTTGGGTATTTGTGTTTAGAGTTTGTGTTGTGTTTGATCATATGTTTGTGTTTAGTGTTTGTGTTGTCTTTGGTCATATGTTGGAATATCAGTCAATGTTATGGACATTAGGCCAGGGTTGTGAAGAGAACTTTTCCATAAAATAAACCATCTCACCTTACATGAAAAGCTTTTTTAATACAATAATAACTGTGTATGAAAATATTATTATTTAGAATATAATACCAGTTTGCTATTTTATGTTTTTGGTATTATGTATTAAATGTACAATGATGCTTCCAAGCACTGTTTATTCCAAAGTTAGTTACATTATTACTATGCATGAACAACATTAAACTCCAGAGGAACAAATCAAACCACCGTCCACCTCACAATGTCCTCACTAGTGGACCGTCCGCCTCACTTTGTCCTCACCGAGACACATCTCCACAGATGTCAAAGGCAACCTTACGCGATCGTTGACCAGTTGTTTATGTCCTTCCGTTCACCCTCCTTCCTTCAACAATGTAATGTAAGGACTTGTGATACAAATATAAAATTACGCAGTTGAAATGCCATCCACGTCGAGATAAAGTGTGCTGTCAAAATCGTGACAATAAACTTTGTTGTAGAAATTGAGGCACAAATACAGTCATGTAGTCGACATATCTAGATGCTCATAATGATTGGAAGATTAAACCCGTAAAAGCAGAGAAGCCACATTGTGTATAATAAGTTCTATCATAACCACACACAGCAGCCTATATGTAGCTGTGGAAACAACGTACAAAGCCATTCAACTCGGAGAAAATAACGATCTGGCTCGACAGTGGTGTCACCCAGCGGTGGCTATAGAACACAATTGGTGTCAGCGTACTAGCTTTACGATATTGGTTTTGTGTGTGTTCAAAGCTTCATCAATCGGCGAGACTGAATATTTCGCAGAAATTAAACAACCGGTTCGAGTACTACATATTGTCTGAAAGGCAACATGTTGGTGTGTGTCTTCTATCTAACATGAATTGCAGTTTGTATTGACTAGATTTGCCTTTAGTGATTGTTAATTTGTGATTACCATATCTAACTTGACATGGTTGTATGCAGTTGTGTCCAAAATGAGAAGAATGTTTTACTCTTTTGCACTTTTATTTTAAGATACATGGCATTTATATTCAATCGTAGTTACGTAGTCCACAATAATCCACCATAATCGCAAGATTTGATTATTATAACCATGAACATGGTTATTCGTTAACGCAATTTAGGATGACTCAGTTTAAGGAGTAAAGCTGCGTACAGATTTGTTCCGGTCTACGATTGTAATAGGTCCACTCACTCACTCACTCACTCACTCAGTCACTCACTCACTCACTCAGTCACTCACTCAGTCACTCACTCACTCACTTACTCAGTCACTCACTCACTCACTCACTCAGTCACTCACTCACTCACTCACTCACTCACTCACTCAGTCACTCACTCAGTCACTCACTCACTCACACCTTCACCATCACGGGGACCACGGTTGGTTAACCCCTACTACAATGGATGACCAATATTAGTCCACCTTCACCATCACGGGGACCACTGTTAACCCACAAATCGTGCCATCCAATCTCAATTACCTGCTAAGCTCTCCACACGTCTACCCCACCATTGTCTATAGCATTACACCATATAGATATGATAAGTTCTCTTGGGGTTATCTATATTACATTATTAATTTTTTCTAAACAGCTCCATACGTTCACTAGAACAACTATGAATGTTATTGTCAGGTTGCATCATTTTAAAGTGTCAACACGTTGGGATCAGTCAATTATAGTTTTTTACAATTAATCATTTACTTACCATAGCTTCATCAAGCCCAATCACTGATGACACAGGAGTTTTCATCGTTCATTTTAGTGCATATTTCACGACTTCATTCGTGTAGATATGTCAACCGCAATCACAGTAGCCTTAAGGGTATAGGTCGGATTAACACCATTTGACTAACCTAAAATGGTCGGTGAATCAGCGTAAATGGAAAATTCCACCAAAGTTCTTAGACGTCACGTCACGTTCCTGCTGGCTAGAGCCGTCACGCTCCGCCTGGTTACACGCACGCCATGCCATGCCGCTCCGCTGGTTTCACGAACGCCATGCCTTGCCGCTGTATATAAACTCGGCATATTCATTTGATCACTTTGTGGCGAGCAGCTTTAACCAGAGTTCCCTCAGCTAGAGGTAAGTCATTGCATTTAATATGGTATAGTCAAAACATAAACGAAGGCTTGTATTATTTGAAAGTCCAACTCGTACCACAAAAGCATGGAGTAAGGTGGGGCAAAATGCCCTCGGTTCAGGACATCGAATGCTGAGAAAAGAATACTATCGTCTTTGTGTTCCGGATAATCTAGTTCATTATCTTAGGTACATTGCTCGTGTTGAATATGTTAACGTATCCAGTCTCTGAAAGAAGGTTGTAGCCATTGTATCTAAGGTCATATCGTGGGACATGAGACTAACCGATGGAGTAATACGCCCAAAATGCGCGTTTGCAATATTATAATTTCTTTATTCGAATAGTATTGTCAAGCTGTTTGGTGCAAAATTGTTTCAGGAAATTCAAAATTAACTATTGGATTAGTTTACCGAAGTCCAAACATAAACGAAGAGGACAACACAAAAATAAAAAACGCTATAAAGGAAGTTAGTAAAGGGGAATGTATCATAATGGGAGATTTTAACCATGGACACATACAATGGAATTCTCTAGAGAGCACAGGGATTGAGGACCAACAATTTCTATTTTTAATCCAGGATAGCTTTCTTACTCAGCACGTACTAGAACCAACCAGGGGAGAAAATGTATTAGATATAGTTTTGTCATCACAAAAAGAATTAGTGGACAATGTAAAAATATTTGAACCATTGGGTAATAGTGACCATAATCAAATACATTTTGACATCAATGTAAAATCAGAAAGTAAAAATAAGAAAACGTACAAGAGAAACTTCCACAAAGGTAACTACAAAGATATGAGAAAATACTTAGCAAAGCTAGATTGGAATAACATGCTGATGAATAAGACCGCAATTGAATGTTGGAATATTGTAAAATATGAAATTGAGAGTATCATCGATAAATTTGTTCCCTTCCAAAAACAAGGAAAACGGTGTAGAAAGAAACACTTGTCAAAAGAGGCTATTAGAAAAATAATGCTAAAACAAACTATGTGGAGGGTTTATAGGCGTACCAGAAAGGACGAAGACTATGCAAAATACAAAGAGGCACTTAATGCAGCTACAACTGAAATCAGACAATCTAAAAGAAGCTATGAGCAAAAACTAGCATGTAACATAAAAAATGACAGCAAGAGTTTTTACGCATATGTCAGGAGTAAACAAAACGCACAAGACAAGGTTGGACCTCTAGAAGACAGTGCTGGAATTATAGTATCACAAGGTTTTTTTAATGGCGGAAGACCTAAATGGTTACTTCAGTTCAGTGTTTATCAGAGATAATATTAGTTCATTACCAGTTCCAGATGCTACTCCAGGTGCTACTCCAGATGCTACTCCAGGTGCTACTCCAGGTGCTACTCCAGATGCTACTCCAGGTGCTACTCCAGGTGCTACTCCAGGTGCTACTCCAGATGCTACTCCGGGTGCTACTGTCTGTTGTCTATGCCAGGGGAAGAAAAAAACCCACGAAAGGAAATGGAAAACACCTGTTGTGTAATCAGTGCGCCTCATGGAGCTGGTGATCTCGATCTCAAAACTCACTATACTGCCTGTTTAGTTGTGATCATGAATATCTCATCAAACATGAAACAGCTGATTACAACAAACCTTATTTGTCGCTCGCGTTGCCGAGTCTTCGGAGATCTACTATATAAACTACCCTAAATTACTGCCTATGACTAACTTTTAACATCAAATATTGCCTAAACAAGGTTTCTTGCTAGTATGTTTAATGCATACATAATACCATTACTTATCTGACCAGTATATTATAAAATATCCAATCCACCAAATTCAATTCCGTGTTCTCCTCAAGATTTCCCCGCCAGATGATATCGTCTGGATATCAGCTGAAGGATTCATTTGAATGTCTGCGGACTGAAAATTTCCTTCTCCTTCTAATATCGATACCACTGACAGCATCATTTTTTATTAGAGCAAAGACCCTGTCATGCAGTGCTAGATAGGTATGCTTTGACTTCGATTACACCCATCATTTATATCAACTAGCCGACGCTATACAGTGTGGAACTTCCTTATTCCGGACACCTTGATCCCCACCATAAATATCCGGTTTAACGAGTTTTCTGGCTAATGGATCATGCAATTAACGGGATATATTAGAGTTAAGAAATTCCGTTCCCTAGAAATGAAGCCCGGATGCTGGGGTTTCCGGATTATCGATGTCAGGATTAACAAAGTTTCACTTTATATTACCTCTAGAAAACAAGATATCGGTGAAAAAACTTCGTTGCTTTCGAGCTGCAATAGGACAAGAAACGGCAAAATCATGTCAACATGTATGGACACACTACACCAGGCCTCTCGTACCTAACGTCTATACTTACGACTGCATGACACCATGTAAAGTTCCTGTATTGTGTTAAAAATAAGCCATTGCTAAGGACAGGAAGATTGCACGAAAATACAAATTGTATTCACTATGCTATACAATATTATGGTCTCTCCTTAGAAAAGGTCTTAGTCCGACTTGCTGTGTTAATCGACAGAGGGAGCCACACATCATAACTTCCGGATTGTATCATCACATAAGCTTTACATAACCACCGTATAAGCTCAAGAGTTGATCGGAGCAAACATAATTAGACGGGGTCTTGGTCACAGCTACCTGAGCAACGTATTTAGGGGAGCATTTAGCCATGGCCGCCTTTTGGCTTGAATATTTGATTTTTTCGTATGTAACGTGTTGCGCCACGACACGGTAGCATGGTAAACTAATGGGTGACTAAGTTTGGCCCCCTTTGCCCCCCCCCCTGCGAGATCCTAGATACGCCACTGACACAATATGTCATATGTCTTGGTATATCCCAATTTACTGCCCATCCACATTGAGGTAGACGTACACTTTGTCAGTCCACATCACTTGTCCACTCACTCATGCATAAATGAGGGCAATAGTTTTAACTATGCGGATACTATCATGTCTACCCACCTCTATCTTGTCCTAGTAGATTAGTTCTCACCTGGTGTGTTGGCATGACCGAGTAGGTCAATACTACAAACTGTGTACCTCGACTGAGCACGTCCTGGTTCCCTGTACATGGTTCATTCACGGTTTTCACTGGCTGAGCCTCTCGCTGCACTACCTGGTTCACAAAGTTTTCACCGGCTGAGCCTCTCGCTGCACTACCTGGTTCACAAAGTTTCTTATCAATCGCATATAATACAGGTTTCGCTTCGTTGGTTCCATGTGCATGGGCCAGTCTAGTCTAGTCTAGATTATCAAACAGATTGCCACCCATCACAAAATAACAGCGGACAAAGAATTTATTGGTTATCGGGAACCCAACGATTATTCATCAATGTGTAATCAGTCCTTCTGGTATATTTGTAATATTTTTTATATATTCACGCTGCCAACATTTACACAATCAGTACACGGAGCTACCAAGTCTCACGCATTTTAGCCAGTTGAATAAAACGAAGCATCCGGAAGTTTCCTTTAGCTATATAAATAGCTATGACGCTTTATCAGAACTAGTTTTGTTAACTCGCACATGCAAATAAACCGACTGTCATATTTATCAATCGACATCACTTATTCACTCATATACATTCACGCAGAACAGACTCAGTGATGCCCCCACGCCACCCCCCCCCCAAGGGACGAAGGGAATAAGAAGAAAAGCAAAAGAAAATTCGTTGCGGGGATTGAGAACACATTTATCAGAATTCTCTGTATTGAAATACGGCTTGAAGCACAACTGGGTGTAAAATGGCTTTACTGCTTGTCTCTTTATATAACCATCTAACCGGTACCTTCCAGGGTGTATAATGTCCTTATCATCTTGTCTATTAATATAACCATCTAACCGGTACCTTCCAGGGTGGAAAATGGCCTTATCGTCTTGTCTATTTATATAACCATCTAACCGGTACCTTCCAGGGTGTATAATGGCCTTATCGTCTTGTCTATTTATACAACCATCTAACCGGTACCTTCCAGGGTGTAAACTGGCCTTATCATCTTGTCTATTAATATAACCATCTAACCGGTACATTCCAGGGTGTAAACTGGCCTTATCATCTTGTCTATTAATATAACCATCTAACCGGTACATTCCAGGGTGTATAATGTCCTTATCATCTTGTCTATTAACATAACCATCTAACCGGTACCTTCCAGGGTGTAAAATGGCCTTATCGTCTTGTCTATTTCTATAACCATCTAACCGGTACCTTACCGGGTGTTAAACTGCCCTACCTTCTTGTCTTGTCATATAACCACTTAATGGGCACCTTCCCAGGTAGAGAGTTGCCCTACCGGATCTCCTCTTTATACCTTCACCGGGTGTCAAATGGCCGTGTGGAAAATGTATTCGTTTTGAGTGTCATAATAAACGAGGATAAACATTTAATATCGTAACTTGAGAATACTTTGAGCGTAGAAAGTGTGTATGGAAATGTTGCTGCCAGCGAGCCGTTTCTAACGTAACCAGAAGTGTGTCTACAGAACAATTTCAGCATATTATGCCTTTATTATGAGTCACACATTATGAGTCACACATTACTAATCGACTGCGGGGGGAGGGGGCAACAGACTAACACGTTCGGTTGCCAGCCCGTATGGCGCTCAAAGAAAACTACTGACATGTATACGAATGTATAACAAATGACGTCGTCGGCTCTATACATATTTATCCAGTGCCGTATTCGGGGTGGGGGGGATTTGGACATGCCCCATGTAAGTTAAATTTGTAACCTGTTGCGCCACTATATGGCAGCATGGTAAACTAAAGCTCCCCTTCACCCGAAGATATGCCATTGTATGTATCCGTATTGTCACGAATCGTAACATTATTGTCACGTGTAGGCCTACGTGCGTGGCGGCTGGTGATTTTTCGAATAAGTAACTAGTTAACCCTGATGAGTCATTCCTTTACACAGTATAAATACCCGGCAACCAAGATACAGTGTCACTTGGACTGGCAACCTTTAACACCAGAACAGACATCGTGGCATCTGTTTTGTTGTGTGGTAAGTTGGCTGTTTAAATTTGTTTTAATGCATAAATACAATTATGAGTGACATAGAGACAACGCTGGTATAACAGTAATACGTTGTGTTTTGGCGCTGCGTCAGAAATTGTCCACTTGTTATGAATAATATTGCTTGAATTCCGTAATGGAGATATTGGACGCATGGCTATTTGGAACACATTAACTTAGATGATATTACATTGATAGTCTTTTTACACGGTCAGTGCTTTCATCGTGCCATTCTTGCAGGTATACGTGTGGCACGTACGTGGAAATCTATCACAAGAGTATACCGTGCGCGCGTGCTTGCGTATGTATACGTGCGCGTTCGAGCGTGCTGTATAGGTGTGCTCATGCATGTCCATGCATGCGTGCGTGTGTATGTATGCAGTTATGTGTGTTAGTTGCTTCATAGAACTACATGCTGTGTTAGTTGCTCCATAGAACTACATGCTGTGTTAGTTGCTTCATAGAACTACATGCTGTGTTAGTTGCTTCATAGAACTACATGCTGTGTTAGTTGCTTCATAGAACTACATGCTGTGTTAGTTGCTTCATAGAACTACATGCTGTGTTAGTTGCTTTATAGAACTACATGCTGTGTTAGTTGCTTCATAGAACTACATGCTGTGTTAGTTGCTCCATAGAACTACATGCTGTGTTAGTTGCTTCATAGAACTACATGCTGTGTTAGTTGCTTCATAGAACTACATGCTGTGTTAGTTGCTTCATAGAACTACATGCTGTGTTAGTTGCTTCATAGAACTACATGCTGTGTTAGTTGCTTCATAGAACTACATGCTGTGTTAGTTGCTTCATAGAACTACATGCTGTGTTAGTTGCTCCATAGAACTACATGCTGTGTTAGTTGCTCCATAGAACTACATGCTGTGTTAGTTGCTTCATAGAACTACATGCTGTGTTAGTTGCTCCATAGAACTACATGCTGTGTTAGTTGCTTCATAGAACTACATGCTGTGTTAGTTGCTTCATAGAACTACATGCTGTGTTAGTTGCTCCATAGAACTACATGCTGTGTTAGTTGCTCCATAGAACTACATGCTGTGTTAGTTGCTTCATAGAACTACATGCTGTGTTAGTTGCTTCATAGAACTACATGCTGTGTTAGTTGCTCCATAGATCGACATGCTGTGTTAGTTGCTTCATAGAACTACATGCTGTGTTAGTTGCTTCATAGAACTACATGCTGTGTTAGTTGCTTCATAGAACTACATGCTGTGTTAGTTGCTTCATAGAACTACATGCTGTGATAGTTGCTTCTTAGAACTACATGCTGTGTTAGTTGCTTTATAGAACTACATGCTGTGTTAGTTGCTCCATGGAACTACATGCTGTGTTAGTTGCTCCATAGAAATACATGCTGTGTTAGTTGCTCTATAGAACTACATGCTGTGTTAGTTGCTCCATAGAAATACATGCTGTGTTAGTTGCTCCATAGAACTACATGCTGTGTTAGTTGCTCCATAGAACTACATGCTGTGTTAGTTGCTTCATAGAACTACATGCTGTGTTAGTTGCTCCATAGAAATACATGCTGTGTTAGCTGCTCCATAGCACTACATGCTGTGTTAGTTGCTCCATAGAAATACATGCTGTGTTAGTTGCTCCATAGAACTACATGCTGTGTTAGTTGCTCCATAGAACTACATGCTGTGTTAGTTGCTCCATAGAACTACATGCTGTGTTAGTTGCTCCATAGAACTACATGCTGTGTTAGTTGCTCCATAGAACTACATGCTGTGTTAGTTGCTTCATAGAACTACATGCTGTGTTAGTTGCTCCATAGAACTACATGCTGTGTTAGTTGCTCCATAGAACTACATGCTGTGTTAGTTGCTCCATAGAACTACATGCTGTGTTAGTTGCTCCATAGAACTACATGCTGTGTTAGTTGCTCCATAGAACTACATGCTGTGTTAGTTGCTCCATAGAACTACATGCTGTGTTAGTTGCTCCATAGAACTACATGCTGTGTTAGTTGCTCCATAGAACTACATGCTGTGTTAGTTGCTCCATAGAACTACATGCTGTGTTAGTTGCTTCATAGAACTACATGCTGTGTTAGTTGCTTCATAGAACTACATGCTGTGTTAGTTGCTTCTTAGAACTACATGCTGTGTTAGTTGCTTCATAGAACTACATGCTGTGTTAGTTGCTTCATAGAACTACATGCTGTGTTAGTTGCTCCATAGAACAACATGCTGTGTTAGTTGCTTCATAGAACTACATGCTGTGTTAGTTGCTTCATAGAACTACATGCTGTGTTAGTTGCTCCATAGAACTACATGCTGTGTTAGTTGCTCCATAGAACTACATGCTGTGTTAGTTGCTCCATAGAACTACATGCTGTGTTAGTTGCTCCATAGAACTACATGCTGTGTTAGTTGCTCCATAGAACTACATGCTGTGTTAGTTGCTCCATAGAACTACATGCTGTGTTAGTTGCTCCATAGAACTACATGCTGTGTTAGTTGCTCCATAGAACTACATGCTGTGTTAGTTGCTTCATAGAACTACATGCTGTGTTAGTTGCTTCATAGAACTACATGCTGTGTTAGTTGCTCCATAGAACTACATGCTGTGTTAGTTGCTCCATAGAACAACATGCTGTGTTAGTTGCTTCATAGAACTACATGCTGTGTTAGTTGCTCCATAGAACTGCATGCTGTGTTAGTTGCTCCATAGAACTACATGCTGTGTTAGTTGCTCCATAGAACTACATGCTGTGTTAGTTGCTCCATAGAACTACATGCTGTGTTAGTTGCTTCATAGAACTACATGCTGTGTTAGTTGCTTCATAGAACTACATGCTGTGTTAGTTGCTTCATAGAACTACATGCTGTGTTAGTTGCTTCATAGAACTACATGCTGTGTTAGTTGCTTCTTAGAACTACATGCTGTGTTAGTTGCTCCATAGAACTACATGCTGTGTTAGTTGCTTCATAGAACTACATGCTGTGTTAGTTGCTCCATAGAACTACATGCTGTGTTAGTTGCTTCATAGAACTACATGCTGTGTTAGTTGCTTCATAGAACTACATGCTGTGTTAGTTGCTCCATAGAACTACATGCTGTGTTAGTTGCTCCATAGAACTACATGCTGTGTTAGTTGCTCCATAGAACTACATGCTGTGTTAGTTGCTTCATAGAACTACATGCTGTGTTAGTTGCTCCATAGAACTACATGCTGTGTTAGTTGCTTCATAGAACTACATGCTGTGTTAGTTGCTTCATAGAACTACATGCTGTGTTAGTCGCTCCATAGAACTACATGCTGTGTTAGTTGCTCCATAGAACTACATGCTGTGTTAGTTGCTCCATAGAACTACATGCAGTGTTAGTTGCTCCATAGAACTACATGCTGTGTTAGTTGCTCCATAGAACTACATGCTGTGTTAGTTGCTCCATAGAACTACATGCTGTGTTAGTTGCTCCATAGAACTACATGCTGTGTTAGTTGCTACATGGAACTACATGCTGTGTTAGTTGCTCCATAGAACTACATGCTGTGTTAGTTGCTCCATAGAACTACATGCTGTGTTAGTTGCTTCATAGAACTACATGCTGTGTTAGTTGCTTCATAGAACTACATGCTGTGTTAGTTGCTTCTTAGAACTACATGCTGTGTTAGTTGCTCCATAGAACTACATGCTGTGTTAGTTGCTCCATAGAACTACATGCTGTGTTAGTTGCTCCATAGAACTACATGCTGTGTTAGTTGCTCCATAGAACTACATGCTGTGTTAGTTGCTCCATAGAACTACATGCTGTGTTAGTTGCTCCATAGAACTACATGCTGTGTTAGTTGCTTCATAGAACTACATGCTGTGTTAGTTGCTTCATAGAACTACATGCTGTGTTAGTTGCTCCATAGAACTACATGCTGTGTTAGTTGCTCCATAGAACTACATGCTGTGTTAGTTGCTCCATAGAACTACATGCTGTGTTAGTTGCTCCATAGAACTACATGCTGTGTTAGTTGCTTCATAGAACTACATGCTGTGTTAGTTGCTCCTTAGAACTACATGCTGTGTTAGTTGCTCCATAGAACTACATGCTGTGTTAGTTGCTCCTTAGAACTACATGCTGTGTTAGTTGCTCCATGGAACTACATGCTGTGTTAGTTGCTTCATAGAACTACATGCTGTGTTAGTTGCTCCATGGAACTACATGCTGTGTTAGATGCTCCATGGAACTACATGCTGTGTTAGTTGTATCATAGAACTACATGCTGTGTTAGTTGCTCCATGGAACTACATGCTGTGTTAGTTGCTCCATGGAACTACATGCTGTGTTAGTTGCTTCATAGAACTACATGCTGTGTTAGTTGCTCCATGGAACTACATGCTGTGTTAGTTGCTCCATAGAACTACATGCTGTGTTAGTTGCTTCATAGAACTACATGCTGTATTAGTTGCTCCATAGAACTACATGCTGTGTTAGTTGCTCCATAGAACTACATGCTGTGTTAGTTGCTCCATAGAACTACATGCTGTGTTAGTTGCTCCATAGAACTACATGCTGTGTTAGTTGCTTCATAGAACTACATGCTGTGTTAGTTGCTCCATAGAACTACATGCTGTGTTAGTTGCTTCATAGAACTACATGCTGTGTTAGTTGCTCCATAGAACTACATGCTGTGTTAGTTGCTCCATGGAACTACATGCTGTGTTAGTTGCTTCATAGAACTACATGCTGTGTTAGTTGCTCCATGGAACTACATGCTGTGTTAGTTGCTCCATGGAACTACATGCTGTGTTAGTTGCTCCATAGAACTACATGCTGTGTTAGTTGCATAATAGAACTACATGCTGTGTTAGTTGCTCCATAGAACTACATGCTGTGTTAGTTGCTCCATAGAACTACATGCTGTGTTAGTTGCTCCATGGAACTACATGCTGTGTTAGTTGCTCCATAGAACTACATGCTGTGTTAGTTGCTTCATAGAACTACATGCTGTGTTAGTTGCTCCATAGAACTACATGCTGTGTTAGTTGCTCCATAGAACTACATGCTGTGTTAGTTGCTCCATAGAACTACATGCTGTGTTAGTTGCTCCATAGAACTACATGCTGTGTTAGTTGCTCCATAGAACTACATGCTGTGTTAGTTGCTCCATAGAACTACATGCTGTGTTAGTTGCTCCATAGAACTACATGCTGTGTTAGTTGCTCCATAGAACAACATGCTGTGTTAGTTGCTTCATAGAACTACATGCTGTGTTAGTTGCTCCTTAGAACTACATGCTGTGTTAGTTGCTCCATGGAACTACATGCTGTGTTAGTTGCTTCATAGAACTACATGCTGTGTTAGTTGCTCCATGGAACTACATGCTGTGTTAGATGCTCCATGGAACTACATGCTGTGTTAGTTGTATCATAGAACTACATGCTGTGTTAGTTGCTCCATGGAACTACATGCTGTGTTAGTTGCTCCATAGAACTACATGCTGTGTTAGTTGCTTCATAGAACTACATGCTGTGTTAGTTGCTTCATAAAACTACATGATGTGTTAGTTGCTCCATAGAACTACATGCTGTGTTAGTTGCTCCATGGAACTACATGCTGTATTAGTTGCTTCATAGAACTACATGCTGTGTTTGTTGCTTTATAGAACTACATGCTGTGTTAGTTTCTTCATAGAACTACATGCTGTGTTAGTTGCTTCATAGAACTACATGCTGTGTTAGTTGCTCCATAGAACTACATGCTGTGTTAGTTGCTCCATAGAACTACATGCTGTGTTAGTTGCTTCATAGAACTACATGCTGTGTTAGTTGCTTTATAGAACTACATGCTGTGTTAGTTGCTTCATAGAACTACATGTTGTGTTAGTTGCTTCATAGAACTACATGCTGTGTTAGTTGCTCCATAGAACTACATGCTGTGTTAGTTGCTCCATAGAACTACATGCTGTGTTAGTTGCTTCATAGAACTACATGCTGTGTTAGTTGCTTCATAGAACTACATGCTGTATTAGTTGCTCCATGGAACTACATGCTGTGTTAGTTGCTTCATAGAACTACATGCTGTGTTAGTTGCTCCATAGAACTACATGCTGTGTTAGTTGCTTCATAGAACTACATGCTGTGTTAGTTGCTTCATAGAACTACATGCTGTGTTAGTTGCTCCATAGAACTACATGCTGTGTTAGTTGCTCCATGGAACTACATGCTGTGTTAGTTGCTTCATAGAACTACATGCTGTGTTAGTTGCTTCATAGAACTACATGCTGTGTTAGTTGCTCCATGGAACTACATGCTGTATTAGTTGCTTCATAGAACTACATGCTGTGTTAGTTGCTTTATAGAACTACATGCTGTGTTAGTTGCTCCATAGAACTACATGCTGTGTTAGTTGCTCCATAGAACTACATGCTGTGTTAGTTGCTCCATAGAACTACATGCTGTGTTAGTTGCTCCATAGAACTACATGCTGTGTTAGTTGCTTCATAGAACTACATGCTGTGTTAGTTGCTCCATAGAACTACATGCTGTGTTAGTTGCTCCATGGAACTACATGCTGTGTTAGTTGCTTCATAGAACTACATGCTGTGTTAGTTGCTTCATAGAACTACATGCTGTGTTAGTTGCTCCATAGAACTACATGCTGTGTTAGTTGCTCCATGGAACTACATGCTGTGTTAGTTGCTCCATAGAACTACATGCTGTGTTAGTTGCTCCATAGAACTACATGCTGTGTTAGTTGCTTCATAGAACTACATGCTGTGTTAGTTGCTCCATAGAACTACATGCTGTGTTAGTTGCTCCATGGAACTACATGCTGTGTTAGTTGCTTCATAGAACTACATGCTGTGTTAGTTGCTTCATAGAACTACATGCTGTGTTAGTTGCTCCATAGAACTACATGCTGTGTTAGTTGCTTCATAGAACTACATGCTGTGTTAGTTGCTCCATAGAACTACATGCTGTGTTTGGTGTTGCACGATGTGAAATACAAGCTCAGCACATTTGAATGACGACAGCACAGTGCCAGTGCCGTGGTACAGACATTACAAAAGATTGGCGGCAGCAGTAGTTATTAATGATTATTATATTAAGAAACCGTTATTTATCAACTTAATTTCCTAATCTATACAAATGACTAGTTTGTGCATACCCAGTGCAGGTGCTATAACAAAAGATAAATAAACAACAAAGTTAACCTTGTAATGCTTGGTGTTGTCTCCCTTAGGTAACAAGACTTCCTGGCAGTGACTAATCAGTCAACACGACGGAGCCAACATCTTTGGTAATTTTAATCTTCGTTTGGATATATCATCAGCAGTAAGCACTTACTTTGGTGACATTTTGCGTCATTTGATTTAAAACAACATGTAATTGTGTAGCACATATCCATGGCCACTGGCTCGACCTCGTTATAACTCAGTCAACCTGTGATACTATCCAGGCACTTACAGTTGTGGGTGGGTTAGCAGATCACCACACTACCATTGTAGATGTCAAAATATCCAGAACACCAGTATTATCAAAACGCAGGATATTTTACAGACCCATTCATAAGATTGACATTGCTGCCTTTATTGGTGATTTCCTTAAATCAGACCTTGTCAGAAACCCGATAGGACATCTTGTGTAAATAATACCATTATCAATAGGCATCATGTCCTTGAGACTTTACTAAACAAACATGCACCCGTAACCTCCAAATCAGTATCACAAAAAGCACCATGTCCGTGGATGACTCCTGAAATTGTGCAGTCAAAGAAGCGCCGACGTTATCTCGAGCGTGTGTGGCAAAAATCACGTTCCCCTTTGGCTATTGACAGATCACGCTATTCCAAACAGTGTCACTATTGCAATAGACAAATGGCTAAAGCCAAATCGGATTATTATACTCATATGATTTCAAATAACTCTGAAAGTCCACGTCAACTTTGGAATTGCAAGAATAAAATTCGACATAGACTGTCTGCACCATCTTTACCTAAACATGTTTCATTAAAGTCTTTGTGTGACTCTTCCTCTGGTCATTTCATGGAAAAAGTACCATCGATCATACCATTCGTATCAAACGCTTGTCTTTTTGGTATGGTGTATCTGGCACAGCACTAAGCGGGTTTTCATCTTATTTAACTGATAAGGATAGGGATAAGGATAAAAACAGCAGAAAAACATAGATAAATTACATTGAGTGGCAATATAAATTATATAGATACATATGATACATATTGCCAGGCAGAAAAGATGTATCTATGCTCAGGCAAATGCTTTAGCCAGAAAATTTTACTGATGCAACAATTCCATTAAAACAACTTTATTTAATTCATACTGTGGTTCAATGTACACCTCAAGTCTTTGGTGTCATTTTAAAAAAACAGAGTCTGAAAGGTATTACTGTCGCTTATAACAACAGTTTTAGAATTATACACAACCTGTCACCCCGCTGTAGTGCAAGCCATATGTTCGCTACTAATTATGTTAAATCCTTTAATGAACGTATTCGCTCATCAATTTTTAGCCTTTTATGCCGGTTGGAAAAATCCGACAATATACTTTTTGTGCATTATCTTCACACTTTTATTTATTATCGAAGTCCATTGATTAAACATTGGATTGGTCATTTGTATGCTTTTAATTCATGATGATTGTACTTTTATACAAATATATTTTTTTATCCTGACTTATCTTATATATATTTTTACTACACGTCATGTATGTATATTTATATATATATTTTTCTCACTACATGTACCTCTACTGTTCATCATGTGTGTATATGTATGTTTTTTTACCTGTATGTATTTATAATATTATGGGCTCTTGCCTGAAATAAAACATTATTATTATTATTATTATACACATATAGAACTGTACAATATACAATAACAACTAATAAATCATCAACCAAAGTAATAAATTATGCAACAACAACCAAAAAAAAGAAAAAGAAAAACATATTTGCTGTGGGATGGGAGACTCCTACTAAGACCAACACTGGTCGCTATCGTAGGAGCAAATATACAAATTGAAAAGTGTAACTGTATTTGCATGAACTGCATTACACTCATTCATAATTTATTTAATTTAGTTGGCATACATAGCAATTTAGAATAGTGCATGTGTCGTTATATTTTTGTAGCATGTAATTTTTTGCATAACTTGAAAAACCTTTCAAACTATGAGTTACTATCTTGTCTATAACTAAATCAGGGATATTGTTTATAACATGTGGCAAGTTGTATTTAAGAATTTGTTTTGCAAATTCATGTTTAGTTCTGTAAGTATGTAGTTCAGTTGTTCCCCGAGTATTATAGTTGTGAATGCAAGTATTTGGGGTTATTTGCCAGTTTAATAAGTATACAGGTAGATTGTCTATATGTGTAATAAAATTTAAGTTCTTGTAGTTTTAGTAAGTCTTCTACTTACAGTTTGTTCAGTTTAAAAAAAAAGTGGTTCTGTGTGTGAATTGTATTTGCTTAATGTTATCATTCTTACTGCTTTCTTTTGTATTTTCGCTAATCTGTTTCTTTGATATCCCCATGTCGTAATACAGTAATTAATATGAGGTAATATCAATGCATTGTATAACATAATTTTTATTTCTAAAGGTAGCACATGTTTTAATCTGTTTAGTATTCCTATAGTTTTGGAACACTTATTTGATATTTTTTCTGTGTGTTTTTTTTATTTAAGTTACCGGTAGTTAAGCCTAGGAAGTTAAATTCTTCAACTTTCTCAATATCTATATTATTTATTTTGAGAAATAAAGTCTGTGTAGTTTTTTTTTGGCATTTAGAAGGTCATATATTTAGATTTACTTTTATTTAGTGATAGCTTATTTATATTAAGCCACTCCACTATTTTGAGGAGTTCTTCATTTATTACTGATTCTGTACTTTTATTTTGGACACTAACACTGAAAGTTTCAATAGTGCTAAATAAAGTGGTATCATCAGCATATATTATAAAGTTAAACATTTGGCTGGCTTGTGAGAAATCATTTATATATATAGATTTAACAAGATTTGCCATCCAAGCCAAAGGCCCAGATGGCAAGTGGACAAGGAAGCCATTGGCTTATCGAGAGTCCAACAATGTTCATCTACTTATAACCCGCCCTCCTGAGATATGTGTCAACCTTGTTTTTAAACATATTCACGCTGCTAGCAGTTACACAATCTGTAGACAATTTGTTCCATTCATTTATTGTCCTCTGTGAGAACGAGTGCTTCCTGATGTCCAATCTACATTGATCCTTTACTAATTTTACCTCATGTCCTCTAGTTCTGCTATCCTTCCTGAGTGAGAAAAACATATTTCTATCAATATTTTCATATCCATTCAATATCTTAAAAACTTCAATCTAATCTCCTCTTAACCTCCTTGTCTCTAGAGTTGTTAAACCACATTCTTTCAGGCGTTCTTCATAATATAGTAAATAATAGTGGTCCAAGGATGGACCCTTGTGGTCCAAGGATGGACCATTGTGGTACTCCAACTTTAATGAGTAAAGTTTCAGATGTGGTATCATCAAATGTGTACTGTTTACGGTTGTTTAAATAGCTTTAAAATGAAAGAAGAGTTTTGCCATCTAAGCAATAGTATCCTAATTTATTTAGTAATATTGAATGGTCAATAGTATCAAATGCCTTGGAAAGGTAAAAAAAATACTAATTGATAAGTAATTTCTATCCATTTGAGTAATGATTCTATCTACTAGTTCGAGTGATGCATATTTGGTTGAATGATTATGTCTAAATCCATACTGATTATCAAAAAATAGCTTAGAATCAATAACATCACCAATTCAAATTTCCGTTGGAGGCTGGTTGACCTATACTGACCAATTTTTTTATTTCTTTCATACCAAACTGTCAACGCGAACCTGGTCGGAGCACAGCTCGGGTATCGGTTTCAAGTAAAGTTATACCCTTAATTTTCAATGCATTCCATTATGCACATTGGTTTAAACGATATTATACAAGCAGGGAATACTACAAAATAAGTGTTTAAACAAATACGAAACATAGTTACTAGGGGGCATTAATTATTAAATTGTACCATATTTAGATATAATGATTATTCACACAAAACGTATAACATACACATGACACTGTATATATATAGCAGCAAACGACAGCCTTTTGTGTATTAGTTTACGGGGTTAATATGCATTTGTTAATGTACATTGAACAGGATGTTAATTGCCAAACGAGTCCTCATTGATTGACAATTCAACTCGTTAATTTCTTCGAGTCCTCATTAGTTGATAACTCAATGCTTTAATTTATCCGAGTCCTCATTGGTTGATAACTCAACGCGTTAAGATATAATTCTACGCGTTAATTTTGTCGAGTCCTCATTGGTTGTTAACTCAATGTGTTAATTTCTTCGAGTTCTCATTGGTTGATAAGTGTACCGATCGTTATTGTGTCACGTATTAGTGAAATTCGGTACAGGTGGTAATAAATTAAATGCACTCAAGTTGTGCCAGTGATGACATGCTGAGTCCTGCCACTGTTGGAGAATGATTCCACGGTAATCCTAGTCTCATTTACGGGATCATGCCTCAGTTAGACTTCCTGGTGTATTACACACAAATGTAGGGCACAGTAATTTTAGATATGCGTAATTAAAAAAAATTCATATCATCTGACATAATTGCATTTGAGCAGACACATTGGCAAGTTTGCTGGTAGAACATGTTGGCAGTGTAATCAAAACATCAAAAACATCAAAAACTTATACATCACCGTGGTCCGACCCATCATCGAAAACTGCCAACAGGCATGGTGCCCACATCTTCAGAAAGATATAGACAAATTAGAACGTGTCCAGATGAGGGCCACTAAGATGATCACTGGAATCTCTAAGCTCCCATATTATCTAAGATTGCGAAAGTTTGGCCTCCTGTCTCTACAAGATAGGAGGAAAAAGGCTGACATGCTAGAAGTTTTCAAGATTATTAATGGATTTACTGACATAGACATTAGACACCAAGAGAATATTCGAGCTAATCCATACCCCCGTCCAGGAAGACACAACAAGTCAATAGTTCAACACCACAGTCGACTAGATGCACGCCACAAGTTCTTTTCACAGCGAGTAATCAAGCCATGGAATACCCTACCAGGCGATTGTGTCAATTTTTATTATTAATGCACTAACAGTAAACAATTTCAAAACAAAACATCAAAATTACTGCCATAACCACTGATTGGGGGCTATATATGAGCCACAAGATTCTCTGCTCCAAACCCTTTAAAGATATGATTTAAGGTATAACTGGATTTTTGGATGATTTCAATAGGCGGAAGGATTTTTGGCAACTTTTTCGCCACAAGGCGTGTGTGCATAGTAACTTATGCAGAAATTGGTAAACATTGACGGGTATGGCGCGTTCAGTCATTTTAAAAGAGTTAGAAATATGTGATTTTGACTAAACTCGACCAAAATGTGAGTGAGATGATGACAACGGCAGGTAAGAAGTTTCAGAATTTTTGATGGTCTCGTTTTCGTTTCGTTTTCTCGTTTTGCAAAACGTTAACATGATCACCAATGGGAAACATAACAGTAGGCTGAACCCTTACGGTAATCCACAATACTCGCAAGAGTGCGCTACATGTTTCCGGTTATGAAAATCACGGACATGGTTGTGGTTTAAAGCAATGTTAAAAGTGACGTGTATTGTGTTTTGGTGCCAGGTAACCTGGTTTAGGATCCATTGTGCGTAAGACGAAGGAGGTGTAAGTGGTACATTTTATTAACATAAACTTTCATGATATGGTCAAGCCTACAGAACATTCCATTTTGTTAATAGTGCTCAAAAATGGCAAAATATTATTGTTACGCCGTTTTTACGGCGGCAAAGAATTTTGCGAAATTGGCAGATGTCGCAATTAAATTATCTTACGTACTTACTTAATCCTCTTCGCGCGGGTTTGCGCATAAGGCCGCCACCAGGGCTCGCCACCGTCGTCTGTCTGTCGCACATCTTTCCAGGTATCCCCAAGTCCATTCCTGTTCCCTCATCTCTCTCTCTAGTAGACTCTACTGTTCTTCTCCATGTCTCCTTTGAGGCTTTGGTCTGCCTCTCTTTCTGTGGCCATCAGGTGTCCATCTGAGGGCAACTCTTGGTAGGATTGTCGGTGGCATTCGGAGCACATGTCCGATCCATTTTCACCTGCGCATCTGTACTTCTTGGGTTACGAGTTTGGTAGTTGTCCTCCTATGATAACCTATGTAGCTCAGCTAAATTATCGCCCCCGAAAATTGTATGATCGTGGAAAATACGGTGGCCACTGGCCAGGTAAAGGTTGTTCTAAAGTTATATTAAGAGCATGATGCCATACAGATTACTAAAGATTACGGCACTTGACCATGTCTAGAATCTGGGCCTTTATTAACATGCAATTTGTACAGTAACCATGCACAATGCATACTGAACTATGGAACATGTAAATTATTAAACATGTGCATAAAAAAGCATGTGCATAAAAAAGCATAATTCTACTACATATTATGTCAGGTTTACTATGCATTCATTCATTCATGCTATCGTGGGAAATGATCAGCAAGTATCAAGTGGTTACACTGCAAATAGCCCAATCTTGGGCTAACGCAGGAGTTTGTGGTAGACTGTGTGCATGCGCTGTGAGTGGTACATACAACTAAGAGACTAGTATCTTTAATGTTAGTGAAAGGGTTTTTTAATTGATATTTTTATTTATTTTATGTATAGGATGTCAGTCAAAAATTTAGAATAGGTTTGGTTAGGTGTATGGAAACTGTCGCTGTCTTGCCTCATGCACACATAGACAGTCTCCATACCCACACCATAGAATAAGTTTACGCTGCTGTGTTTTATAGGCAGTTTAGGTGAGGAGGTGTGGTGAAAGGGAGTTCCATGATAGCTTCTTGAAACGATTTGGGTTTTTTATGTTGGTAATTTTTGGTGGGATCATATTCCATATGTGAATTGCTCGTGAATACAATGAAAAGACCATTGTATTTATACGACACCAGGGGGCTACGTATTGTCCACTGGTTCGAGAGCAGGTTAGTAGGCCTAGAGTGGGGGGGGGTCTCAATAATGTTATTTAGAATTTTGTAGAAGGTTGTGGCTTGTTTAATAATACGTCTTCGTTCAAGGGTTGACTGTCCAAGGGCAGTAATTAGATATGTTGGATTTGTGTTCCGTCTGTAATAATTTTTAACAAATCTGGCATCAGAGTGTTGTACTCTTTCAAGGCTTTTAACTTGTGAAATGGTGTGAGGATTCAATATGGGTGACGAGTACTCAAGTTTTGGCTGGATTAGCATGTTGTAGGCTGTTTGTTTAACTTCGGGTTTACATGAGCCAAGAGTTCGTTTAATCATGCCTAAAACTTTCGAAGCTTTTGAAGTTATGTCAAAGACATGATTTGTCCAGGTTAATTTAGAATCCTATTTTACTCCGAGATATGAGTGGCTGGATACTGTAGATAGTGGCTAGCCAAAAAGCGAGTACTTATATTGGCTGGGTTTAATTTTGTTTGTTATTGGAAGGTGGACAGTTTCGAGACTTGTGGTAAGTTTTGGAAGAAATTTTATGATATATAATACTGTCATCTGCAAAAAGGCGTATGGAAGATTTCATGTTCCCATCTATGTCATTTATGTAGAGTAAGAAGAGGACAGGTCCTAGAACTGAACCCTGTGGGACATCAGATGTGACATCTGTGATGTCCGACAGGGCTCCGTTAACTGAGACTCTCTGTTTGCAGTTGGATAGAAAAGATTTGAACCAATTTTGAGTGTTTCCAGTGATTCCGTAGGAGGTCAATTTTGATAGAAGACGTAGGTGAGGGACTATGTCAAAGGCTTTTAGCAAAGTCAATCAGGATTGTGTCAATTTGGGTTTTGTTGTCCATAGCAGTCATCCAATCGTGGACTGTCTCAATGAGTTGGGATTCACAAGACAGTCCCGACTGGAATCCTTGTTGGAAGTGGAGAATGATGTTATGCTTGTGCAGGTGTTTCCACATGTTGCTTAGGATGATATGTTCCATCACTTTACGGAGGATGCAGGTTAGTGATATGGGTCTGTAGTTAGCAGGGTCAGTGGTTTTTTGAGTATGGGAGTTACTAATGCTTGTAGCCAGTCATTAGGAAGTTTTCCTGTGTTGTATGACTGTTGGAATATTTGGGTGATAATGGGAGCTATCTGCTTTGCAGTTTCTTTAAGGACTCTGGCTGGGAGTTCATCTGGGCCTGTAGCTTTGTTCGGGTTTAGATTTTCCAGCTGCTTTATTACGCTATCTATGCCAATTTCAAGAATGGGGATGTTGGGGTAAGTAGAGGGGTCTATTTGGGGGATGGGGTACTTTTCTTGGGTAAATATAGAAATAAATTGGTTGTTGAGGGCATTTGCTTTATCACGATCATTTATTATTGGCTGGTCATTTACTAGAAGTGTGGGAATGCCAATGTTTTCTCGTTTATTTGCCTTAATAAATGACCAGAATCATTTTGGATTAGTTTTCAGGCTGTCTCCAATGTGGTTGTTAACATTGTCTTTGTAAGATTTTGTAGTTGTTAACAGTCTTGACTCTCTGTAAGATTTTGCAGGTTTCCAAAATGGCATTCGCTGCGGCGTTTTAGAAGTTGTCATCGTTTTTATGCACGAACTATCGCAATAGATAACGCTAATACACATATCACAGGTAAAACAAATTGATATTCTTACACAATCAGTATATGTAGTGTCATTTATTATATATGACACTTCAGAAATACAAAGAAAACGAACTTGATATGTGCGATTATTGTATTGTCCAATTATCGCTCATCGAGTATACCAATGACAGCAGTGGGGGAGGTGGACTCGCCTGGGTGGTTGTACCCACACGTAGCATAAATGTGTAGTTATTTAACTTGTACTCCTTGGTACTGATAACATTTGCATGCCACACGCCTACGGCTATGTCGCTAGGTCATTTGTCTGAACTACATGGACATGGTCATTGACGATAGTCAAGACAACCATTTGTGTTCTTCACAATGGATCACACTTGATCATTGTTATTTATATATTAAAATGTATGTTTTAAAACACATGTGTGGCATGATGCAGTGTACATTCTTTGTATAAATCTACACCAGTTCTGACTTCTGTACTCCACATTCAGTTCTTGATATTAGTGATGATTATTATTTACATTGTTCTATTGCCATTGGAATGAAAGCCTGTCATCTACTAATGAAATCATTTGATTATGAAATATTGATGTCCTGACATCAATATGAAATATTGATGTCAGGGCTTTGCCGCGACATCATTACTCTGACTTATGGTTGGAAGTTGGCATCTCTGTTAATCATGTGTTTCGAAAGTCAAATTCGCATATATAACCAGTATTGAGTGCCATCTTGACCCTTTTATTCGCAAGATGGCGACACTGAAAGCGAATTAAATAATATTATACGAATTTGAGCATCAAAAAAGGTGATTAAATGTGTTTTTTACGCACAACATAGTTCACTATGCATTGTGCATGCAGTGTACATGGTTACTATACATATTGTACACTGTAATGTTGACATGAGGTGGGACCCAAATTCTAGACAAGTGCCAAAATTACTTTGATGATGTTAGATAATGATATCTTTAACATTTATCAACATGACAGTTGACAGGTGCTCAATTCAACTGTGTCCCTTGACAGTGTCGGTGACATGACGGGTTCGGCCCTCGACGGCATGCACAGACAAGATTTAACAAGATTTGCCATCCAAGCCAAAGGCCCAGATGGCAAGTGGACAAGGAAGCCATTGGCTTATCGAGAGTCCAACAATGTTCACCTACTTATAACCCGCCCTCCTGATATATGTGTCAACCTTGTTTTTAAACATATTCACGCTGCTAGCAGTTACACAATCTGTAGACAATTTGTTCCATTCATTTATTGTCCTCTGTGAGAACGAGTGCTTCCTGATGTCCAATCTACATTGATCCTTTACTAATTTTACCTCATGTCCTCTAGTTCTGCTATCCTTCTTGAGTGAGAAAAACATATTTCTATCAATAATTTCATACCCATTCAATATCTTAAAAACTTCAATCTGATCTCCTCTTAACCTCCTTGTCTCTAGAGTTGTTAAACCACATTCTTTCAGGCGTTCTTCATAACTAAGGTCTCTAAGTTCTGGAATCATTTTAGTTGCTCTCCTTTGTATGCGTTCAAGCGTATCTATATCCTTCTTACGATATGGTCTCCATGCTTGTATACAGTATTCTAAATGAGGTCTAACTATTGCTTTATAAAGAGGTATAATTAACTTTTTTCCCTTGTATGTTATGTTTCTTCTAATCAATCCAAGAATTTGATTACCCTTTGAAGCTGCAATACCACACTGCTCTGAAACTTTCATATCAGCGCTTATTGTAACTCCTAAGTCCTTTTCTTTTACAGTAGTACCCAGAACAGTATCTCCCATTTTATAGTTTACATTCAAGTTCCCATGTCCTGTATGTAGGCATTTACATTTCCCAAAATTGAACAGCATCTGCCATTTCTCAGACCATTTCACTAATCTGTCTAGATCGTTTTGTAAATGTTGTTTATCACCATCAGTATTAACCTTTCTAAACAGTTTTGTGTCATCCGCAAATTTCAGTACGTTACTTGTTATACTGTCGTCCAAGTCATTGATATAAATTAAGAATAATATAGGTCCTAGTACTGACCCTTGAGGTACCCCACTCAAAACCGATTTCCAATTTGAAACTTCTCCATCTACTACAACTCGTTGTCTTCTGTCAGTCAGCCATTGTTCTATCCAGTCAGTTATGCTATCCCCGATACCATGGGCTTTTAATTTAAGTAGCAATCTTTGATGTGGCACTTTGTCAAAAGCTTTCTGAAAATCTAAGTAGATAATATCTACTGGCGATCCCACGTCTATCCACTTAGTGATTTCTTCCAAAAAACATAACATATTTGTTAAGCATGACCTTGCTTTAAGGAATCCATGTTGAGATGAATTTAATAATTTATGCTTAACGAGGAAGTCCACCATATGGTCTTTAATTAACCTTTCTAATAATTTACAAATCACTGACGTTAAACTCACTGGTCTGTAATTCTCTGACTTATTTCTCGAACCCTTTTTAAATAATGGTATGATGTTTGCTTCTTTCCATTCAAACGGAACAACTCCCTCTTTTAATGACAAGTTGAATACTCTTGCAAGTGGTATACTGATTTGATCTACTGTTTCCATTAGTAATTTTGGAGGAATCCCATCCACTCCCGGTGATTTGTTATCCTTCATTGCCCTTATTTTCTTAGCTACCAATTCTGGAGTTACAACTAACGGTCCTAAATATTCAGATTTAGCCCCCTGAAATTTAGCATCAGCAACTGGTAATGAACTAATATCTTCCTTGGTAAACACTGAACTGAAGTAACCATTTAGGTCTTCCGCCATTAAAAACCCCTGTGATATTATATTTCCAGCACTGTCTTCTAGAGGTCCAACCTTGTCTTGTACGTTTTGTTTACTCCTGACATATGCATAAAAACTCTTGCTGTCATTTTTTATGTTACATGCCAGTTTTTGCTCATAGCTTCTTTTAGATTGTCTGATTTCAGTTGTAGCTGCATTAAGTGCCTCTTTGTATTTTGCATAGTCTTCTTCCTTTCTGGTACGCCTATAAACCCTCCACATAGTTTGTTTTAGCATTATTTTTCTAATAGCCTCTTTTGACAAATGTTTCTTTCTACACCGTTTTCCTTGTTTTCGGAAGAAAGTGTGACAAAGTAAAGAAGCAATAATTTTAAAGTTACATTGTCAAAGTCAAATGTGGTAATTGAAAGGTATTGACTTTGTGCACAATTACGAAACTGTGGCTGTCACAATAATTAACCTCTGACCTACCGCTATGTTATCAGACAAGCAATGACCTACAACATTCTAAACAACATTATTGAGATCAGCCCCCTTCCAGATCTACTGATCCATTTGTGAAACTGTGGACAATTTGTAACCCCAAGAACTTTGGGGTTACAACACAATGTGCAACCCCAAGAACTTTGGGGTTACAACACAATGTGCAACCCCAAGGACCTTGGGGTTACAACACAATTTGCAACCCCAAGGACCTTGGGGTTACAACACAATGTGCAACCCCAAGGACCTTGGGGTTGCACATTGTCAACCTTGGCAAGGTCCCACATAAATGTGATAGTATATTCGTTTCAGTCCACTAGTCTGGTGGGTGCGGTGGTGGCTGACAAAACAAGACCATGTTGTTATGATAGACCACACTGTATACAATCATTATTAGTTATGTTGTTGTGATAGACCACACTGTATACAATCATTATTAGTTATGTTGTTGTGATAGACCACACTGTATACAATCATTATTAGTTATGTTGTTGTGATAGACCACACTGTATACAATCATTATTAGTTATGTTGTTATGATAGACCACACTGTATACAATCATTATTAGTTATTGGGTACTTATTATGATTGGCAAAAATTACTGCAGACTCCAACAATGTGTGATCATCATCCCAGTCTGTAGGACAGATCATTATTGGTTTTCCAGAGGTGATCATGTTAACAGTTTTAGTCCTGTACTAGTGTGGGGCATTCCATCTCGGATCAAACAAGGCATGTTACACTCATGTTTATTTATTCAACCAACATTTTAATCCACAGGACAATATAACCACACATTTGACAACCATAGCCAGGGCTTAGCTCGTATAGTTTCTGAGTTATGACTTAAAATGTTTTGGATTCTGTAATTTTTGTCAGTTTTCGGAAATCATGAAGATTTCTTTTTCTACTTCAAACACCAGTAACTCAAAAACTATTTGTGCAATAACTCTGAGATTTGGCCTGCTTAATCTCCATTATATGTAGATAGTAACATACTATAGTTCTCCCACAATCCGCCATTGAAGTTGTGTGTTTTTAGCCAGCGAGTGATTTCAGACCCATATTTCAACAATAAAACATATTACAACACAAATGAATCTTATTTGGATCAATACATATCTAGATATATGAGAAGTTTGAAGTGTCTATCTAGATTAGTTTACAAGATACTGATCTCCATTGTGAAAAGTTGCCTATATTTAGCAGCCAAAAATGCTATGTGGAGCTAAAAGTTCTATATTATGTGTACCAGAGTCATTATATGTACAATCAACCAATGGTCAAAAAGTTGATGTCTCAGAATTTACTTAAATTTTACACAATAACTAAGTGGCTCTACTTCAGCATTTGTGCTAAAGAACTAAGCATTTATATGCCAATTGTCTCTGTAATGCCCTAGTTTATTGTGAACAAGGGGTAACACCTAAAATCATACCCATTATTTGTTTAACCTTTTTTTCAGGTGCCTATAATTTGAGAAGTTTTGGTCTACGTACACAGGGGACCCTTTTGTAACTGACATGCCCACATGCTGACAGTCAGCCACCTGTAACTGATACGTCCATACGCTGACAGTCAACCACCTGTAACTGATACGCCCACACTCTGACAGTCAGCCACTTGTAACTGACACGCCCACACGCTGACAGTCAACCACCTGTAACTGATACGCCCACACCCTGACAGTCAACCACCTATAACTGACATGCCCACACACTGACAGTCAACCACCTGTAACTGACATGCCCACACGCTGACAATAAGCCACCAGAAATGTAAGCCCCTGGTCAACATAACTGTTGTAGTCCTAAGCTATGTCCGTTTCCCTGTAAAAATAATTCTGAATGCAAAAAATTCCTCTTAAAAGCAGTCTCAAAATCACTAGTACTTTATTCATATGATGTGGACCCCTGATTAAAACAATCTATCCCCTACTGTCTGATTGTGATTGCAGAGTCAGCATTGCTTATCATAGACGACTATCGGGTATCGTGCTAATCACATTCATAATCACGATAAATAATATTGTTAATAAATTAACAGTTTTATCATTAATATTTCACTAGATATGAAGTGCAACTGTCATACGTTTGAATTGTGACTAGAACACTGAACTCTAGTGATTTGGGACTTAGATTTCAGGGAGATGACTCGAGACTTGAACTTTGATGTCATTGACTTGAGACTTCAATAAGATTTAACAAGATTGCCATCCAAGCCAAAGGCCCAGATGGCAAATGGACAAGGAAGCCATTGGCTTATCGAGAGTCCAACATTTTTAATCTGTGTAATCCTCCCTCCTGAGATATATGTCAACCTTGTTTTTAAACACATTACCTGACTGCCAGTTTGTGACTTGCCAACAAATCTCTCTGTCTTTGTCCTATGTGTCCTTAGTCTCACTGTCTTTGTTCTATGTGTCCTTAGTCTCACTGTCTTTGTCCTGTGTGTCCTTAGTCTCACTGTCTTTGTTCTATGTGTCCTTAGTCTTACTGTCTGTGTCCTGGTTGTCCTTGGTCTCACAGTCTGTGTCCTTTGTGTCCTTAGTGTCACTGTCTTTGTTCTATGTGTCCTTAGTCTCACTGTCTTTGTTCTTTGTGTCCTTAGTCTTACTGTCTTTGTTCTATGTGTCCTTGGTCTCACTGTCTTTGTTCTATGTGTCCTTAGTCTCACTGTCTTTGTTCTATGTGTCCTTAGTCTCACTGTCTTTGTTCTATGTGTCCTTGGTCTCACTGTCTTTCTTCTATGTGTCCTTGGTCTCACTGTCTGTGTCCTGTGTGTCCTTAGTGTCACTGTCTTTGTTCTATGTGTCCTTAGTCTTACTGTCTGTGTCCTGTGTGTCCTTAGTCTCACTGTCTGTGTCCTGTGTGTCCTTAGTCTCACTGTCTTTCTTCTATGTGTCCTTAGTCTCACTGTCTTTGTCCTGTGTGTCCTTAGTCTCACTGTCTTTGTTCTATGTGTCCTTAGTCTTACTGTCTGTGTCCTGGTTGTCCTTGGTCTCACAGTCTGTGTCCTGTGTGTCCTTAGTGTCACTGTCTTTGTTCTATGTGTCCTTAGTCTCACTGTCTTTGTTCTTTGTGTCCTTAGTCTTACTGTCTTTGTTCTATGTGTCCTTGGTCTCACTGTCTTTGTTCTATGTGTCCTTAGTCTCACTGTCTTTGTTCTATGTGTCCTTAGTCTCACTGTCTTTGTTCTATGTGTCCTTGGTCTCACTGTCTTTCTTCTATGTGTCCTTGGTCTCACTGTCTGTGTCCTGTGTGTCCTTAGTGTCACTATCTTTGTTCTATGTGTCCTTAGTCTTACTGTCTGTGTCCTGTGTGTCCTTAGTCTCACTGTCTGTGTCCTGTGTGTCCTTAGTCTCACTGTCTTTCTTCTATGTGTCCTTAGTCTTACTGTCTGTGTCCTGTGTGTCCTTAGTCTCACTGTCTTTGTCCTGTGTGTCCTTAGTCTCACTGTCTTTGTTCTATGTGTCCTTAGTCTCACTGTCTTTGTTCTATGTGTCCTTGGTCTCACTGTCTTTGTTCTATGTGTCCTTGGTCTCACTGTCTTTGTTCTATGTGTCCTTGGTCTCACTGTCTGTGTCCTGTGTGTCCTTAGTCTCACTGTCTTTCTTCTATGTGTCCTTAGTCTTACTGTCTGTGTCCTGTGTGTCCTTAGTCTCACTGTCTTTGTCCTGTGTGTCCTTAGTCTCACTATCTTTGTTCTATGTGTCCTTGGTCTCACTGTCTTTGTTCTATGTGTCCTTGGTCTCACTGTCTTTGTTCTATGTGTCCTTGGTCTCACTGTCTTTGTTCTATGTGTCCTTAGTCTTACTGTCTTTCTTCTATGTGTCCTTGGTCTCACTGTCTTTGTTCTATGTGTCCTTAGTCTTACTGTCTGTGTCCTGTGTGTCCTTAGTCTCACTGTCTTTGTGTTCTATGTGTCCTTAGTCTCACTGTCTTTGTTCTATGTGTCCTTGGTCTCACTGTCTTTCTTCTATGTGTCCTTGGTCTCACTGTCTTTGTTCTATGTGTCCTTAGTCTCACTGTCTGTGTCCTGTGTGTCCTTAGTCTCACTGTCTTTCTTCTATGTGTCCTTAGTCTTACTGTCTGTGTCCTGTGTGTCCTTAGTCTCACTGTCTTTGTCCTGTGTGTCCTTAGTCTCACTATCTTTGTTCTATGTGTCCTTGGTCTCACTGTCTTTGTTCTATGTGTCCTTGGTCTCACTGTCTTTGTTCTATGTGTCCTTGGTCTCACTGTCTTTGTTCTATGTGTCCTTAGTCTTACTGTCTTTCTTCTATGTGTCCTTGGTCTCACTGTCTTTGTTCTATGTGTCCTTAGTCTTACTGTCTGTGTCCTGTGTGTCCTTAGTCTCACTGTCTTTGTGTTCTATGTGTCCTTAGTCTCACTGTCTTTGTCCTGTGTGTCCTTAGTCTCACTGTCTTTGTTCTATCCTTTGTCTTACTGTCTGTGTCCTGTGTGTCCTTGGTCTCACTGTCTGTGTCCTGTATGTCCTTAGTGTCACTGTCTTTGTTCTATGTGTCCGTAGTCTCACTGTCTTTCTTCTATGTGTCCTTAGTCTTACTGTCTGTGTCCTGTGTGTCCTTAATCTCACTGTCTTTGTTCTATGTGTCCTTAGTCTCTCTGTCTTTCTTCTATGTGTCCTTGGTCTCACTGTCTTTGTTCTATGTGTCCTTGGTCTCACTGTCTTTGTTCTATGTGTCCTTGGTCTCACTGTCTTTGTTCTATGTGTCCTTAGTCTTACTGTCTGTGTCCTGTGTGTCCTTAGTCTCACTGTCTTTGTGTTCTATGTGTCCTTAGTCTCACTGTCTTTGTCCTGTGTGTCCTTAGTCTCACTGTCTTTGTTCTATCCTTTGTCTTACTGTCTTTGTCCTATGTGTCCTTAGTCTCACTGTCTTTGTTCTATGTGTCCTTAGTCTCACTGTCTTTGTCCTGTGTGTCCTTAGTCTCACTGTCTTTGTTCTATGTGTCCTTAGTCTTACTGTCTGTGTCCTGGTTGTCCTTGGTCTCACAGTCTGTGTCCTTAGTGTCACTGTCTTTGTTCTATGTGTCCTTAGTCTCACTGTCTTTGTTCTTTGTGTCCTTAGTCTTACTGTCTTTGTTCTATGTGTCCTTGGTCTCACTGTCTTTGTTCTATGTGTCCTTAGTCTCACTGTCTTTGTTCTATGTGTCCTTAGTCTCACTGTCTTTGTTCTATGTGTCCTTGGTCTCACTGTCTTTCTTCTATGTGTCCTTGGTCTCACTGTCTGTGTCCTGTGTGTCCTTAGTGTCACTGTCTTTGTTCTATGTGTCCTTAGTCTTACTGTCTGTGTCCTGTGTGTCCTTAGTCTCACTGTCTGTGTCCTGTGTGTCCTTAGTCTCACTGTCTTTCTTCTATGTGTCCTTAGTCTCACTGTCTTTGTCCTGTGTGTCCTTAGTCTCACTGTCTTTGTTCTATGTGTCCTTAGTCTTACTGTCTGTGTCCTGGTTGTCCTTGGTCTCACAGTCTGTGTCCTGTGTGTCCTTAGTGTCACTGTCTTTGTTCTATGTGTCCTTAGTCTCACTGTCTTTGTTCTTTGTGTCCTTAGTCTTACTGTCTTTGTTCTATGTGTCCTTGGTCTCACTGTCTTTGTTCTATGTGTCCTTAGTCTCACTGTCTTTGTTCTATGTGTCCTTAGTCTCACTGTCTTTGTTCTATGTGTCCTTGGTCTCACTGTCTTTCTTCTATGTGTCCTTGGTCTCACTGTCTGTGTCCTGTGTGTCCTTAGTGTCACTATCTTTGTTCTATGTGTCCTTAGTCTTACTGTCTGTGTCCTGTGTGTCCTTAGTCTCACTGTCTGTGTCCTGTGTGTCCTTAGTCTCACTGTCTTTCTTCTATGTGTCCTTAGTCTTACTGTCTGTGTCCTGTGTGTCCTTAGTCTCACTGTCTTTGTCCTGTGTGTCCTTAGTCTCACTGTCTTTGTTCTATGTGTCCTTAGTCTCACTGTCTTTGTTCTATGTGTCCTTGGTCTCACTGTCTTTGTTCTATGTGTCCTTGGTCTCACTGTCTTTGTTCTATGTGTCCTTGGTCTCACTGTCTGTGTCCTGTGTGTCCTTAGTCTCACTGTCTTTCTTCTATGTGTCCTTAGTCTTACTGTCTGTGTCCTGTGTGTCCTTAGTCTCACTGTCTTTGTCCTGTGTGTCCTTAGTCTCACTATCTTTGTTCTATGTGTCCTTGGTCTCACTGTCTTTGTTCTATGTGTCCTTGGTCTCACTGTCTTTGTTCTATGTGTCCTTGGTCTCACTGTCTTTGTTCTATGTGTCCTTAGTCTTACTGTCTTTCTTCTATGTGTCCTTGGTCTCACTGTCTTTGTTCTATGTGTCCTTAGTCTTACTGTCTGTGTCCTGTGTGTCCTTAGTCTCACTGTCTTTGTGTTCTATGTGTCCTTAGTCTCACTGTCTTTGTTCTATGTGTCCTTGGTCTCACTGTCTTTCTTCTATGTGTCCTTGGTCTCACTGTCTTTGTTCTATGTGTCCTTAGTCTCACTGTCTGTGTCCTGTGTGTCCTTAGTCTCACTGTCTTTCTTCTATGTGTCCTTAGTCTTACTGTCTGTGTCCTGTGTGTCCTTAGTCTCACTGTCTTTGTCCTGTGTGTCCTTAGTCTCACTATCTTTGTTCTATGTGTCCTTGGTCTCACTGTCTTTGTTCTATGTGTCCTCGGTCTCACTGTCTTTGTTCTATGTGTCCTTGGTCTCACTGTCTTTGTTCTATGTGTCCTTAGTCTTACTGTCTTTCTTCTATGTGTCCTTGGTCTCACTGTCTTTGTTCTATGTGTCCTTAGTCTTACTGTCTGTGTCCTGTGTGTCCTTAGTCTCACTGTCTTTGTGTTCTATGTGTCCTTAGTCTCACTGTCTTTGTCCTGTGTGTCCTTAGTCTCACTGTCTTTGTTCTATCCTTTGTCTTACTGTCTGTGTCCTGTGTGTCCTTGGTCTCACTGTCTGTGTCCTGTATGTCCTTAGTGTCACTGTCTTTGTTCTATGTGTCCGTAGTCTCACTGTCTTTCTTCTATGTGTCCTTAGTCTTACTGTCTGTGTCCTGTGTGTCCTTAATCTCACTGTCTTTGTTCTATGTGTCCTTAGTCTCTCTGTCTTTCTTCTATGTGTCCTTGGTCTCACTGTCTTTGTTCTATGTGTCCTTGGTCTCACTGTCTTTGTTCTATGTGTCCTTGGTCTCACTGTCTTTGTTCTATGTGTCCTTAGTCTTACTGTCTGTGTCCTGTGTGTCCTTAGTCTCACTGTCTTTGTGTTCTATGTGTCCTTAGTCTCACTGTCTTTGTCCTGTGTGTCCTTAGTCTCACTGTCTTTGTTCTATCCTTTGTCTTACTGTCTGTGTTCTATGTGTCCTTAGTCTCACTGTCTTTCTTCTATGTGTCCTTAGTCTTACTGTCTGTGTCCTGTGTGTCCTTAATCTCACTGTCTTTGTTCTATGTGTCCTTAGTCTCACTGTCTTTCTTCTATGTGTCCTTAGTCTTACTGTCTGTGTCCTGTGTGTCCTTAATCTCACTGTCTTTGTTCTATGTGTCCTTAGTCTCACTGTCTTTCTTCTATGTGTCCTTGGTCTCACTGTCTTTGTTCTATGTGTCCTTAGTCTTACTGTCTGTGTCCTGTGTGTCCTTAGTCTCACTGTCTTTGTGTTCTATGTGTCCTTAGTCTCACTGTCTTTGTCCTGTGTGTCCTTAGTCTCACTGTCTTTGTTCTATCCTTTGTCTTACTGTCTGTGTCCTGTGTGTCCTTGGTCTCACTGTCTGTGTCCTGTATGTCCTTAGTGTCACTGTCTTTGTTCTATGTGTCCTTAGTCTCACTGTCTTTCTTCTATGTGTCCTTAGTCTTACTGTCTGTGTCCTGTGTGTCCTTAATCTCACTGTCTTTGTTCTATGTGTCCTTAGTCTCTCTGTCTTTGTCCTATGTGTCCTTAGTCTCACTGTCTTTGTTCTATGTGTCCTTAGTCTCACTGTCTTTGTCCTGTGTGTCCTTAGTCTCACTGTCTGTGTCCTGTGTGTCCTTAGTCTCATTGTCTGTGTCCTGTGTGTCCTTAGTCTCACTGTCTGTGTCCTTAGTCTCACTGTCTTTGTCCTGTGTGTCCTTAGTCTCACTGTCTTTGTTCTATGTGTCCTTAGTCTCACTGTCTTTGTTCTATGTGTCCTTAGTCTCACTGTCTTTGTTCTATGTGTCCTTAGTCTCACTGTCTTTGTTCTATGTGTCCTTGGTCTCACTGTCTTTGTTCTATGTGTCCTTGGTCTCACTGTCTTTGTTCTATGTGTCCTTGGTCTCACTGTCTTTCTTCTATGTGTCCTTAGTCTTACTGTCTGTGTCCTGTGTGTCCTTAGTCTCACTGTCTTTGTGTTCTATGTGTCCTTAGTCTCACTGTCTTTGTTCTATGTGTCCTTAGTCTCACTGTCTTTCTTCTATGTGTCCTTAGTCTTACTGTCTGTGTCCTGTGTGTCCTTAGTCTCACTGTCTTTGTCCTGTGTGTCCTTAGTCTCACTATCTTTGTTCTATGTGTCCTTGGTCTCACTGTCTTTGTTCTATGTGTCCTTGGTCTCACTGTCTTTCTTCTATGTGTCCTTAGTCTTACTGTCTGTGTCCTGTGTGTCCTTAGTCTCACTGTCTTTGTCCTGTGTGTCCTTAGTCTCACTATCTTTGTTCTATGTGTCCTTGGTCTCACTGTCTTTGTTCTATGTGTCCTTGGTCTCACTGTCTTTGTTCTATGTGTCCTTAGTCTCACTGTCTTTCTTCTATGTGTCCTTAGTCTTACTGTCTGTGTCATGTGTGTCCTTAGTCTCACTGTCTTTGTCCTGTGTGTCCTTAGTCTCACTAGCTTTGTTCTATGTGTCCTTGGTCTCACTGTCTTTGTTCTATGTGTCCTTAGTCTCACTGTCTTTCTTCTATGTGTCCTTAGTCTTACTGTCTGTGTCCTGTGTGTCCTTAGTCTCACTGTCTTTGTGTTCTATGTGTCCTTAGTCTCACTGTCTTTGTTCTATGTGTCCTTAGTCTCACTGTCTTTCTTCTATGTGTCCTTAGTCTTACTGTCTGTGTCCTGTGTGTCCTTAGTCTCACTGTCTTTGTCCTGTGTGTCCTTAGTCTCACTATCTTTGTTCTATGTGTCCTTGGTCTCACTGTCTTTGTTCTATGTGTCCTTGGTCTCACTGTCTTTCTTCTATGTGTCCTTAGTCTTACTGTCTGTGTCCTGTGTGTCCTTAGTCTCACTGTCTTTGTCCTGTGTGTCCTTAGTCTCACTATCTTTGTTCTATGTGTCCTTGGTCTCACTGTCTTTGTTCTATGTGTCCTTGGTCTCACTGTCTTTGTTCTATGTGTCCTTAGTCTCACTGTCTTTCTTCTATGTGTCCTTAGTCTTACTGTCTGTGTCCTGTGTGTCCTTAGTCTCACTGTCTTTGTCCTGTGTGTCCTTAGTCTCACTATCTTTGTTCTATGTGTCCTTGGTCTCACTGTCTTTGTTCTATGTGTCCTTGGTCTCACTGTCTTTGTTCTATGTGTCCTTAGTCTCACTGTCTTTGTTCTATGTGTCCTTAGTCTCACTGTCTTTCTTCTATGTGTCCTTAGTCTCACTGTCTTTCTTCTATGTGTCCTTGGTCTCACTGTCTTTGTTCTATGTGTCCTTGGTCTCACTGTCTTTGTTCTATGTGTCCTTAGTCTCACTGTCTTTCTTCTATGTGTCCTTAGTCTTACTGTCTGTGTCCTGTGTGTCCTTAGTGTCACTGTCTTTGTTCTATGTGTCCTTAGTCTCACTGTCTTTGTTCTATGTGTCCTTAGTCTCACTGTCTTTCTTCTATGTGTCCTTGGTCTCACTGTCTTTCTTCTATGTGTCCTTGGTCTCACTGTCTTTGTTCTATGTGTCCTTAGTCTCACTGTCTTTGTTCTATGTGTCCTTAGTCTCACTGTCTTTGTTCTATGTGTCCTTAGTCTCACTGTCTTTCTTCTATGTGTCCTTAGTCTCACTGTCTTTCTTCTATGTGTCCTTGGTCTCACTGTCTTTCTTCTATGTGTCCTTAGTCTCACTGTCTTTCTTCTATGTGTCCTTGGTCTCACTGTCTTTGTTCTATGTGTCCTTGGTCTCACTGTCTTTGTTCTATGTGTCCTTAGTCTCACTGTCTTTGTTCTATGTGTCCTTAGTCTCACTGTCTTTGTTCTATGTGTCCTTAGTCTCACTGTCTTTGTTCTATGTGTCCTTAGTCTCACTGTCTTTGTTCTATGTGTCCTTAGTCTCACTGTCTTTCTTCTATGTGTCCTTGGTCTCACTGTCTTTCTTCTATGTGTCCTTGGTCTTACTGTCTTTCTTCTATGTGTCCTTAGTCTCACTGTCTTTCTTCTATGTGTCCTTAGTCTCACTGTCTTTGTTCTATGTGTCCTTAGTCTCACTGTCTTTGTTCTATGTGTCCTTAGTCTCACTGTCTTTCTTCTATGTGTCCTTGGTCTCACTGTCTTTCTTCTATGTGTCCTTAGTCTCACTGTCTTTCTTCTATGTGTCCTTGGTCTCACTGTCTTTGTTCTATGTGTCCTTGGTCTTACTGTCTTTCTTCTATGTGTCCTTAGTCTCACTGTCTTTCTTCTATGTGTCCTTGGTCTCACTGTCTTTCTTCTATGTGTCCTTAGTCTCACTGTCTTTCTTCTATGTGTCCTTGGTCTCACTGTCTTTGTTCTATGTGTCCTTGGTCTCACTGTCTTTGTTCTATGTGTCCTTAGTCTTACTGTCTGTGTCCTGTGTGTCCTTAGTCTCACTGTCTTTGTGTTCTATGTGTCCTTAGTCTCACTGTCTTTGTCCTGTGTGTCCTTAGTCTCACTGTCTTTGTTCTATCCTTAGTCTTACTGTCTGTGTCCTGTGTGTCCTTGGTCTCACTGTCTGTGTCCTGTATGTCCATAGTGTCACTGTCTTTGTTCTATGTGTCCTTAGTCTCACTGTCTTTCTTCTATGTGTCCTTAGTCTTACTGTCTGTGTCCTGTGTGTCCTTAATCTCACTGTCTTTGTTCTATGTGTCCTTAGTCTCTCTGTCTTTGTCCTATGTGTCCTTAGTCTCACTGTCTTTGTTCTATGTGTCCTTAGTCTCACTGTCTTTGTCCTGTGTGTCCTTAGTCTCACTGTCTGTGTCCTGTGTGTCCTTAGTCTCATTGTCTGTGTCCTGTGTGTCCTTAGTCTCACTGTCTGTGTCCTTAGTCTCACTGTCTTTGTCCTGTGTGTCCTTAGTCTCACTGTCTTTGTTCTATGTGTCCTTAGTCTCACTGTCTTTGTTCTGTGTGTCCTTAGTCTCACTGTCTTTGTTCTGTGTCCTTAGTCTCACTGTCTTTGTTCTATGAGTCCTTAGTCTCACTGTCTTTGTCCTATGTGTCCTTAGTAAAATAATTACCTCTTGGGAAAGTGGAAAATGTCCATTATGTTGCAATAACTCAATAAATTACATAACTTTTACAGTGATTATAAGTAAATGGATTTACCATAATATCAAAAACTAAGCAACAAAGGTATTTCCAAAATATGCATTCAGTTAAGCTTCTACAAATCAGAGGGTCTGGTTGGTTTCTCACAGACTCAGTAAGATTAAACCTTATCAAAATGTTCAACATATGATTGACGATATCTATGCAAACTACAACTACGCAGCCGAACATCACAGCCCTTTTCTAGCCTTGGATGAGACATGTTAGCAATAATTTGTGTGTTGTAGACTTAATAAAATAATGTTATTTATATTGGCCCATTCACATCACACACTTGGCACTACAGGGCTCGAATTTGGTGGCGGCCATGTGGCAATTTGCCGCAATGCCCTGGCAACTGGCCATAGCGCCTTGAAAACTAAACAATGGTTCACGGCCAAACAGGCCGTGCTTTCTAATACACTCCATTTCAATTTCAACATCGTTGGCTGAAGGCAACATCGTCGGCAGACAGCAACTCACTCAGACACAGCTTCTTTATAGTACCCGGATGTTTATTTTGCAACAACGCTAATTTACCAACATAATCATTGTATTAAAGCAATTGTGATAATATGGCATTTTCTACTGGCCGTGGTGCCCTCTAATATATATAAAAGCCAAGACCAACAGGCCTTGCCCTCAGGTTTGCCAAATTCAAAGCCTGCACTAGCATTGTGGGAGCCGTGCCGCATTGTGGGAGCCATGCCGCATTGTGGGAGCCGTGCCGCGTTGTCGGAGCCGTGCCGCGTTGTGGGAGCCGTGCCGCGTTGTGGGAGCCGTGCCGCGTTGTGGGAGCCGTGCCGCGTTGTGGGAGCCGTGCCACGTTGTGGGAGCCGTGCCACATTGTGGGAGCCATGCCACATTGTGGGAGCCGTGCCACACTGGCGCAGGCGCAGCCTGTAATAAACACTGTTGTGTAATGTGATGCTTTTGTCTACAGATCCTGATGTTGACAACTGTGCAAACAGTGACTTGTTGATGCATTGGTGCGAGACAAGCTTGACTGGCGTCGTCCACCTGCTGCTGGTCATTGCCATCCTACTGACTGCTTACAAGTTTAGTAAGTGCTGTATCTGAGTCTAGTGTAACTGAGACAATGCAGAGCGGTGACCTTATTGCACCTAATCCTCAGATGGAAAGTCATCTGATGCGATTGGCCACATTTTGCAGTTTGCCTGAGTCTGCGTCATTGTCTCCATCTATGGCCTCAAAGGCAGGGTTGTATTACACTGGCGAAGGAGACACTGTGGCGTGTTACAGTTGTGGACTGCATCTGAACCATTTGGAGTTTGGTGTCCAGCCAATGACAGTTCACAGACAACTCTCTCCAGAGTGTCAATTTGTTGTTACACAACACTCAGACAATGTGTCAGCCCAGCAAATTGTGTCACAAAGTAGAGAAACATCACGGGAACGTCAACGGAGACGAAGACGTGATTACTACAGGCAGTTGCCCTCTGTAGCTGGATCTCTCCGTTCACCTGCGGACACAAGCACTGACCGGACATCAAATGATTCTTCAATAGTCAGTTCTACGCTCCCACATAGCAATGTCGACAGATTCACGTCCAGACAAATGATGCAGAGGATAAACAGTAACGACCCAAGTTTGTTGGAGGAAATGAAATATGAAAGACAACGTGTGTCCAGTTACACCAACTGGCCACGAGACACCAACATTGAGCCTGAAGCTCTAGCCCAGGCCGGACTGTTCTACCTCTGTCGAGCTGACCGGGTCAAGTGTGCCTTCTGCCACGGCATCCTGCGTAACTGGGAGCCATCCGAGGAGCCAATGAGAAAACATTGTCGCCTTTTCCCCAGTTGCCCCTTCCTGCGTGACCCCCGGGCTGCAGGGAACGTGACTCTTGATGTGGAGCCGGGAGAGCAACAGACGCTGGTGAGTAGTTAGTAATTTTTTGTTTTGCAAATGTCATCGTTTACTAGTATGCCTAATTTGCTTTTGTATATGTACGTTTATGATATATTAAAGTTATTTGTGACATGGTGTACAGTGTAGTTTGTGACACAGTGTACAGTGTAGTTTGTGACACTGTGTACAGTGTAGTTTGTGACACGGTGTACAGTGTAGTTTGTGACACGGTGTACAGTGTAGTTTGTGACACAGTGTACAGTGTAGTTTGTGACACTGTGTACAGTGTAGTTTGTGACACAGTGTACAGTGTAGTTTGTGACACGGTGTACAGTGTAGTTTGTGACACGGTGTACAGTGTAATGTGTGACATGGTGTACAGTGTAATGTGTGACATGGTGTACAGTGTAGTTTGTGACACGGTGTACAGTGTAATGTGTGACATGGTGTACAGTGTAGTTTGTGACACGGTGTACAGTGTAGTTTGTGACACGGTGTACAGTGTAGTTTGTGACACGGTGTACAGTGTAATGTGTGACATGGTGTACAGTGTAGTTTGTGACACGGTGTACAGTGTAATGTGTGACATGGTGTACAGTGTAGTTTGTGACACGGTGTACAGTGTAGTTTGTGACACAGTGTACAGTGTAGTTTGTGACACAGTGTACAGTGTAGTTTGTGACACTGTGTACAGTGTAGTTTGTGACACGGTGTACAGTGTAGTTTGTGACCCGGTGTACAGTGTTGTGTGTGACATGGTGTACAGTGTAGTTTGTGACACGGTGTACAGTGTAGTTTGTGACACGGTGTACAGTGTAGTTTGTGACACGGTGTACAGTGTAATGTGTGACACGGTGTACAGTGTAATGTGTGACACGGTGTACAGTGTACTTTGTGACACGGTGTACAGTGTAGTTTGTGACACGGTGTACAGTGTCGTTTGCAAACCATTTTATGGAAAATGTGACCTTTTATTCTGGTTACACTTCAGAATGTCGCAAGCAACACTACCAGCACAGCAAGCACTCATCTCAGACACCCAGATACGGAGACAGCACCACTGGCCACTGACACCCAGCAACGTAGGAACCCTGTGTCTCAAAGACATAGATATAGTCATAACAGTAGACCAAACAACTACAGTATGCTGGCTTCTGTAGCCGGTGGTGGCAATGGCATGGTGGATAGTCCTACTCACTTCGCAGAGAGGGTCAACAATAATGATCCAACATTGCTGGTGGAAATGAAATATGAAAGACAACGTTTGGCCACTTATTCCAACTGGCCAAGAGATGTTGTCAACATCTCCCCTGAGGCACTGGCCCAGGCTGGACTCTTCTACCTTGGTCTGGCTGACCGTGTCAAGTGTCCCTTCTGTGGCGGCATCTTGTGCAACTGGGAACCATCATATGAGCCAATGAGAGAACATCACCGTAACTTTCCCAATTGCACATTTGTACGTGATGCGAGGGCTGCAGGCAACGTGGCTATTGGCGAGGAACCAACATTGACACAAACACTGGTGAGTAGTTTGTTTATTTATTTTAGTCACACACTGGTAGGGGTACATCAATACATCACACTATCAATGCATAGCAATAGTCGATGTGACGATGCAATACTACCAATGGTAAATTGAACTATCAATACTTATTGTCGATAGCACGCTGCACTATTGATTGTCTTCAGTCTTCAGTTTGCTTAATCCAAACAGCATCTTCTGGAGCTAACATAGGAGTTTGTGACACGGTGTACAGTGTACTTTGTGACACGGTGTACAGTGTAATGTGTGACACGGTGTACAGTGTAGTTTGTGACACGGTGTACAGTGTAGTTTGTGACACGGTGTACAGTGTAGTTTGTGACACGGTGTACAGTGTAGTTTGTGACACAGTGTACAGTGTAGTTTGTGACACTGTGTACAGTGTAGTTTGTGACACGGTGTACAGTGTAGTTTGTGACACGGTGTACAGTGTAGTTTGTGACACGGTGTACAGTGTAGTTTGTGACACGGTGTACAGTGTAGTTTGTGACACGGTGTACAGTGTAGTTTGTGACACGGTGTACAGTGTAGTTTGTGACACAGTGTACAGTGTAGTTTGTGACACAGTGTACAGTGTAGTTTGTGACACTGTGTACAGTGTAGTTTGTGACACAGTGTACATTGTAGTTTGTGACACGGTGTACAGTGTAGTTTGTGACACGGTGTACAGTGTAATGTGTGACATGGTGTACAGTGTAGTTTGTGACACGGTGTACAGTGTAGTTTGTGACACAGTGTACAGTGTAGTTTGTGACACGGTGTACAGTGTAGTTTGTGACACGGTGTACAGTGTAGTTTGTGACACGGTGTACAGTGTAATGTGTGACATGGTGTACAGTGTAGTTTGTGACACGGTGTACAGTGTAATGTGTGACATGGTGTACAGTGTAGTTTGTGACACGGTGTACAGTGTAGTTTGTGACACAGTGTACAGTGTAGTTTGTGACACAGTGTACAGTGTAGTTTGTGACACAGTGTACAGTGTAGTTTGTGACACTGTGTACAGTGTAGTTTGTGACACGGTGTACAGTGTAGTTTGTGACCCGGTGTACAGTGTAGTGTGTGACACGGTGTACAGTGTAGTTTGTGACACGGTGTACAGTGTAGTTTGTGACACGGTGTACAGTGTAGTTTGTGACACGGTGTACAGTGTAATGTGTGACACGGTGTACAGTGTAATGTGTGACATGGTGTACAGTGTAGTTTGTGACACGGTGTACAGTGTAGTTTGTGACACGGTGTACAGTGTAGTTTGTGACACGGTGTACAGTGTCGTTTGCAAACCATTTTATGGAAAATGTGACCTTTTATTCTGGTTACACTTCAGAATGTCGCAAGCAACACTACCAGCACAGCAAGCACTCATCTCAGACACCCAGATACGGAGACAGCACCACTGGCCACTGACACCCAGCAACGTAGGAACCCTGTGTCTCAAAGACATAGATATAGTCATAACAGTAGACCAAACAACTACAGTATGCTGGCTTCTGTAGCCGGTGGTGGCAATGGCATGGTGGATAGTCCTACTCACTTCGCAGAGAGGGTCAACAATAATGATCCAACATTGCTGGTGGAAATGAAATATGAAAGACAACGTTTGGCCACTTATTCCAACTGGCCAAGAGATGTTGTCAACATCTCCCCTGAGGCACTGGCCCAGGCGGGACTCTTCTACCTTGGTCTGGCTGACCGTGTCAAGTGTCCCTTCTGTGGCGGCATCTTGTGCAACTGGGAACCATCTGATGAGCCAATGAGAGAACATCTCCGTAACTTTCCCAATTGCACATTTGTACGTGATGCGAGGGCTGCAGGCAACGTGGCTATTGGCGAGGAACCAACATTGACACAAACACTGGTGAGTAGTTTGTTTATTTATTTTAGTCACACACTGGTAGGGGTACATCAATACATCACACTATCAATGCATAGCAATAGTCGATGTGACGATGCAATACTACCAATGGTAAATTGAACTATCAATACTTATTGTCGATAGCACGCTGCACTATTGATTGTCTTCAGTCTTCAGTTTGCTTAATCCAAACAGCATCTTCTGGAGCTAACATAGGAGTAATCGTAGTTGGCAAAATAGTTCAGCAAGGCTACTTGTGTCATTGTAACATAAACATGTTTGTTCAACTATACTGGATAATTATATTTATTCATCGACTTAACGTCAACAGTTGTCGATCAGAGCAGCGTCATTCATGGATTTAGCATTTTTAATCAACTACCTTCAAGACTATTGCGATAGTTATGAAACTATCGCAGTAGTATTGCAATAGTACTGCAGCTATCATGTTAATATTGCAATAGTAAAACTATTCCAGATAGTTACCTCTAAACCTTCAGTATCTGGGAACAGTTTCATTATGATAATGAGCTCATAAAAAATCCATCATAAAACGGAACCCATCATACATTTTTATGAGCTTTTTGCAAAATGCGTTTCACTAAGATGCTAATCCACCATATAGTCCAGTTGCTATCTATACAGTGTAGAGCTTGACCTACTGTACTGATTAAAACACTGCATGATGCCACGTTGGCATCATTGAGCAATTTTATTACAACCATTTTAGAAATAGCCTCTCATTGTCTGGGCCAAAACAGTTGTCATATAGATAGAAATCAACGCCATTGCTACTGAGTATCGCATTTGCAAAGCACAGCAAGTGAATTTGAAGTTTTGTGAATAGCATCTAATATTTTTATCATTGTTAATTAGGGATAAACAACAAGAACATTACTCATTCTCATCATTTTCACAGTGACTCATTCACATCAGTGTACCACTTAGTAACATGTTTGATACGACACGTATTTACTGCATATTTCTGCCAAGTAATTTTAGTAAATAATCTTGCATCGTAAAAGAACGTTCGCTTTGCTAGTCCATCTTACAACGCATGTCCACGTTTTGTTATTATACTGGTGTGTTGTCATTCTCAGTGCATATGCATTTGTTTTGCTATCATGCAACGTTATTCAGCCAATATATTCAAGCTTCAACAGAAAAGACAGCATTCCTTGTGTTTTCAGCATGCTGGCGCGCGGCGCGTTAGCGCGTTGAATACAGTAGGTGCGCTGGCAGAAATATGCAATAAATAAGTGTCATATCGAAGTCGAAGAAATGCCGACAAACATGTTACTAAGCTGTATGCTGATGTGAATGAGTCACTGTGAAAATAGGCATTATTACCGTAATAATGTCATATGGGAGCAGTTCGTCTGCCATGTGAACTGCTCGACAGGTCCCAAAACCCTACCAGCACTGAGGTGGGAGCTGTTTCGATCCAAGAACTTGGAGGGAGAGATGTTGCCTCCTACTCCCGCTGCCTTAATACCCCATATCACACATGCAAATTAAATCATACCCTACGAACTGCCCGACTCTTCCTCCTATTGAACAAAATGGCTGGAGTGTAAAGGAAGAAGTTTATGTTCCCGTGAGGTGTCTCACCCTCCCCGCCCCTCGAGGTTTCATTGAGCTGACCAAATGTGCGTGTAAATCAGGGTGCAAAGGAAGGTGCAGTTGTTGCAAGAACGGTCTTCTTTGTACTCCTCTCTGTAAATGTCATGTCGGTGATTGTGCAAATGTGATGAAGAATGATGTACACGAGGATTCTCTAAATTGTTTTGTATGGTTTTTTCCTGATGTATCATCTTGTTGTGAATTTTATCTGTTGGATTATTAAATATTTGTGTAATTTGAAACATTTTGTGTTTATACATAAGTAAAACTCACATAGGCTATATGTCATGTATGAAGTTTTTGAGATTTCAGTACATTCTTGAACATTTTACCAATATTCCTTAAAGTGCCCTTATCTCGTGACAGGACAGTCTGATCGCACAAATGATTGCACCAATCGTCTTCCCGTGCTTGAAAACCCCTAGAAAGAGGTACTATAATGACTAGGTTTATCGCAACCATGATAATGACCTTGACTTCGACTTCGATCGTAACCGGAAGTCGGTGATATCCACTTCCAGTCGCTTCAAGTGTCATAAATGGATGCAGCATCATCTAAAATGACCCTAAAATCGTAAAAATTGGTTCATTAGTGGAGATGGGCGTGGGGTCAGTCCGGAGGGGGGGGGGGCGGGACGGAGAAGGCCCACCCAGAGGGGGGTCAAGGGGTTGGAAAATTTGAATCCCATCATTTTTCAATAGATTGACCCCAAATCAACCCAATAAAGCAAAAAAATCAATTTTAGCATCCAAATCCTACAGGATTACACTTCATACCGCACTATGAGATGCAGCCCATTGAAATCATCTTATGTGGATCTGGATTCCAAGATGGCGGCAGGTGTTACAGACTGTGTTTTGGCTCTCCACGTTTGCATTACCTTATCAATTTGCACTCCACTCAGACAACTCACTGGTGCACCAGCAGGTGAGAGAATGGTTACCGTCTAAATGCTAAATTGGTCAGTTTTCGCTCTGATACTGGCTACAACAATGGAATCACGCTGGTCTTCAATCGTCTCTTAAAGAGGTTATCAACAACAATGGCGCCAAGCAGACGGGACCGATCCAGGTCAAACACTCTTTACCTGGCCATGTTAACTATTCTGCTGAGTGGGGATATCGACCTCTGCCCTGGCCCTGCCTTGGATTGTGGTAGTAACCCAAGTATTAGCCACAAACTGTTTTACCAGACCGCAACCAGCATTGTTGGCAAATTGCAAGACTTTAATGTTTACTTCAGTGATCATACCTATGATTTTATTACTATCACTGAGACATGGCTGCGGGAGGACATTTTCGACAACGAGGTACTGTCAGATTCATACAACATCTACAAAAGAGACAGGGACAGTACAGTTGTGGCAGAAAACAAGAAATGTCACAGTGGTGGTGCTCTGGTTGTTGTTCCAAACGTAGGTTGGATCTGGAAACTGATTTAAAAAGATTTAATAAGATTTGCCATCCAAGCGAAAGGCCCACATGGCAAGTGGACAAGGAAGCCATTGGCTTATCGAGAGTCCAACAATGTTCATCTACTTATAAACCGCCCTCCTGAGATATGTGTCAACCTTGTTTTTAAACATATTCACGCTGCTAGCAGTTACACAATCTGTTGACAATTTGTTCCATTCATTTATTGTCCTCTGTGAGAACGAGTGCTTCCTGATGTCCAATCTACATTGATCCTTTACTAATTTTACCTCATGTCCTCTAGTTCTGCTATCCTTCTTGAGTGAGAAAAACATATTTCTATCAATATTTTCATACCCATTCAATATCTTAAAAACTTCAATCTGATCTCCTCTTAACCTCCTTGTTTCTAGAGTTGTTAAACCACATTCTTTCAGGTGTTCTTCATAACTAAGGTCTCTCAGTTCTGGAATCATTTTAGTTGCTCTCCTTTGTATGCGTTCAAGCATATCTATATCTTTCTTACGATATGGTCTCCATGTTTGTATACAGTATTCTAAATGAGGTCTAACTGTTGCTTTATAAAGAGGTATAATTAACTTTTTTCCCTTGTATGTTATGTTTCTTCTAATCAATCCAAGAATTTGATTACCCTTTGAAGTTGCAATACCACACTGCTCTGAAACTTTCATATCAGCGCTTATTGTAACTCCTAAGTCCTTTTCTTTTACAGTAGTACCCAGAACGGTATCTCCCATTTTATAGTTTACATCCAAGTTCCCATGTCCTGTATGTAGGCATTTACATTTCCTAAAATTTAACAACATCTGCCATTTCTCAGACCATTTCACTAATTTGTCTAGATCGTTTTGTAAATGTAGTTTATCACCATCAGTATTAACCTTTCTAAACAGTTTTGTGTCATCTGCAAATTTCAGTACGTTACTTGTTATACTGTCGTCCAAGTCATTGATATATATTAAGAATAATATAGGTCCTAATACTGATCCTTGAGGTACCCCACTCAAAACCGATTTCCAATTTAAAACTTCTCCATCTACTACAACTCGTTGTTGTCTGTCAGTCAGCCATTGTTCTATCCAGTCAGTTATGCTATCCCCAATACCATGGGCTTTTAATTTAAGTAGTAATCTTTGATGTGGCACTTTGTCAAAAGCTTTCTGAAAATCTAAGTAGATAATATCTACTGGCGATCCCACGTCTATCCACTTAGTGATTTCTTCCAAAAAACATAACATATTTGTTAAGCATGACCTCGCTTTAAGGAATCCATGTTGAGATGAATTTAATAATTTATGCTTAACGAGGAAGTCCACCATATGGTCTTTAATTAACCTTTCTAATAATTTACAAATCACTAACGTGAAACTCACTGGTCTGTAATTCTCTGACTTAATTCTCGAATCCTTTTTAAATAATGGTATGATGTTTGCTTCTTTCCATTCAAACGGAACAACACCCTCTTTTAATGACAAGTTGAATACTCTTGCAAGTGGTATACTGATTTGTTCTACTGTTTCCATTAGTAATTTTGGAGGAATCCCATCCACTCCCGGTGATATATTATCCTTCATTGCTTTTATTTTCTTAGCTACCCTTTCTGGAGTTAACAACTAACGGTCCTAAATAGTCAGATTTAGCCTCCTGAAATTTAGCATCAGCAACTGGTAATGAACTAATATCTTCTTTGGTAAACACTGAACTGACGTAACCATTTAGGTCTTCTGCCATTAAAAACCCCTGTGATATTATATTTCCAGCACTGTCTTCTAGAGGTCCAACCTTGTCGTGTACGTTTTGTTTACTCCTGACATATGCATAAAAACTCTTGCTGTCAGTTTTTATGTTACATGCTAGTTTTTGCTCATAGCTTCTTTTAGATTGTCTGATTTAAGTTGTAGCTGCATTAAGTGCTTCTTTGTAATTTGCATAGTCTTCTTCCTTTCTGGTACGCCTATAAACCCTCCACATAGTTTGTTTTAACACTATTTTTCTAATAGCCTCTTTTGACAAGTGTTTCTTTCTACACCGTTTTCCTTGTTTTTGGAAGGGAACAAATTTATCGATGATACTCTCAATTTCATATTTTAGAATATTCCAACATTCAATTGTGGTCTTATTCATCAGCATGTTATTCCAATCTAGCTTTGCTAAGAATTTTCTCATATCTTTGTAATTACCTTTGTGTATTTTTAGTATTTTTATATTGTCCACTAATTCTTTTTTGTGATGACAAAACTATATCTAATACATTTTCTCCCCTGGTTGGTTCTAGCACGTGCTGAGTAAGAAAGCTATCCTGGATTAAAAATAGAAATTGTTGGTCCTCACTCCCTCACTATTGGAAATAGTGTGAACTCAGACGCGTTTGGCGGGTCATAACCTCTACTTGGGGTATGTTTACGTCTTGACCTGGTCGGATGTGAACACCTGGTCAGAGCTATACAAGTCACTAGAACTAGTTTATAATGCTATGAACGCTGACTTCGACTGTGTTCGACTGTGTGGCGATTTCAATCGCTGAGACTTTGATTGGACACCGGCAAACAATACAGTAGGCTTAATGTCCCATTCATGGACCAATCCCCAATCTGAGCTGTGTGTGGAAATGTTGTGTGAATACGGTTTAGTGCAGTGTAACGAAGACCCCACGTGTAACGAACACATACTGGACCTTGTCTGTGTGCACGGTGGTTAATGCAACGTTCAGAAAACAGAGACGCCCTGCACTGTGAACTCTTGTGCGCCCGCTGACCAAAGCAGGAACATTTTGTGTACAATTATTGCAAAGCAGATTTTAGACACCTAAGACATTTATTGCATTGTAGCTCGTGGTCGCTTCTCACTGACACTACCGGCATTGACGAGGGTTTTGATTTATTTTATGACTTTGTGTGTGCTGCTATAAATGAATGTGTTCTCGGACGTAAGTACCCTATATTGTATGATAACGATATGATCTCATCCCTGAAAGAGAAAGACCACGCACACAAAGCTTGGAAACGCTCACACTCATTAATTGACTATCAAGTATTTTCTGAATTACAAACCAATTTTAAGAAATTTAAAGAAAAAAGTATTATGACTACATATCACAAATTGAACAATCAGTTAAACTAAATACTAATCGCCTATTCAGTTTTGCCAAAAGCAAGCAAACGAATCTGAACACTCCTAACTCAATGGAATATAACGGTATCGAGGCAGGTAGTCCAGTTGATATAGCCGAACTATTTTCGGACTATTTTCAATCTGTCTACATCGGTAGATAATCTTAATTATCCCAATATTAATTATCCCTCTTTCAATCAGACCAAATTTCGCACATCAGTGTGTCTTATGATAATGTCATCGGGGTACTAAGATACACCAATGTAAATAAAACATGTGGCTCTGATAATATATCAGGTGTAATCCTCAGGGAATGTGCCACAGAATTAGCAGGTCCACTAACTGTACTTTTTAATATGTCCTTAAACTGTGGAACTTTTCCAACCTGTTTTAAACGTGCAAATGTTATTCCTATATATAAGAAAATGGTGTATGACTCATTGTATAGCCATGTGCGTAACACAATTTCTGCCAGCCAACACAGATTTGTGAGGTGCAGAAGCACAGTATCTAACCTGGCTTGTTACTTGGACTCCATTTCTGAATCTATTGACAGCAAGAAACAAGTTGATTCTGTTTAATTGGACTTAAGTAAAGCCTTTGACTCAGTGTGCCACCCACTGTTAATTCACAATTCATAAGGGTATTCTGGGAAATGCATACAATGGTTGCAACTTTCTCAACCGAAAACAACGTGTGGTACTCGAAGGAAAAGCATCTGACTGGAAGCCCGTGTTGTCCAGTGTACAGGGTTGAAAAAATAAAAATAAACAGATTTGTTTTATTTAAATCGGATTTTTTTTATTTTTTTTTATTTTTTTTAAATCTGATATACATGTACACAATGTCATAAAATATTTGACTATCAGGCTATCTGGTGTCAATACAGCTACACAAGTGTGCGCACATTGTGCTTTTGTATTAGAAAACACACAAAACTTTGTCGATCTCGATGCTTGTAAACAATTATTTGTGTTAAATTCATATAAATCAGTGATTAAAACAATCAGAAGTAAACAAAAAAAAAAATCATAAATCAATGATTTTTTAATTTTTTTGGAGTGATTTAAATCATGATTTAAATCAAACAACCCTGCCGGTGTACCACAAGGTTCACAAACTGGCCCACTTCTGTTTATCTTGTATATTAATGATCTCACTAATCATGTTGATTCATGTGAAATATCACTCTATGCTGATGATTCCAAACTGTTTAGAGAAATTTCGTCGGTGACCGATTGTCAGTTGGTGCAGAAGGATCTGGACAGTCTGTGCCTCTGTTGTGAGACCTGGCACCTCAAAATTAATGTAGACAAATGATGCATGATGACTTTCACTAACAAAAAGAAATACTTATCTTTTGACTACGCCATCTTAACCCAGTCTCTACCCAGGGTCACCGCTGTCAAAGATCTCGGAGTCACATAGAATAGTATTTGGATTTTAAAGATCATATTAGTCGTAATGCCTCTAAAGCTTTTAAGATGTGTGGTTTTATTAAGCATGTTTGCACAACATTTACTGATATACAAGCTTTGCAATCTTTGTATATATCTCAGGTCAGAAGCCAGTTGGAGTATTGCAGTGTTTTTTGGAATCCGTGGCAGCGTACTTTTATTGATAAAATCGAACGAGTTCAAACAAATTCATTAAGTATCTATGTTACAAATCCAAAATACAGTACTCCAGTGAAAATTATCCTGCGCTTTGACATCATTTTAGACAACCGCCCCTTCAACATCGTAGGCAAGTTGCAGATCTGATCTTTCTACATAAGTGTGTGCACTCTCATCTAGATTCGTCCTATCTGGTAGGAACCAGGGGTGGGTTCAATTACATATAATTATATCAATTACAATTACATTTCAATTTTTAGTTCAATTACAATTACACTCATAATTTTTCAATTCAATTACAATTACACTGTTTCAATTTCAATTACAATTACAGTTACATTATGCGGAACCAAATATATTCAGCATTTGTTAATTATATAGTTTTGCACTTTTGCTGAATTTCAATATTTTGTACACAATTGATAAACAAATATAACGGTAATGATTGTAAATTGTTGAAGAATTGTGGCTTGAATTTTGAATTGTACTAAATAAAAAGACAGCCATTAAAACATATTTTTATGATATAAATATATATTTTAAATCTGGTATATAGACATTAATAAATTATATATATATATATATATATATATATATAATATATATATATATATATATGTTGATGTATTTATAAACTCTTTCAAATCAATCTAGGTACTTGTCTTAACAAAGGGTACATGATTTTTGCTATTATAAAGACATTAGACAATGTCCACAAGGCTTCACCTCCTGTAGTTGCATAATCTGTCTTGGAAAGGAAAGCATGCTGTGTGTCTGTGGCTGTAGCAGTGCTAATTATTGTTTGCTGAGAGGGTGGATTAGCACCTGTCCATGGCCCTGTGTACTCTAAGGGTCTCTAACCAGACTGCAAACTGGTACAGTATTAAACAATGGTAGCCCAGACTGTCTCACTTGAGTCAACATACTGAATTGAGAACAACTAGCACAAGCTCTAAGTGGACTTTAACTCAGGGCTTCTGACTTGAAAAGATACTTCCTCTGGAAGACAACTTTGTGTAGCTTCACTGCATTCAATAAGGGAATAGCTCGGACATACACAATGTCATAAAATATTTGACTGTCAGGCTATACACAAGTGTATTTGTTTGTATTAAAAAACATACAAAACTCTGTTGATCTCAATGCTTGTAAACAATTAGTTATGCTAAATTCATATAAATTAGCGATTAAAAAAATCGGAAGTAAAAAAATCATAAATCAATGATTTTTTTTGAGTGATTTAAATCATGATTTAAATCAATGATTTAAATAAAATTATTTAAATCAAACAACCCTGAACCTGTATGAGACTTAAATTATATTTTATTGACAGTTTGTTCAAGTAGTTTGTGATATGAAACGTACTGTAATTGATTGTAATTGAAATAAATTTTCAATTATACAAAATATAACAATTACAATTACAGCACAAATTTGAAACCATAATCAATTACAATTACAATTACACAATTTTCCTGTAATCAATTACAATTACGTAATTGGACCCAGCCCTGGTAGGAACTATCCAATATCATTGTCCTTCGAGATCTCTTCGAAACTACACTACTTTTAGAATTTCCAATAGCAGAATCAACATTAGGAAATACTCAGTTTTAAATAGATGTATGACTACTTTCAACACACTGTATTTAACTGAACCCACTTGTGATATATTTATAGGAGCCAATACCTTCAGATCTGTAATTCATAAACATTTCTATGTATAATGCTAATGTCTTAGTTTGCTATGTTAGTAATGTCGGCATTGTGTGGTTTTATACCATTATTATAACTATTGTTCTTACTGTTTTTTACTATTTATACATATTGTTCTTATATTTTGTTATCAGTCCTGTTACTGGATCTTCGGACCTGTTGGAGCTAAATAAAATACAATACAATACAATCATCTACAATCATCCTACTCAATGATGAAATCGTGATGTCTAAACGAAGTAATTTATTATCAGTCCTGTTACTGGATCTTCGGACCTGTTGGAACTGAATAAAATAAAATACAATACAATACAATCATCTACAATCATTCTACTCGACGATGAAATCGTGATGTCTAAACGAAGTAATTTATTATCAGTCCTGTTACTGGATCTTCGGACCTGTTGGAACTGAATAAAATAAAATACAATACAATCATCTACAATCATTCTACTCGACGATGAAATCGTGATGTCTAAACGAAGTAATGTTCTCGAAGTACGAATAAAAAAGACAACAGATTTTGCTTGCAATTCATACCACACTGTCTTTCTGTAGTTGGACATCACGTTTATAACATGCTCTTGTGTTGAAATGAAAATCTGAGACTTGACTTTACGAAGCTGTGAAAGCACAATCCAGATCAACAGCACAATCAAAGTGCGTTTTTCACACCTAGTCCTAACTCAGACAAACAGATCGACTGAAAACTTCACAAATTAAACTTTAGGCCCTTAAGATTAATCAAAATTCATGTTGAACATCTCTCGTATGTTGGACGTTACGTTACTTCTTGAGAAAATCACAACCTACCTTTGTGAAGTCACACAACTTTCCCTCGCAAGAACCCAAGCCAACAGATACGCCATGGGTGTGTCACGTGACTCTCATGATGTAGGAAAAAAGTAGGAAAGCTTTCTGTTTAAATTGCAATTATTTATTCATGATGATGTTCCACTGCTTTCTTACAACAAAGTTACGGAGGCAGACAAAATTCATTTAAAAAAGCAAACACGCGTTTGGCAATGAAATCGAACATAGCCGCGTGATGTAATGTCGGACCACAACACTCGCTGTACACGTCCGGTGAATCGGAAGACAGGTTCCCCTGTGTTTTTGGTAATAACTTTTTAGCAAAACATTACAAGTAACGCCCAACATTGGGAACTTTCGCGACCAATTACTCAGAAATGAAAAATATGTCCGAGTTGGATTTACACGCATTGTGTAAAAACATGTTTCCTTTGTACTATTCAGTGAAAGAGGTAACGTTTATGTGTTCCCTTTGTGCAACTCAGAGCGCTGAAGGCACCTGCTTTGAGTTTGTCCGTTTTTTATGGTCGATTTTCGCTGCTCAAATCACACTTTCACTTAAAATGTTGTATGAGCTGCTGAACTTGTGTAACTTATATCGTCTCCACTGTATCCTGAAGTAATTATGAACACACTTCAAAAGCCACAAGAAAACAGTGTTTGGAACAGATTTTATTTACAGTCAAACAACATTACCCTTTTTGGCACTGAGTCATACATATATATATATATATATATATATATATATATATATATATATATATATACCACATACACACACGTGTGTGTGTGTGCGTGTGTGCGTGCGTGCGTGCGTGCGTGCGTGCGTGCGTGTGTGTGTATTGCACCCAAAGATAAATATATATGTGTGACTGGGATAACAACAGAATTGTGACAAAAGCATACATGATGTTGCAAAGGCAAACTTTGCCAATTTATTTGGTTTACATATTGAAGGTATTGGTAACATGTAAATTATATGTAGTTTTTTGTGTGAAGTATGACAAAGTCACCTGTTTACATTTCAGAACATCAACAACAACAGTGTCGCAGATGGGGAGATGGTATTGGATATTCCACTGGGCAACAACAGTGTGGAAGAATTGATAGAAAATAACTCCCTGCCACTGCATGACATGACTGAAGAAAGCCATCGGTTGAATAGTTTCTCCAGTTGGCCAAGAAACAGTAACATTCAATCTGAGCTACTCGCCCACAGTGGACTGTTCTACATGGGTTTTGTGCTGTGTGCTTTCTGTCATGTAGTCCTGCGCAACACAGATTCACTGGACCAGGAACTGGTAGAACAGCAGTGTCATCACCCCATGTGTCCCTTCCTGCGTGATCCCCGGGCTGCAGGGAATGTGGCTCTTGGCGAGGAACAGCCGGAGGAGAACGCACTGGTGAGTGGTGGATATGTGTATGTTAGACCTTCACTTTCAGGCTTGTGCAATTAAACTTGTGTGGTCAGGTGACAGTATTCATAGTATTACATGCACACAATGATGTTGTTCTTTTAAAATATGACAACATTTAAGCTGAAATTCAGCACATAAATATATCATAAACATTGGTAAAATCTACAGGTAACTTTTCACAATTAGGTAAGGGATTTGTGCCATCCACAAACAGTTGAGGCTTTATTCAAAGAAACTTGTTGGCTTCTTTGTCTAACTACTACCTGGTATTTAGTACTGAGAAAGCTTGTAGCTATGGCTTTCAGGAAGCTGTGAGTCAGACACCACTATATCCCAAGACCTCTGGCTGCAACTGTACAATGTGTTTATAGTCTCTGTGCTCATATACAACAGGGGCACGTGGGGACTAATGCCAATGGAATGGGCCAGGTTTGATGCATTCTGCCATTGTTAGCCGAGATAGGTCATCAGTATCAAATACCTCCAGTGAATCTCGAACGACGCCCTCCGCCGAAAATGTGCGTGTAACCCACTGAGCTTGTCTGCCATCAAGGTTCGGTGGAGTCTATTTGGACAAATATTTCACACCCGCTGACGTTGCTGGCTGGCGAGGGCGATCACGAACAACACTTTCAACTGCCCTCAACAAAGGAAGTCGGCAAGCATCTTCGAAACCAGCGAGATCTAGACTGGCAGAGATCGCATGACCGAAGTCAATGGAAGAACATAAGCCAGGACATCCTGAAAGCGGCACAAATGAAACTGTTCCCACTGTTGCAGTGAGGCAGTGATGCGAAAGTGCGATCACACATATATGATCGTTTTATTAAATATTTGAATTATTTATATGGATGGTTGGGGGGGCATTTTTCAGAATAATATGGAACTCTGCAAAATGGTGAAATTTCTTTCACTCTACCGGTAGTTATAATAAACAATTAATAATGCATATAACACGCTACATAGTCCAACACTTTCAGAAACGTTTTTATTTTTACAGCCAAGCACCGATGGTACAACACCTGCAGCTGCTTCTCTGGAACAGTCAGACACTGGTAAATATCTCATGTATACAGGTATATGTCCCCAAAATTATACAGTTAGGGTAGCGTGGCGGAAGAAGCCCCTCGTATTTCCACCATTATATGCCCTTGCTGTCTGTCTCTGGTGGATGAATGCAGTGCTGCTATCTAGTGCATATTCTGCCCAAAAAACATATGCAGAAAAATAGACATGAACAAAATCTGCATTTTAAGTTTTCCTGCAGGGATGATGTAAACATTGTACATTTGCAATGTTATACTGAAAGACAACTTAGATCATGCTTAACATCATGCAACTGTTTTTATTTTCATCATTAATGTATACAGTTCCATTTATTGTTATAACAGTATATACTAATTATTATTAACGCAGGAATTAAGAGATGTCTACATCGTACCTACTGGGGCAAGACGCCTCTTAGAGTGCGGGACAATTTATAGTCGTGACTAGGAAGTGCAAAATTTTTTTACTTTGATAAAAGCTACGTGTTTTCAGTGCTATGATATATATATATATATATATATATATATATATATATATATATATATATATATATATATATATATATATATATATATATATATGGTACACATTGTATAAGTTAATTAATAAGTTTGTAAACCTCGGTTATCAACGTTCCGCACCACGTCAGCACCAGCAGTGAGCATAGACGTGTGCCACAAGTCCTTCCTAAACTGTAGACTTTGGGAGGTGTGTGTACAGTGTGAGTTGTTCAATGCCTGCACGCCAGGAATGCGTTGCTTTATCCACCATAACAGCAAGCGCTTTATAAATTTTGGGACTGATAATAATAAATAAAAGTTTATCAATTAACTGGATAGTTTTGACAAATTTTGTTTCATTTAAGCAGATGTAGCAGCGAACGGAGTTGTTTTCTATGTGCACCTGCCTGGAAGCGTTATTTGAAAGATTTACAAATCTAAACTAAGCTAAGCAGAAGAAGAAGCTCACAGAACAACTATAAAATGATTTGATTAGTTCGTCTTAACTCCGATTGGAGACACCTCTAGCACAGCACAAACGATGTTGTACATAAAAAAATTTAAGTCAACAACAAAATGTTTATTGTATCCTATAGAAATGTGTATTTCTTGCAAAATAACCTTAATATTGCATGTAAGCCAGTTATGTAGCAAGAAAATAAGAATGAATAGTACAAGGGTCAAGTGGTAGGGGAGACCGGGGTTAGTTGTAACAAAAACAAAATATTTCAAGATTGCGGTTCAAATTGTTACCCGATTGAAATGGTTTTAATGTCAACGAAACTGCAAATATCTCCCGCAGATAGCATATGCATACATAACTGCCTAATGCAATACATATTTGGCAGTGGTATGTTTTATGAAGTCTCCTAGTGTTACAATTTACCCTGATGCGGGGCAAGTTGCAACAGCCAGCAGGGCAAGTTGTAACCCGTGTGTTTTTACAATTGCAGCAAAATGTGACATACTAGTAATTACGTAGAAGCTTAGAAATAGTCACAGACATTCTGCGGAATGACCATAACTATTTCTATGTATTATATACATGTGAGTGCTTAAGAAAAAAGAAATAATTTTGACACCCCCCAAAAAAATATCTAAAAGATCAGTTTCAACTTTTACATAGGCATAGACTAAGACAATGGAAACATAAATAACATGAATACTGGGCTCAAAGCAATAAAGATAAGTCTTCTATTTATTATGACACTGACACTAATGAAAACACCACAAAGAACTGTGTTTTTTAACAGTTTTCAATGTTTCGAAATTTGATCAAAATATAAATGTCCAGTAAATGTAAAGTATTACACATGATAGCAAAGTTAACATGTCAGTAACACATAGAACATGTTTACACACATCCATAGAGGACTGTGTTAAAATTGTGAGCCATGGAATTTTTTCCGATTGTTGCAATGTTAAAAAGCCACTGATTACCCTACCATAGCCCTACCATATTATGTGTCAAGTATATTGATGACAAGTGTATAATACTAGCTAACTGTGTGTTGTAGCTGCGACATCACAGAACACCATGGTGACCTGTAAAGTGTGTCTGGATGCTGAAATGAACTATGTCTTCCTGCCATGTGGCCATCTTGCCTGCTGCAGCAACTGCGGCTCGGCTCTCTCCATTTGCCCCATCTGTCGATCAGAGAAGACGGGTTACGTCGATGTGTTCTTGGCATAGGTGACAAATCACCCGCCTTGGCGGATGCTCAACCTAGAACTGTCAGAGACTGTTTTATATTAACATATCTACAAAAAATGCACCAGACTAACCTGATACAATGTGTAGGCCACTATGAACACATCCTTGTGTGTGTGTGTGTGTGTGTGTGTGTGTGTGTGTGTGTGTGTGTGTGTGTGTGTGTGTGTGTGTGTGTGTGTGTGTGTGTGTGTGTGTGTGTGTGTGTGTGTGTGTGTGTGTGTGTGTGTGTGTGTGTGTGTGTGTGTGTGTGTGTGTGTGTGTGTGTGTGTGTGTGTGTGTGTGTGTGTGTGTGTGTGTGTGTGTGTGTGTGTGTGTGTGTGTGTGTGTGTGTGTGTGTGTGTGTGTGTGTGTGTGTGTGTGTGTGTGTGTGTGTGTGTGTGTGTGTGTGTGTGTGTGTGTGTGTGTGTGTGTGTGTGTGTGTGTGTGTGTGTGTGTGTGTGTGTGTGTGTGTGTGTGTGTGTGTGTGTGTGTGTGTGTGTGTGTGTGTGTGTGTGTGTGTGTGTGTGTGTGTGTGTGTGTGTGTGTGTGTGTGTGTGTGTGTGTGTGTGTGTGTGTGTGTGTGTGTGTGTGTGTGTGTGTGTGTGTGTGTGTGTGTGTGTAGGCCACTATGAGCACATCCTTGGGTGTGTGTAGGCCACTATGAACACATCCTTGGGTGTATGCAGGTAGCACATTGCAACATCAGAAATTCGGCAGGAGAGTACATTAACTTGACCATGTCGAATTGTGTGTGCGTGCGTGCGTGCGTGCGTGCGTGCGTGCGTGCGTGCGTGCGTGCGTGCGTGCGTGTAGTGGACATCCCCAAGCACTTGCAGTAGTTTGTTCTGAAAACTGTGCACGACGATAACGTGGCACGTTTGGGCATTGAGAGGACCTGTGTCGTTGCCTTGTATACTGGCCACGCCATGCAGAGTGTAAATGTGGAACGGCACGTCAAGAAGTGCGAGAGATTCTGACAAAGATGCCCCAGCGATTTAACCTCACCTTTCACGTCTGCTGGGTACCGTGGGAGTGGAGAACACGCCATCTCATATCAGAAACATTGTTCGCTAATAATTCAAGACAGCACGTGGCAGGATACACACTCCACTACCTCGTGCATGGCAGGAACTGGAGACAGCCGATTGAAATTTTGCTTGCCAGTGCAAGTGACCAGTGACTGAGTGTGTGGCAATTCATTAAGATGCAACAGTCTGCGACAATATTTGAACGAAACAATTTTGGGAAACGGAAGTTTGAAAAATCAGATATTATTGAACGATAATCTTTAGGGGGAAAGACAATTAATTATTCAAAAGACCATTGTATGATTGTTGCCACTACATGGAAGAAATACATTGTGCTGCAGTCATTTTGTAGAAATGAAGAACACATTTCCTAAATTTCTTAGTAGATCTGATAGCACCAACAGAAAACTCCCATCGTGAAGTGTTTTCCCCCAGGGTTTCTCATTATACATGTGTCTGCTACAGTTGTAATACTGTCAACTATTCATTGTTGGTATTGTCTTCCTCACGTGTAGTTAATGGCAGCCAGGTGTCTTTTGGGAGATTGTAGCTGAAAAAGAAATATTTCAAGCAAAACATTACAGCTATATAAGTGTGTATGTTTGAGAGTGTATACTAAATTTGAGATAATTACGATATATTACCATGTGTTGATTAGATTCACGTAGTTAATTGTGACAGTTGACATAATATGTCAAATTACAATAAGTGCTTGTATATCACTAGTGTCTGTTAATTTATAGGTAGTACTTGTAGTGCACTGTTAACATAACGTACACACTTGTAGTGCACTGTTTACATAACGTACACACTTGTAGTGCACTGTTTACATAACGTACACACTTGTAGTGCACTGTTAACATAATGTACACATATTCTGAAGAGATAAAAAAAAATACAAAGTGTTTATTAAAAAAAGAAAGCATTATTAGTGCATAATAGTAATGGTAATACTGTTATACACGTTGCTGTATTTTCTAATAAACATTACCGTACTACATTGTATTCCTTGTCAAGTTTCTACTAAGTAAGAATCAAGTTTTTCATATAGGAAATTGGAAAACAAACTTTATTTATCTTATTGGGAAAGAGAGCAATGATGTATCATGCGCATTGTCCCCTTGCATCCGTTTTTTAAATAACATCCACATTTTGTTGTGAACTATTTCCCGTATTCCCATATGTTGTGAATGAGACTGGCTTCTGCTGGGATGTTATGTAAGAAACAAACACTTGTTCGGTTCTCGTATTGGTAGTGGTGGCGGCAAAAGTGATCGCTACATCCACATTTTGCTGTGAACCATTTGTCATATTCCCATATGTTGTGAACGAGACTGGCTTCTGCTGGGATGTTATGTAAGAAACAAAAAGTGATCGCTACATCTACGTTTTTGTTGGCTCCCATTCTAGACGAGAATTTATCGTATGACGAACTTTTACACTTGCACTGCAGCCATCGCGTTTTATAAAGATGTAGTGCACTAGTGCGTCTTATAAAGATGTAGTGCACTAGTGCGTCTTCATTTTATAGCAGTTTATAATCGATTTACCGTCGTGCGAAGTGAGCTTTTATTCACGCATCTTCATTTACCGGCAAGTGCACCAACTATCGCCCATGTAAACAACGCTTACTAACGATGACGACGGTGTAAGCGAACCGTCCCAATCTTCACCGTCTTGGTGTGGTCATAAATAAAACACTGAAGCGCAGTTAATGACAGCTAGGTACAGCTGCAATCTCTTTTGGGAGATTGTAGCTGTAAAAGAAATATTTTAAGCAAAACATTACGACTAATTTATAGGTAGCACTTGTAGTGCACTATTAAGATAACGTACACATCTCAGGTTCGATTACAGTGTAAGAGTTCATTCGAGGTTAGATTGTACCTATTTGTGTGACATGATTGTGGAACTATCTGTTTTCGTTTTAATGTAGATAAAATATGACACACTGCTTTTTTCTAATAAAGACTACCGTGCTACATTGTATTCCTTTTTCTAATAAAGATTACCGTGCTACATTGTATTCCTTTTCAAGTTTCTGCTGAATAAATCTCTAACAGAATCTTGTTTTTCTTATAGCAAAATGGAAAAGAATATGTAACTTTTTATTTATCTTTTTGGAAAAGAAAGCAATGATGTATTATGCGTATTGTCCCCTTGCATCCGTTTTTTAAATAACTTCCAAATTTTATTGTCAGCCATTTCTCGTATTGCCATATGTTGTGAATGTGACTGGCTTCAGCTGGGATAATATGTATGAAACAAACACTTGTTTAGTATAATCTTGGAAAGTTGTAGCTGTCTTGGAATATAAACTATTAGGGCATAGCTAGATATAAATTCATGTCGAAACACAAATCTAAGAGGGGGTCTGGGTGTCCATTTTTTAACTAATCATTTGCAATCTGGTGCATTTTGACGTCAAAATAAAACAAAAAAGAACAATTTCCAAAAAAAATGCCCCTCAAGCCAAGGAGAAAAACATGGCCACTCTATTTGACCGTCCCTGGTAAAGGTGGATATGAACCTTCAGTATATTATATGTGTATTACAAAAACTTGGTTTTAATGTGCTAGGAGTTTGCAGATTAGGATTGTTTACATGCTTCAGTGACCTATTCGCTATGTAATAGCATAATTAATTATAACAGATTAGGATTGTTTACATGCTTCAATGACCTATTCGCTACGTAATAGCATAATTAATTATAATAGGTTAGGATTGTTTACATGCTTCAATGACCTATTCGCTACATAATAGCATAATTAATTATAACAGATTAGGATTGTTTACATGCTTCAATGACCTATTCGATATGTAATAACATAATTAACAGTTAGTGAAGCGTTATTGCAATACATGTACATGAACTACAACAGCATTCAAAATCATTATAACACTTGTACTATGATGATCGTATGTACTAAGAGTCAACTAAGATATATGTAGTAATGGACACACGCAACAATAGCAGCCATTTAATTATAAGCCAAGAAGACTTGTTGGCAATGATAATACTTCTGTAATAAGTGTTTAGAGTATATCATATCTACAGAAAGAGTTCAGTTACTACCTTCCCTTTCATTGGGGCAGAATGTTAGCGCTATAGGCATATGTATTTCCAATTTGTAGCTGACGAAGATCACCAGGCATGTCCTATTGAAGCACCTCTGGTGTCAGATTCACCCGCTGTCGTGCTGCTGTCATTTATATATATATATATATATATATATATATATATATATATATCTTCGTCAGCTACAAATTGGAAGGCAAGATGGGAGATGGTGAATGTTCCTGAGAGACCCAACACACCCGATAACATGATGCAGGAAATCATTCATATATATATATATATATATATATATATATATATATATATGTATATATATATATATATATATATATATATATATATATATATATATATATATATGTATATATATATATGTATATAATATATATATATATATATTTCCTGCCAATTTTTTTCAAAGGTTCTTTTTAGATTTTCTAATTTCAGTTATAGCTAGGTTAAGTGCCTCTTTGTAGTTTGTGTGGTCTTCTACATTTCTAGTGTGTTTATAGCCCCCCCCACAACATATGTTTGTGAGCAATTTTTTAATAGCCTCTTTTGACAGGTGTTTCTTCCCGGACCTTCTCCTTTGTTTTTTAATAGACCAAATTTCTTAGTAATGCCCCCAATCTCATCTTTTAAACAGGTCCAGCATTCTGTTGCTGTCTTGTTCTTCAGCAAATTATTCCAATCTATATTTGCTAGATATGTTCTTGTCTCTTTACATTTGCCTCTGTAATGTAAGAGTTAATTCGAGGTTAGATTGTACCTGTTTGTGGTGGTTGTCATCTAATTTAAATAATTTTGATGAAGCCCATCACTTCCCACAAATTTTAGCCACATGTCTACGAAGCCTACTCCCTCCTCCATACATACCTTCTGTACTTGTGTGTTGATCGCCTCCTCCTACAGTTCCTATACTCCTCACCCCTGCCTCCCATTACTGGTAATATCCCCGACAACACAATCTGTCAAATTCGTGTCTCTTCAAGTGTCTTGACCAACCTCCTGCACTTACAAACAATGGCCGACGTTCCCTCTTTCTCGACATTGTCTGTTCCTACATGCATAACAGCCCACCCTGTGTCACCACCCATGACCTGTCCTGCCTTTCTGCTACATCCTCTATTATGACCAATGAAACCCAAAGGTTCATGTACATTAACATTGTCAACTAATCACTTTTACAAAACAACGTTAAATCCAACACATTCCCACCTCTGGTCGGTTCAAAAATAGTTTAAGTGAGGAAACAATCCTGTGTTAGAAGTAGAAACTGGTGGTCATCACCCCCAGTACTCTCTAATGACTTCCATTGTATAGTTGTATATGACCATGGTTAAAATCACATATTATAACACATTCCTCCTTACAGCGTTTTGTAGTTTTATATCTTCCTCTTGTCTTTTGTACTTAGTCCTATTTCTTTGAGGTAACATTCCGCAGCAAACCTCACGTATCTCTCTACCTCCCTCCCTCCCTCCCTACCTCCCTCCCACCCTCCCTCCCTCCCTCCCTCCCTCCCTCCCTCCCCTCCCTCCCTCCCTCCCTCCCTCCCTCCCTCCCTCCCTCCCTCCCTCCCTCCTTCCCTCGCTCCCGCCCTCCCTCCCCTCCCTCCCTCCCTCCCTCCCTACCCTCCCTCCATCGTCCTGTATTACTTCGAACGTAGCTGCTTCAAGTTATTTTCTATTCGCATGTTTATGTTTCTAAGAAGCTGTACACATTTAATGTTGTGCTACGAGTCTCATTATCACTGCAGGATGAATACACACCATGTCACCCACATTCCGTGACCATATAGCTACTAACGCTGTAAAGCGACTGTGAACTACTTAACTAATGTAACTCCCACTAGCAAAAAATCACAGATAATCTGAAATGTCCATATTACATATTCAATCGATATATATATATATATATAGCATGCGTGTTTCTGACCGCCTGACGTGTATATTTATGTGCTTCCAGTGGCAGGCCTAGAACGCTGGCGATACAGTCACTACTGGTTCATCGTATGTTCTGTGGGTTGACCATGTCGTTTAAGTAAAGCTTAGATTATTATGTGATAACATTGTTTGATTGGGTGAAGCGCACTGGCAGCTTCTTTTCAATGACGTCCTTGTGAAGTGTAAGGATATGTCACATACACGGAGGTTGTTTGTCACACACGTTGACGTTTTGCCGAAAACATCTGTACTTCTAGAAGTAAGAGTTTGGTTACTTTTAAACAATATAATATTATAACATTAAAATTGAACAGTCAAGCTTTAGAGCAAACTGCTAGTTTACAGTCACCTTTGACTGCTTCACGATGCACTAACGCCGAACTCTCTTCAAGGACAGTTTTGTGTCATCTGCACACGTTTCAGATGTTGCTCTGTCTCGTTCAGGTGGTCATGGACATATAAGACGAGGAATACTGAGGAACACGATTTTAACAATAAGATTGTCATCGAAAGCAAGACACCAGACGACAAGTGGACGAGGAAGTAATTTTTTTTATTGAGAGTCCAACGATGATTCGTTTATGTGTGATCCGCCTTCCTGATATATTTGTGTCAATTTTTCAATCATTCGTTGATTGTCGTCTGTGAGACTGAATACTTTCTGATATATAATCTACTACACTGTTCCTTCACTGCGATGATGCGAATAGTATACATTTATTTTACATGATTCTATGTTTACACTACAGTCGTGGTAATGTTTACACTACAGTCGTGGTAATGTTTACACTACCGTCGTTGTAATATGCCTTATCTTAGTTAAAAGGCTGTTCTATACCAATTGTTGAGCCAGGCTAGGCGGTAGTCGTAGCAATGTGCACTATCTTATGTAACAGGCTAGGCGGTAATGATTACTGAAGTGTATCACCAATTCCTGACTGGTAGACTACACATACGCTGGTCATTGGTGTAAGAGTGGTCGGTCGATTGTAGCTCGCGAGGAGGCGGCTGCAATAGTTAAGAGACGACCAGTGGTAACTTGCGAGAAGGCAACTATACTGCAATTTGTAAAACACGGTTGTAGTCCGCGAGAAGGCGGCTATACTACAATTGTATGTCAGTAGAAAGCTGCATTAGCCTTATGGGCCACTTGCCCCGAATAGGATTTAACAAGATTTAACAAGATTGCCATCTCGAACAACAAGTTCGAGATGGCAAGTGGACAAGGAAGCCATTGGCTTATCGAGAGTCCAACAATTTTCTCATCTATGTGTAGCCCGCCCTTATCAGATATCTGTCAATTCTATTTTTAAACATATTCACATTACTAGCATTAACACAATCATTTGGCAGTTTGTTCCATTCATTTATCACCCTCTGTGAGAAAGAGTACTTTCTCATGTCCAACCTACACTGCTCCTTAACTAATGCTGCTTTGTGTCCTCTGGTTCTACTGCCTTCTTTAAGTTTGAAGAACATATTCCTATCAACATCCTCATAACCGTTCACTATTTTAAACACTTCTATTTGGTCTCCTCTTAGTCTCCTGGTCTCTAGTGTTGTCAAACCACATTGTAATAAGCGACTTTCGTAACTAAGGTCTCTTAATTCTGGAATCATCTTAGTTGCTCTTCGTTGTATTCTTTCTAGCTTATCTATGTCTTTTTTACGATATGGCCTCCATGCTTGAATACAATATTCCAAATGTGGTCTAACTATTGCTTTGTACAGGGGTACAATTAGATGTTTCTCCTTATACGTGATAGTTCTCCTAATTAGCCCTAGAATTTGATTTCCTTTCGAAGCAGCAATCCCACATTGCTCTGAAACTTTCATGTCAGCATTAAATGTTACTCCTAAATCCTTTTCTTGTGTGGTTCTACCTAGTACAGCATCCCCCATTTTATATTCCTCGTCCATATTTCCATGTCCTATGTGTATACATTTACACTTCCCAAAATTGAATAACATTTGCCATTTTTCTGACCATTTAACTAATTTTTCTAGATCATCCTGTAAACTTTGTTTATCTGTATCATTAGTAACCTTTCTGAATACTTTTGTGTCATCTGCAAATTTGAGTACTTTGCTAGATATGTCATCCTCCAAATCATTTATATATATTAAAAACAGTATAGGGCCTAACACTGATCCCTGTGGTACCCCACTCAAAACAGATTTCCAGTTTGAAATCTTACCATCTACTATTACTCTCTGTCTTCTGTGTGTAAGCCACTTTTCTATCCAGTTGATTACATCATTGCCTATACCATGGGCTTTTAGTTTAAGTAACAATCTTTGATGTGGCACTTTATCGAAAGCTTTCTGAAAATCTAAGTAGTCAACATCCACTGGTGACCCGTCATCTACCCACTTTGTAATTTCTTCTAAAAAACATAAGAGATTGGTTAGACATGACCTTGCTTTTAGGAATCCATGTTGAGATGTATTTATTAATTTATGTTTTATGAGGAATTCCACCATGTGGTCTCTAATTAATGTTTCGAGTAATTTACATACAACTGATGTTAAACTCACTGGTCTGTAATTTTCTGGCTTCTTCCTCGATCCCTTCTTAAATAGCGGCATAATGTTTGCTTCTTTCCATTCTGAAGGAACTATTCCTTCTTCTAGTGACAAGTTAAATAAGTTTGCAAGTGGTGTACTAATTTGATCAACAATTTCCTTTAGCAGTTTTGGTTGTATCCCATCAACTCCAGGTGATTTATTATCTTTCATCTTCTTAATTTTCTTTGCTATCATTTCAAGAGTTACAAATAACTGCCCTAAATGTTCTGATTTATTGCCCTCAAATTTAGTCAATGGAACTGGAAGTGAGCTGATATCTTCTGAGCTAAAAACTGAGCTAAAATACTCATTCAGGACCTCTGCCATTTGGATCCCATCTGAAATTATGTTTTCACTGTTGTTTTCCAGTGGTCCGACCTTATCTCGAACTTTCTGTTTACTCCTTACATAAGCATAGAAACTCTTGCTGTCATTTTTTATATTACCTGCCAATTTTTTTTCAAAGGTTCTTTTAGATTTTCTAATTTCAGTTGTAGCTATGTTAAGTGCCTCTTTATAGTTTGTGTAGTCTTCTACATTTCCAGTGTGTTTATAGACCTTCCACAGCATCTGTTTGTGAGCAATTTTTCTAATAGCTTCTTTTGACAGGTGTTTTTTCCTGGATCTTTTCCCTTGTTTTCTTAATGGAATAAATTTCTCAATAATGCCCTCAATCTCATATTTTAAACAAGTCCAGCATTCTGTTGCTGTCTTGTTCTTCAGCAAGTTATTCCAATCTATATTTGCTAGATATGTTCTCATCACTTTATATTTGCCTTTGTTGAAGTTCCTCCTCCATTGTTTTTTATATGTATTCCCTGTTTTTACTTTTATATTAAAATGGATTTGGTTATGGTCACTTGAACCCAAAGGTTCGTGTACTTTAACATTGTCAACTAATTCATTTTGAGAAGACAAAATTAAATCTAACACATTCCCACCTCTGGTTGGTTCCAAGACATGTTGAGTAAGGAAACAATCCTGTGTTAGAAGTAGAAACTGATGGTCGTCACCTCCAGCACTCTCTAATGATTCCCATTGTATATGGCCATGGTTAAAATCACCCATTATAACACATTCTCCCTTGCTCACCTCCCTTATCGCCTTTTGTAATTTTACATCTTCCTCTTGTCCTATGTTAGGACTACGATAAACTACTCCTATTGTTAATGTTGAGTTCCTGGTAACTATGTTACACCAAATTGCTTCCACACTATCTGCTTTACTTTTCAGTGTAATTTCATATGCTTGGATAGATTCTTTAATATACAAAATTACTCCACCTCCCCTTCTTTCTCGTCTATCCTTCCTAAACATTACATAGCCTGTCAGTGCTAACTCAGCATCTACTATATCTTCATTTGCCCATGATTCTGTGATGCCTATTACATGAGGATCAATATCTGCTACCATAATGTCTAACTCACTTTATTTATTTACTATGCTCCTGGCATTTAAGCATACACATTTAAGTTCATTGTCTGAAATTATTGGTGAACATTTCTTTGGATGTGTATTTGTAGTAGTACTCCTTTGAGTTTTCTCTGTCAGTTCCCCCTGCGCATCTAGTTTAAATAATCTATGGTACCTGTGCCCTCGTCGACAACTCTGACAAACTCACACGCAAGAACTGCAGCGCCCTTCCCTGTCAGATGAAGTCCATCTCTCATGAAAAAGTCACCTCTTCCCACAAAGTTTAACCACATGTCTACGAAGCCTACTCCCTCCTCCATACATACCTTCTGTACCTGTGTGTTGATCGCCATCCTTCTACAGTTCCTATATTCCTCACCCCTGCCTCCCATTATTGGTAATATCCCCGACAATACGATCTGCCCAACTCGTGCCTCTTTAAGTGTCTTGATCAACCTCCTGTACTTACCAATGATGGCTGACGTTCCCTCCTTATCTGCATTATTCGTTCCCACATGCACGAGAACAGCACCTCCCGTGCCACCACCCATGACCTGTCCTGCCTTCTTTGCTATATCCTCTACTTTTGTCCCTGGTAGGCATACTGTTATGTCATCTCCTCTATTTACAATTTTATCCACTTTCCTAATGATGGAATCCCCCATAAATACCCGGGCTTTCCTCGCTTTCCCCTGTGATACTACATCAGCAAAGCTCCTTTCCTGTTGCACACTACTAGTATGCCCCCTTTCTCTCATATCATCAACCTTTACTGTCTTACCACCTGGCAATCCCTCTCCACTCACCCGCTTACCTCTCTTTTGTTGCATTCTCTGCCTTCTGTCATCTTTCTTCTTCTTACCAGCTTTCTCCCTCACATTGCCACTGCTCTCCTTGCTCTCCTCGGTCTCACCACCTCTGCTCTCCTCGGTCTCACCACCTCTGCTCTCCTCGGTCTCACCACCTCTGCTCTCATCATTCTCACCACCTCTGCTCACTTCTGTCTCACCCTGCCCTGTCATCATCAAAATCATACGCCTTAGCTCAATCACCTGCTCCTGCAGATATTTCACTGTAGTACACCCCCTACACACGAAATGGAAATCATCCGCCTGCACCTCCGCCCACGAATTTACACACCCGGATAGGTGAGGTGAGAGAGGTGTCAGGTGAGAAAGCTGCGTGAAGCTAATCAAGTTAGGAGACAATCTCGGTTGGAAGTGTGCAAGGAAGCAGATATAACAAATGGTGTGACATAGCACGTTTTGAACATTGCCAGAAGGGACTGGCGTAAGTATTATCTAATACGTTATTGGGAGATAACGTGTTTATATGGTTTTACATATTTGTATGTCCTATATGTTAATACATGTTAGGAAGTTGAAGAGTCGTCTACTGTAATTATGGTTATTAGATTTGACCTAGAGTTAAGCCATTGTTGGTATGAAGCCTGTCGGGTGATACGCCCTGTAATCGTTGTTTGTGTAAGTTAAGTCATAAACTGATATAATTATCATTGCGTTGTTATTCATTGAATTGAATTGAAAACCTTTATTGTTCATTAAATGTATCACATAAAATGTAAATTGTCCTTTGGGCTCACACTGGTAAGGTATAAACAATAAGACAAATTATTAATATATGAGACAAGTAAAACATGTTTGTGAGTTCTGTACATCATTGTTATCCCATCAATTCAATTTCAGCACACGCATGTACACACACAATTGTTCATTTAATCAGCTGATCCATGACTTCCTTGGACATTATATACAACAGCAGGTTCAGGCACTAGAATTCAATATGCTTATGGCTGACGGAAAAAAATATCTCTTGTAACAGTTTTTGCGTTCCAGGGGCATTCTGAGTCGTCGACCAGACGGGAGAGTTTCAAAAGCAGAATTGAGTGGATGAGTGGAATCATGGTGAATTTGAACAGCTTTCCTTCTCAAAGCCTGCTGATAAAGATTACACAGCAGCAGTTGATTGATACCACCATTTTGCCCGCCTGGTTGACCACCCGAGCCAGCCTTGCTTTGTTCTTGACAGACAAATTGTCATACCATGACACTGGGTTAAAAGAAAGTACACTTTCAATTAAAGACCTGTACATCAACTGCAGAACCTCTGTGCTGACATTGAAGCTCCTAAATTTCCGGAGCAAAAACAGACGTTGTTGTGCCTTTTTGTAAATGTGGTCTACATTGTCAGTGAAGGTAACGTTTCAATCAATAACAGTATCAAGATACTTGAACGTGGATACTGTTTCCACATTCTGCCCATTGATCATCAGTGGTTGAGAAAGAGGATGCGATGCACCCTTGACTCGTCATGTGTATATATTAATAGTATTTCTGTCAGCGTAACAGTAGGGACAAATCGTATCATACAGAAACAGTTCGGGCCGAATTGTCGGGAGACGTACACAACGGAACGTCGAACTGGGTCGTTGGGCGAACGCGTCGAGGACGTTCTGACCTGCGTAAAGCACGTTTTCCTTTGGTGAGTTCGTTAGTGTGCAATTGAGTCGTCGGTCTTACTGTGATAGTCCGTGAGACGAGAGGCGCATGAACGTCAGTGATAGAGATCCATCTGCGCCCAACCAAGTTTCTGTAATGACGAAGACATCAAGTGAGCACTCGTCGACGCAATCACGAGCAACGTCTTGTTGCGTAAGGACCTTGCATTCATCAAGGTGAACTTCCCATGTAGATCAGGAGTACTTCGCTGATAGAAGGCGGACCTCGCACGTAGACCAGACAGAGGGTTACGGCTCAGAGAATTCAACGTTAACTGTACTTCAGGACGCGGACGAAAGATGATAGGCATTGGTCCAAATGATATCGGTATTGTCTTCCTTGTCCTTCCTTTGTGTAAGATGAGCGCACTCCGACGACGATGTAACCAACGGCACATATGTGATAGTTGCAAAGTTAACAGTTTGAAATATGTCAATAGAAGAACGAATGCGATTGAAGACACCCGATGATGGAAGTTTCTATCAAATGTTATCACAGTTGAAATTGGTCGAAACTGGTTTAATCCATCAGTTGTTCCTCTGCGCCTTTTCGCTGTAGCACATATGTTTTGTTATCTTAGAGTGAGTAGTGTCCTTAATGGTAAATCTGGTTGATTCCTCATAACATTGCTCCCGATTGCCAGTAGTTCAGCGCAGGGAACATATTTGCAGAGTTAGTCATGCATGAAAATTAAGCAACTGCTCCACTGACGTGTCTGACGCAACAAAGTAGACCTGGTTGCACACTTTGATAACTGCAGTACAATTGATCAGTTGGGACACACCTTGTAGGTCCACTCGTTCCTGGTCAATGGGGACTAGCTTCGGCATCTAGTTGTTGGTGTCACGCTTCAATGCCTTTTTGGTGGTTGTCAATCATTGTTACGGTTGAATAACTATTTAATGATACACTATAATAAATGCATACAATATGCGGTAGATCACTAAACTGTATATTATGAATAAATTATTTCCTTTAATGAGTTTTTACATACTTTAATTCATATTTTTCTTTTACTTTTTTCTTCGTAATGTAATTTGACCTGCTTTTCCTGGCTGTGTGATTTTCTTTGTGCATTGTGTAAATCACTGCGTGCATAATAACTATTGCATTTGTACTTTCGCCCTTTCAATTAAGTGAGTGGGTGCATATATTGTATGGACAATTCATTTGAAAATGAAGCATCAAATTGAAAGTAGTTGTCTACATACAACTATGCCAAGAATGTTCGGACACAGCCCTGTACGGCAGCTCGACAGACAGGACAAGTGGAGAAAGCAACGGCGCAGTTCGCGCAGCAGACAAGATGGCGGCACGGCAGGAAGAGGATGTTCGTTTCGGCATCCAGGCACACCTTACACGTCAATGTGGCGGTCTGTGACGAGGCAACTGCAACAGTCAAGCAATCTGGCTTCTTAATTCAGTCTTAATAAATAGCTTTTTATTCATTTGGATATTAATGTTCTGCAACACAGGTTTCAAACAAAGATGGTTATTCCCAAAATTATATTCGTAACTAAGTTAAAGACGATGAATGTAACTAGATTGCAAGAATGTTTTACAGTTTGTCATGTCAAAACGTTTAGGTCTATTTCTTGCAGCTTCACACGGATTGTGTATTATAATGTCCAATGGACTAATTATAATGTCCAATGGACTAATTATAATGTCCAATGGACTAATTATAATGTCCAATGGAATAATTGGACTTGTTCTTTCACCCAACATAACATTTGTAACGTGACTTGTTTTCATTGTATAAAAAAATATTACTTGCTGTTTTAGACTAATAAGTAGAATGTAATTTTCACACCTCTATATATAGGCCACAATAGCTAAGTTCAAGAAGCATTTGCAACCCCTTTTGCTGAGCGAGCATGCATTAATTTACTGTAACACAATGTTCTAATCAAATTGCAATTAATCCTAGAAAGGCATTAGTACCGACGACAGTAATATAGCTAGATTGCGAGGTGACATCCAATCTGTCAGGGCAAAACTTTTACTTCTTTTTATTGTACAAACAGGGATCACTGGCTTGTATTAAGCAATAAGAATATGCACACGTGTCGTATTTACCAGTGTGTTGTTGCTCCATATCTGCAGCTGCTGCAATCTTTATACTCGTCGCATTCTGCAAGGTCAAACAGCGGTGATAAATACTTACAATACTTCGACATGTTAACAATAAACATAGAAACTTGACTTTAAATATACTTCTTCGGGGGCGAATTTTAACAACAACAAACTGCAAAGCAAGTCTGCTCTCTGAGGGGAGGGGGAGGGAGAGGGAGAGGGAGGAAAGAGAGAGCATACCTGCTTATATATATATAATATAAGCAAGTATATATATATATATATTGTCATGTTGCATTTCCGTAAACTTAATATCATTCTCTTTAATTGCGTCTTTGGACGAAATGCAAGTGTTCTGTTCGGGCATGTGCACTCAATGGTGTGCTGTTGATAACATACGGAAATAGTAGTGTAAAGGTGAAACATTGTTTTTATATTGCTACTGACACGACACGAAGTCAATGAGGAGCTCACCTCACGTTCCGACTGAGGGTCAGGTGCGCTGTGATTCACAAATTCAGTATTTAGCCTCACAAAACCACAGTCGGGATACAACTGACGATGCTTGGCCATTGGGTCGTCGTTTGGCTGCCACACTTCACTGGGGACACCTGGCGGCAAACAGAGCAGTCTATCAAGTGTTATGTCGTAGAAGACGTTGTGTTGAGTACGACTCAGTTGCACGAATCACAGACTGCCAAGTAGACGGAAAGGACGACTGACTGGGGACACCTGGCGGCAAACAGAGCAGTCTATCAAGTGTTATGTCGTGGAAGACGTTGTGTTGAGTACGACTCAGTTGCACGAATCACAGACTGCCAAGTAGACGGAAAGGATGACTGACTGGGGACACCTGGCGGCAAACAGAGCAGTCTATCAAGTGTTATGTCGTGGAAGACGTTGTGTTGAGTACGACTCAGTTGCACGAATCACAGACTGCCAAGTAGACGGAAAGGATGACTGACTGGGGACACCTGGCGGCAAACAGAGCAGTCTATCAAGTGTTATGTCGTGGAAGACGTTGTGTTGAGTACGACTCAGTTGCACGAATCACAGACTGCCAAGTAGACGGAAAGGATGACTGACTGGGGACACCTGGCGGCAAACAGAGCAGTCTATCAAGTGTTATGTCGTGGAAGACGTTGTGTTGAGTACGACTCAGTTGCACGAATCACAGACTGCCAAGTAGACGGAAAGGATGACTGACTGGGGACACCTGGCGGCAAACAGAGCAGTCTATCAAGTGTTATGTCGTGGAAGACGTTGTGTTGAGTACGACTCAGTTGCACGAATCACAGACTGCCAAGTAGACGGAAAGGATGACTGACTGGGGACACCTGGCGGCAAACAGAGCAGTCTATCAAGTGTTATGTCGTGGAAGACGTTGTGTTGAGTACGACTCAGTTGCACGAATCACAGACTGCCAAGTAGACGGAAAGGATGACTGACTGGGGACACCTGGCGGCAAACAGAGCAGTCTATCAAGTGTTATGTCGTGGAAGACGTTGTGTTGAGTACGACTCAGTTGCACGAATCACAGACTGCCAAGTAGACGGAAAGGATGACTGACTGGGGACACCTGGCGGCAAACAGAGCAGTCTATCAAGTGTTATGTCGTGGAAGACGTTGTGTTGAGTACGACTCAGTTGCACGAATCACAGACTGCCAAGTAGACGGAAAGGATGACTGACTGGGGACACCTGGCGGCAAACAGAGCAGTCTATCAAGTGTTATGTCGTGGAAGACGTTGTGTTGAGTACGACTCAGTTGCACGAATCACAGACTGCCAAGTAGACGGAAAGGATGACTGACTGGGGACACCTGGCGGCAAACAGAGCAGTCTATCAAGTGTTATGTCGTGGAAGACGTTGTGTTGAGTACGACTCAGTTGCACGAATCACAGACTGCCAAGTAGACGGAAAGGATGACTGACTGGGGACACCTGGCGGCAAACAGAGCAGTCTATCAAGTGTTATGTCGTGGAAGACGTTGTGTTGAGTACGACTCAGTTGCACGAATCACAGACTGCCAAGTAGACGGAAAGGATGACTGACTGGGGACACCTGGCGGCAAACAGAGCAGTCTATCAAGTGTTATGTCGTGGAAGACGTTGTGTTGAGTACGACTCAGTTGCACGAATCACAGACTGCCAAGTAGACGGAAAGGATGACTGACTGGGGACACCTGGCGGCAAACAGAGCAGTCTATCAAGTGTTATGTCGTGGAAGACGTTGTGTTGAGTACGACTCAGTTGCACGAATCACAGACTGCCAAGTAGACGGAAAGGATGACTGACTGGGGACACCTGGCGGCAAACAGAGCAGTCTATCAAGTGTTATGTCGTGGAAGACGTTGTGTTGAGTACGACTCAGTTGCACGAATCACAGACTGCCAAGTAGACGGAAAGGATGACTGACTGGGGACACCTGGCGGCAAACAGAGCAGTCTATCAAGTGTTATGTCGTGGAAGACGTTGTGTTGAGTACGACTCAGTTGCACGAATCACAGACTGCCAAGTAGACGGAGAGGATGACTGACTGGGGACACCTGGCGGCAAACAGAGCTGTCTATCAAGTGTTATGTCGTAGAAGACGTTGTGTTGAGTACGACTCAGTTGCACGAATCACAGACTGCCAAGTAGACGGAAAGGATGACTGACTGGGGACACCTGGCGGCAAACAGAGCAGTCTATCAAGTGTTATGTCGTGGAAGACGTTGTGTTGAGTACGACTCAGTTGCACGAATCACAGACTGCCAAGTAGACGGAAAGGATGACTGACTGGGGACACCTGGCGGCAAACAGAGCAGTCTATCAAGTGTTATGTCGTGGAAGACGTTGTGTTGAGTACGACTCAGTTGCACGAATCACAGACTGCCAAGTAGACGGAAAGGATGACTGACTGGGGACACCTGGCGGCAAACAGAGCAGTCTATCAAGTGTTATGTCGTAGAAGACGTTGTGTTGAGTACGACTCAGTTGCACGAATCACAGACTGCCAAGTAGACGGAAAGGATGACTGACTGGGGACACCTGGCGGCAAACAGAGCAGTCTATCAAGTGTTATGTCGTGGAAGACGTTGTGTTGAGTACGACTCAGTTGCACGAATCACAGACTGCCAAGTAGACGGAAAGGATGACTGACTGGGGACACCTGGCGGCAAACAGAGCAGTCTATCAAGTGTTATGTCGTAGAAGACGTTGTGTTGAGTACGACTCAGTTGCACGAATCACAGACTGCCAAGTAGACGGAAAGGATGACTGACTGGGGACACCTGGCGGCAAACAGAGCAGTCTATCAAGTGTTATGTCGTAGAAGACGTTGTGTTGAGTACGACTCAGTTGCACGAATCACAGACTGCCAAGTAGACGGAAAGGATGACTGACTGGGGACACCTGGCGGCAAACAGAGCAGTCTATCAAGTGTTATGTCGTAGAAGACGTTGTGTTGAGTACGACTCAGTTGCACGAATCACAGACTGCTAAGTAGACGGAAAGGATGACTGACTGGCTGATAGGGCAATATTCACCAGACATTTCTTGGAGAAGAAGTAGAAGAACAAGACGGCAATATGATGCAGGAACATTCTAACATCGCATCCATGCATTGAAGGCTACATAGATCATAGGTAAAGTGAACAGAATGCAAAGACGAGCAACAAAACTGATCGCGTAATATGACCGTCATGTGACCATGCGATACTCTTAAATTTTCCCTGTAACAAATGTTATGTTTGAAGTAGCAAATTCCTGGCAAACACTGCATTACCGTGCTACACATTACCGTGCTACACATTACCGTGCTACATAGACTTTGCTACCAAAAGATTTCGTCGCCATGATGGCACGTTGAAGCTTCGTAAGAGCAGTTGGCAGCAAAGAAATTCCTTGAAATATTTTTAGATAATAATAATAAAATATGATATTTACATAGCGCCATAATCATATAGCGCCATAATCACATAGTGCTCTATGGCGCTTTACAGTTATCTAAAAATGAATAGATGTATCTAAAAAAAATAATAATACAAATAAGCTTATATATGCAGTTAAATAATTAAAATAATTAAAATCATAAATTAGTTAAGAACAATACAACTAAAAATTATACATCAACTTAAACAGTTAAAAATACAAATACAATTTAAATTTACAACTAAAACGGAATTAAATAATTAAAATCATAAATTAAATAAAGAGAAATACACATATAAGTATCAAATGGGATTAAAATAGTAAACTGATAAATTAAAAAAAATAAAGCATACATGGAATTAAGTAAAACAAAATAATAATAATAAATATTGAATAAAATTAAAGCCGGTAAACATATCGGTCTACCATGTATATTCCAGTCGGAAAAGGAAGGTCTTTAATTGCCGTTGAAAACTGGCGCAGCTGTTAGAGTTTCTAATGTTAGCGGGCAAACTGTTCCATAGAGTCGCCGCTGCTTTGCTGAACGTGTGGTCACCCTGTGTAGCTGTTCTAGTTCGAGGATTCAGATCGTAGTGAACGTGTGATCACCCTGTGTAGCTGTTCTAGTTCGAGGATTCAGATCGTAGTGAACGTGTGATCACCCTGTGTAGCTGTTCTAGTTCGAGGATTCAGGTCGTAGTGAACGTGTGATCACCGTGTGTAGCTGTTCTAGTTCGAGGATTCAGGTCGTAGTGAACGTGTGATCACCGTGTGTAGCTGTTCTAGTTCGAGGATTCAGATCGTAGTGAACGTGTGATCACCGTGTGTAGCTGTTCTAGTTCGAGGATTCAGATCGTAGTGAACGTGTGATCACCCTGTGTAGCTGTTCTAGTTCGAGGATTCAGATCGTAGTGAACGTGTGATCACCCTGTGTAGCTGTTCTAGTTCGAGGATTCAGATCGTAGTGAACGTGTGATCACCCTGTGTAGCTGTTCTAGTTCGAGGATTCAGATCGTAGTGAACGTGTGTTCACCCTGTGTAGCTGTTCTAGTTCGAGGATTCAGATCGTAGTGAACGTGTGATCACCCTGTGTAGCTGTTCTAGTTCGAGGATTCAGATCGTAGTGAACGTGTGATCACCCTGTGTAGCTGTTCTAGTTCGAGGATTCAGATCGTAGTGAACATGTTGGTCTGTATACAGACAGCAGGCCACTCAAGTATTCCGGTGCTTGGTGGTGGATAGCACCCGGGGGTAGCACGGAAGGTGTGCGACAGGATATTTTATTATAATCGGCGGTGGACTGGAAGCCATTGTAGCTCCTTCAGAACGAGGCTGATGTACGAGCGGCGACTGGTTTTTGTGATTATGCGCGCGCATTCTGCAGGCGCTGCATTTTCGCAAGTCGGTTCACGGGCAGGCCATGCAGTAAAGAGTTGCAGTAATCAAGTGTTGATGTTACGAGATCATGGACAAATGTTTTCGCAGCATCATGAGAGAGGTATTGACTGATATTTCCTAGATATATAAATACGCAAGACGTAACTATAATCTAATTGCAGTATGTTATCAGATGTCACAGATCAACACCTTTTTTATATTTACTGATATAACAGAACATTTCACTTCTCAAAGAAGTGTAAGCACATTGCAACAACATACGTTGATGTGCCTGCTCTTCCTTACATTGCAACAACATACGTTGATGTGCCTGCTCTTCCTTACATTGCAACAACATACGTTGATGTGCCTGCTCTTCCTTACCTGTGCAGTAGAATCCAGCACGAGCGAGACTCTCTGGAGACACAGGACTGCTGCGAGGCCACCTGTCGAAGGAAGCCAGTCGCTCTGCCTCCACCGCCATGGCTGGGTGTCTGGGACGAGCGGTTTCAATGCCCAGTTGTCCGACTGGAGTATCATCGGGTGTATCACTGGTAACATTCTGAAATGTATCATCGGGTGTATTGCTAGTAACATTCTGAAATGTATCATCGGATGTATTACTGGTAACATTCTGAAATGTATCATCGGGTGTATTGCTGGTAACATTCTGAAATGTATCACCGGATGTATTACTGGTAACATTCTGAAATGTATCATCGGGTGTATTGCTGGTAACATTCTGAAATGTATCATCGGGTGTATCACTGGTAACATTCTGAAATGTATCATCGGGTGTATTGCTGGTAACATTCTGAAATGTATCATCGGATGTATTACTGGTAACATTCTGAAATGTATCATCGGATGTATCACTGGTAACATTCTGAAATGTATCATCGGGTGTATTGCTGGTAACATTCTGAAATGTATCATCGGGTGTATCACTGGTAACATTCTGAAATGTATCATCGGGTGTATTGCTGGTAACATTCTGAAATGTATCATCGGGTGTATTGCTGGTAACATTCTGAAATGTATCATCGGATGTATTACTGGTAACATTCTGAAATGAATAACATTATGTGTAACATATACAAGAAAGCTACAAATAATTAGCAAGTATATTGCGCAGAGCTTTAATATGATACCATGCATATTAACTGTAATAGCAACTAAACTATTGTTACTTATCGAAATTAATAACTCCAATATTGTTTTACGTTATATACTTAAATTAAAACGTGTATTATGCAGTACATTGTTGTTGTCATAATAACATGAAATACGACTGAAATACCAAATGAAAAAAGAACGAGTTAATATGTTAACAACGGCTTAGTCTGTGAATAAACATAATGGTAATCTAAAGACAGACACGCTGGTTTATAATCAAAATAAACTATGTCATTAGATATATTAAGAAATGTATCAAACACTAAAAAGTACACATTCCACTGTCGGTTCATCACCAAGAGTCACATTCCCTGCAGCCCGGGGGCCACGCAGGAAGGAGCAACTGGGAAAAAAGCGACTATTCAAAGGAACTCTGGTTTAAAACGAAACAAACTATGTACTTTTAGATATCAAGAAATACCTTTACTCACTACTCACCAACATCTGTTGCTCTCCCGGCTCCTCACCAAGAGCCACATTCCCTGCAGTCCGGGGGTCACACAGGAAGGGGCAACTGGGGAAAAGGCGACGATGTTTTCTCATTGGCTCCTCGGATGGCTCCCAGTTACGCAGGATGCCGTGGCAGAAGGCACACTTGACCCGGTCAGCCCGGCAGAGGTAGAACAGTCCGGCCTTGGCTAGAGCTTCAGGCTCAATGTTGGTGTCTCGTGGCCAGTTGGTGTAACTGGACACACGTTGTCTTTCATATTTCATTTCCTCCAACAAACTTGGGTCGTTATTGTTTATCTTCTGTATCATGTGTCTGGACGTGAATCTGTCGACATCGCTATACGAAAGTGTATAACTGGTCGGTGAAGAAACGTATGATGTCCGGTCAATGCCGGCGTATACTTGCGAACTGAGAGATCCAACAAATGAAGCCAGACGATTGTAATAGCGTCTACTTTCATCCTCATTCCGGTGTGTCTGTTGCCGGGTGTGACTTGCCGAGACTTGGGTATGTGCTACACTCGTGACGTCATCCAATGGGATATCGCCTGAGTGTTGTGTAACAACAAATTGACAGTCTGGAGAGAGTTGTCTGTGAACAGTCATTGGCTGGACGCCAGACTCCCAGTGGTTCAGACACAGTCCGCAACTGTAACAAGCTACAGAGTCTCCTTCTCCGGTGTAATACAACCCCGCCTTTGACCCCATACTAGGAAATAATGGCGACGACTGAGGCAAGTTCTGGAAAGTGGCCAATCGTATCATATTATTTTCCATCTGGGGATTAGGGGCGATGACGTCACCACACCGCATTGTCTCGGTTTAACTTTGTCAACCACAACGTATAGATTTCTCCTTCGTCAAACTGATGTGTTCACAATCCACCTCATAATGTCCTCACTGGTGGACCGTCCACCTCACAATGTCCTCACTGGTGGACCTTCCACCTCACAATGTTCTCACCGAGACACATCTCCACAGACGTCAAAGGCAACCTTACGCGATCGTTGACCAGTTGTTTATGTCCTTCCGTCCACCCTCCTTCCGTCAACAATGTAATGTAAGGATCTGTGACACAAACATATCATTACGCAGTTGAAATGCCATCCACGACGAGCTAAAGTGTGTTGTCAAAATCGTGACAATGAACTCTGTTGTAGAAATTAAGGTATAAATACAGTCATGTAGTCGACATATCTAGATGCTCATAATGATTGGAAGATTAAACCCGTAAAAGCAGAGAAGCCACATTGTGTATAATAATGCACACAGTTCTATTATAACCACACACAGCAGCCTAGAAGTAGCTGGGCAAACAATGTGTAAAGCCGTTCGACGCAGAGAAAATAACGATCTGGCTCGACAGTGGTGTCACCCAGCGGTGGCTATAGAACACAATTGGTGTCAGCGTACTAGCTTTACAATATTGGTTTTGTGTGTGTTCAAAGCTTCATCAATTGATGAGATTGAATATTTCGCACAAATTAAACAACCGGTTCGAGTACTACATATTGTCTGAAAGGCAACATGTTGGTGTGTGTCTTCTGTCTAAATTGAATGAATTGCAGTACACAATACATTAACGGAGTTTGTATTGACTAGATTTGTCTTTAGTGGTTGCTATTTTGTTATTACCATATCTAACTTGACATAGTTTGGTTGTAGTCCAAAATGAGAAGAATGTTTTACTCTTTTGTACATTTATTTTAAGGTACATGGCATTTATATTCATTCGTAGTTACAAAGACCACAATAATCCACAATAATCGCAAGATGGCGCCACATGGAACGTATTCGATGTGAATTTGATTATTATAACCATGAACATGGTTATTCGTTAACGCAATTTAAGGTGACTCAGATAAAGGAGTAAAGCTGCGTAAACATTAATTTTGTTCCGGTCTACGATTAAAATAGGTCCACTCACTCACTCACCGATTCGATCACTCACTCACCTACTCACCCACTCGATCACTCGCTCTTTCATTCGATCACTCACTCACTCATTCACCGACTCGATCACTCACTCACACACTCACTCACTCACCGACTTGATCACTCACTCACTCGCTCACCCACCCACCCTCCCATCCACTCACTCACACACTCACTCATACACTCACTCACACACTCACTCATACACTCGCTCACAAACTCACTCACACACTCACTCACTCATACACTCACTTACACACCCACTCACACACTCATTCATACACCCACTCATTCACCAGATCACCCTGTCACCGAGTTATAATACCTGCACAACTATAAGAACACTATTATGTCACCCACAAAACACTTCAAGTAGCTTCGATGAGACGTGTTGTTGTGTAGTATCGTTTGGCTGTTGGGATATAGCCGTAGACACTAATGCGAAACCGGTCTTTTGATATTTAATAAACAGAGGGTCTCCTGACCCAGCACAACATTACTGTATCAATAAACAGAGTGTATCCTGAACAACCACAACATTACTGTGTCAATAAACAGAATGTCTCCTGACCCAGCACAACATTACTGTATCAATAAACAGAGTGTCTCCTGACCTAGTACAACATTACTGTATCAATAAACAGAGTGTATCCTGAACAACCACAACATTGCTGTGTCAATAAACAGCACAACATTACTGTGTCAATAAACAGAATGTCTCCTGATCCAGCACAACATTACTGTATCAATAAACAGAGTGTATCCTGAACAACCACAACATTACTGTGTCAATAAACAGCACAACATTACTGTGTCAATAAACAGAGTGTCTCCTGACCCAGTACAACATTACTTTATCAATAAACAGAGGGTCTCCTGACCCAGCACAACATTACTTTCTCGATAAACAGAGTGTCTCCTGACCCAGCACAACATTACTGTGTCAATAAACAGAGTGTCTCCTGACCCAGTACAACATTACTTTATCAATAAACAGAGTGTCTCCTGACCCAGCACAACATTACTGTATCAATAAGCAGAGTGTCTCCTGACCCAGCACAACATTACTGTGTCAATAAACAGAGGTTCTCCTGACCCAGCACAACATTACTTTCTCAATAAACAGAGGGTCTCCTGACCCAGCATAACATCACTGTATCAATATAGACGGAAAGGACGCGTGACTGGCTAATACGGCAATATTCAACAGACATAAAGACGCGAACAAGCTGCAGCCACCTTCGTAATTTCAACGAAGTCCTTTGATGTCGTTAGTGAGCTTCATACCTGATTCGAGAAAATAGAATGGTTTTGAGTAAGTCACGTGGCGTTTCGACGCTATTGCCTTTGTCGTTTGACAAGTTCCTGAACTTTCCAAGTTGTGGACGCCTGTACTGAACACGTCCTGGTTCACCGCTGGCAGCGACTGAGCCGACTGCGATATCTGCGGTCATTGCCTCACAGCTGCGGGAGGTATGACTGGTGAGGTATGACTGGCGAGGTATGACTGGCGAGGTATGACTGGCGAGGTATGACGGGACATTCACTCAACAAATACGTCGGTTGCACAGATTCTCTAAAAGGACAGACCCGGTTGTAGACACGAGCAAAACGGTGCTAGAAACAATCGACGCGTCTGACTTTTGAACGATCGGCGTCTGTTGTTTGGTGGACCTAGTGTTACACGCAGTGCGGCGCTGAAAGCCCGCGCCCTTCCATTCCGTCTCGGTCAGCCTTAGCCTCATTGCGTTGTAATGGCGGACAACACATTCACAGATTTGTGCACGCAAATATTAAAATTACAATAATTATATGTGTAAAGGCGATGCTTGATATGTTATGTTTTATCGCAATTTGTTTTAGTTTTATCATAGTTTTTTTACTAGGTCAAAGTTTTTGAGTGGAGTCGAAGGATCACTAAGAGTGAGCAATAACCCATGGAAACATTTATGTTTGAGTGGAGTCGAAGGATCACCAAGAGTGAGCAATAACCCATGGAAACATTTATGTTTGAGTGGAGTCGAAGGATCACCAAGAGTGAGCAATAACCCATGGAAACATTTGTGTTTGAGTGGAGTCGAAGGATCACTAAGAGTGAGCAATAACCCATGGAAACATTTATTTTTGAGTGGAGTCGAAGGATCACCAAGAGTCAGCAATAACCCATGGAAACATTTATGTTTGAGTGGAGTCGAAGGATCACCAAGAGTGAGCAATAACCCATGGAAACATTTATGTTTGAGTGGAGTCGAAGGACCACCAAGAGTGAGCAATAACCCATGGAAACATTTATGTTTGAGTGGAGTCGAAGGATCACCAAGAGTGAGCAATAACCCATGGAAACATTTATGTTTGAGTGGAGTCGAAGGATCACCAAGAGTGAGCAATAACCCATGGAAACATTTATTTTTGAGTGGAGTCGAAGGATCACTAAGAGTAAGCAATAACCCATGGAAACATTTATGTTTGAGTGGAGTCGAAGGATCACTAAGAGTGAGCAATAACCCATGGAAACATTTATTTTTGAGTGGAGTCGAAGGATCACTAAGAGTGAGCAATAACCCATGGAAACATTTATTTTTGAGTGGAGTCGAAGGATCACTAAGAGTGAGCAATAACACATGGAAACATTTATGTTTGAGTGGAGTCGAAGGATCACTAAGAGTGAGCAATAACCCATGGAAACATATATGTTTGAGTGGAGTCGAAGGATCACTAAGAGTGAGCAATAACCCATGGAAACATTTATGTTTGAGTGGAGTCGAAGGATCACTAAGAGTGAGCAATAACCCATGGAAACATTTATTTTTGAGTAGAGTCGAAGGATCACCAAGAGTGAGCAATAACCCATGGAAATATTTATTTTTGAGTGGAGTCGAAGGATCACCAAGAGTGAGCAATAACCCATGGAAACATTTATGTTTGAGTGGAGTCGAAGGATCACTAAGAGTGAACAATAACCCATGGAAACATTTATTTTTGAGTGGAGTCGAAGTATCACCAAGAGTGAGCAATAACCCATGGAAACATTTATTTTTGAGTGGAGTCGAAGGATCACCAAGAGTGAGCAATAACCCATAGAAACATTTATGTTTGAGTGGAGTCGAAGGATCACTAAGAGTGAGCAATAACCCATGGAAACATTTATGTTTGAGTGGAGTCGAAGGATCACCAAGAGTGAGCAATAACCCATGGAAACATTTATGTTTGAGTGGAGTCGAAGGATCACCAAGAGTGAGCAATAACACATGGAAACATTTATGGCGGCGAAATTGGATCAATTCGAAGTAGCAAAATATAGTTTAAAATGGTCGGTATTTATCGGATAAGGAGTATATTAGTCAGTGTGTGCTCACGTGTGCATCGACAAGTAGTGTTATCGTGATTGCCATCAAAGATTGGACTTGACGGCACATACGACGTAAAGTCCATACAAGAGTATATCGACGGTCGCGCTCCGCTGGTAATACGAACGCTACAACAACCATGCACACGTCAGCACACACTGACCTACATCGGCAATAATTTGCTTACTTGTGAGTCACAATACACTAGTCTCTCAAAAAGGTTGTAGCCATTTTATCGTGGGGTATGAGGCCCAGCGATGGGTAACACTTCCAACATGCTGCTACAGCAACTGGTTCAGAACAATTGGACATATTTCATCCCGTACAGTATTTCATCCCGTACAGTATTTCATCCGGTACAGTATACACAATGAAAGAGATGTTAATTAATAAATGCTTTCCAGTGTACAAAGAGTTGACCCTGGTAGACATTTGAATGACTCGAAGTGCTGCCACGTGGTATTCTGTGTTTGGATCCGCCCATGATGTCACGTATAGACGAGCATATATATGGGTCATTGTAAACAACCATTGATCGGCGGTCAGTAGTGACTAATCATGAGGTTATGTGACTCATTGTTCCATTGTCGTCGCGCTCAGCTGATGACGTGAGTCAAGTTCGTACAGATCTCGATATTTGGGTGACTAAAGGGGAAATCCATTTGGTAACAATCACGTGATGTATTCCACCGAACACGTGGCTGGGAGACCCTGGCATATAGTTCATCAGTCGCATACTAGCTCATTGGATCACGGTGTGGCGAGTCGACTAGTGGTAAGTTGCTACGTTCAATAGTGTGTGGTAGAAGCATCAGCGACAGTGTGTAAGGGCGAACGAACATCGCTTTAATACAGATATGTTATATTGTGTTGGTTTTAATCCGTATTTGTGACTTAAAATTATGTATGAAGCCGCACACATCCGTATAAAATTGTTCATTGGTTAACCGGCCTATGGCATTCATACTGAAATCGAGTGTCGCAATCTACCAGGCTACAAAATGTACCAACATGGCTACATCAAACAAAAATCTGCTAGGTTTTTGCCGTGTGTGTGTGTGTGTGTGTGTGTGCGTGCGTGAGTGCGTGCGTGCGTGTGCGTCTGCGTGCGTGTGCGTGCGCATGTGTGTGTTTGCGTTTGCGTGCGTCTGTGCCTTCGTGCGTACGTGCTTGCGTGCGTGTGTGCGCCACAGTATTTGCGTGCGTGCGTGCGTGCGTGCGTGCGTGCGTGCGTGCGTGCGTGCGTGCGTGCGTGCGTGCGTGCGTGCGTGCGTGCGTGCGTGCGTGCGTGCGTGCGTGCGTGCGTGCGTGCGTGCGTGCGTGCGTGCGTGCGTGCGTGCGTGCGTGCGTGCGTGCGTGCGTGCGTGCGTGCGTGCGTGCGTGCGTGCGTGCGTGCGTGCGTGCGTGCGTGCGTGCGTGCGTGCGTGCGTGCGTGCGTGCGTGCGTGCGTACACGCACGCACGCACGCATGCACGCACACGCTTGTTAACAAATACACACATGCATGCATGCACGCATGCATATGCATGCATACATATACATACATACATACATACATACATACATACATACATACATACACGCATGCATTCATGCATACATACATACATACATACATACATACATGCATGCATGCATGCATGCATGCATGCATACATACATACATACATACATACATACATACCTACATGCATGCATACATACATACATACATACCTACATACATACATACATACATACATACATACATACATACATACATACATACATACATACACACATGCATACATGCACACATGCACACATACACACATACACACATACATACATACATACATACATACACACATGCATACATACATACATACATACATACATACATACATACATACATGCACACATGCACACATGCATACATGCATACATACATACATACATACATACATACATACATGCACACATGCACACATACACACATACATACATACATACATACATACATACATGCATACATGCATACATACATACATGCATACATACATACATACATACATACATGCACACATGCACACATACATACATACATACATACATACATACATCCATACATGCACACATACACACATACACACATACACACATACATACATACATACATACATACATGCACACATGCACACATACATACATACATACATACATACATACATACATACATACATGCATACATACATACATACATACATACATACATACATACATACATACATACATACATACATGCACACATGCACACATACATACATACATACATACATACATACATACATACATTCATACATACATACATACATACATACATACATACATACATACATGCATACATGCATACATGCACACATGCACACATACACACATACATACATACATACATACATACATACATACATACATACATATATTCATGCATACATGCATACATACATACATGCATACATGCATACATGCACACATACATACATACATACATACATACATGCATACATGCATACATGCACACATGCATACATACATACATACATACATACATACATACATACATTCATACATACATACATACATTCATACATACATACATACATACATACATACATACATACATACATACATGCACACATGCATACATACATACATACATACATACATACATGCACACATGCATACATACATACATACATACATACATACATACATACATACATACATAGATGCAC